>CM065728.1:71579019-71606519 GCA_033310375.1 Conus canariensis | reverse complement strand
CCATGAGACCTATTCACTTATTTTTGTTGCGGAAAAACTTCCTGCTTTTGTCCCATTCCGTTGTTCTCACTTGTAACACGTCGATTTTTCTGTTGTAATCTTTCGACTAGGAGTGAGACAACCCTGTTAACACGTCTAGGCTTGTCACTTATTAGGTTTCATAGTGGCTACACATCTGTGCGTTTATTTTGTTATTTCCTCAGCTTTTACTAGCTACGAATTATTTCCTTGTTTCTTTCTTTCTTTTTCCTTCTTTGTTTGTTTGCTTGTTTTCTTCTTTCTTCTGTTTCTCTGAGCCTGTCTGTTTGTCTATCTTTCTCTCCTTTCTGTCATTTCTTTTCCTTTGTTGTAACAAACAGAATGAATGTGTCAGTACACCAAACATTAACACATTGATAAACCCAGACACTCTGTATCAAGCACTAACATACTACTAAAGTACACATGAGAATGTCCATCAGTAATAGAACATATAGATTCGCATGGTGAATGAGAGTCGATAAAGCAATACTATTTAAACAGAAGTTTAAAAAAAAGGGGAAAATAGGAGAATGGAGCACCCACAAAAAAGGGGGAAAAAAACCCTCCAAAAGGATGAATAAAAGGAAAAATTGTAGGCTGGAGGACAAACAAACAAACAAACAAACACTGTTGAGTGGCCACCAAACGTGCATTCTGCTGAACGGATTTACCTCCTGTCTGTATTTTTGTAGCATCTTGATGTTTTTGTTTTCGTTTTTGTTTTTTGCTATTCTTCCCGATCAAATTTTTTTTTGGTTGTAAATTGCGGGTGCAAAATCAAGTGGAATGGCTTGTTTCCTCTGCATAGATTAATTTCATTTGCCTTTTTAATTCAGCCACAAATTGCTGTAGGCAACAATGCATATATAAGTTGTTCCGTTTGCCCTGTTTATGCTCAAGATAGGACTTCCGTGTTGGCGTACTGACGGGTCTGAGAGGGATGAGCTCTGGTGAAACGGAAGTTGAAACCCATTTCATATTTCACACGCAGATTTCTTTCTGTAGTTTTCACAGAAGCCCACATTGCTAGTCGCCCTTGGTAGATGATACAAGATGGCGACGATGCAGTTTAAACGGATTTAAACTTTAACACTCATTCAATTCATCATTTGGACGAAGTCAGGCTTTTCCAAAACAGTTACACTTTTGCTGATAGAAAAGATCCCTGAATTTTAGTCGGTTGTATTCAATAGGAAATGACTCTGTTTCCCTCCCGAAAGCTGGTCGTTAAGGAGTAGCAGAAAGTAAGTTGACAGTAGCGCTCGCCGAACACATCACCAACAAAGATTCAACCCACATAATTCGCTCCGTTTCCTAGCAACACAAGCAACAAGCACGGTCGACACTGAAAAGATAGGTTGTCACCACTGTGTGACCTAAAAATAGAACTTCTTTTCCCCTCTACCAATGAAAGTCGAGCTGTCACTTGTCTTGCGGATTGGATTACGTACGGTTCGTCACGTGATTGCACGTGCAGAATAACTGTCGTCTGCGCATCCGTACGCAGACGTGAGGATGTGTGTGCTCGTTGTGACTGGAGGCTGGGCCTTCGTACGGATGTATAGGAGGCGTTTATGTATTATACAGGTGTGCAACTAATAGACGGGTGTGGCTTGTTGCGGCGATGTGGCTTGCCGTGTTACTTGCCGGCACAGGCTGGTTACTCGAATTACCTGCACGGCGTTGGAATCACATTAACACGTTGTGTGTGGATACTCCAAGTCTTCGAATTTCGCTTCGGTCAGTGAAGTACTGAGCCACTCATTAGCCGAGGCACACAACCAAAGAAGATTGTGTGTGTGTGTGTGTGTGTTTAATGAGAGCTTGTATGCGGCTGTCATCGTGGCGTAAAACAAGGTTGTTGACGGGGGGCTAATCAATGGCGGAAGGCGAGCGTGTGCGTGCATGCAACAGGTAGTAAGGGAGCCTGTGTAAAGAGGAGAGAGGAGAGACAGAGAGGATAGAGACAAGAGAGACGATAGAGAAAGGAGACGGGACATATAGACAGTGGAACTGAATAGTTCCGGAAAAGGATGTCGATTAATTGAGGAAGGTAAGTACGTTTTTATTCATTTATTCATTTTTTTGTGTGTTTAGTTAGTTGGCTGGTTCTTTTAATTTTTCAACCTTTTTTGTGTGGAAAGTTTTATTGTTATTTATGGTTTAGTTGGCTGGCTGGTTCTTCTATTTTTTTTCTCCAACCTTTTTGTACAAAGGTTTCATGCTGTTCACTATTTTAGTTAGCTGGCTGGTGCTCTTAGTTTTCTCTGGTCTTTTTGTATAAAGGTTTCATGCTATTCGCTATTCAGTTAGCTAGCTGGTTCTTTTAGTTTTTTTTTCTTATGTCTTTTTCTTTTCTCTTTACATCTTAAAAAAAAAGACAATTTTGCTCTTCATTGCCATGTGTTCGTGAGATTTTCATTCTGTTATTGATTTCTTCTCAGCGTGTTGTCATCACGGCTTATTGGCTGTTTTGTGGTGGTTCCCTTGTCAAGCGCGTGTTGTTAAACGGTTACAGTCAGTTTGCCGTGGCGGTTGCAGAGAATCCTTAGGAGTTCATTGATCCGTCAGGCAGGTGAACCTGATAGTGACACCTGAGCATCAGCTGCTGGGTCCGTGTCATCCGTTCAGAGCGACAGGCATCAGTTTTCTGCACACACAGCAGTTTGCACGAAATGATTCTCTCTCTTTTTGTTTTTTCTTGCCGGCGTAGGGCTTTTAGTTCCATTCAGTACGTCACATTGCTCATTGCTTCTCTCTTACCTGACGCCCCTTACCTTTCTTACCTTCGCCCGCCCCCCTCCCCCCACCCGCTCTCTATTTCTGCATGCCCCTACGATTTATTGGAGAATATTTCAAAGGAATCACTTCATCGTCGCTCAGTTGACAGCATAACTGATTTGGATATTTTTCTTCAAATGGTATGTAATGTGACGTGTGGTTTGCGTTTCAGAAAGATTATTTGGCTGTGGACACAACACAAACACACACAACACACACACACACACACACACACACACACACAACACACACAGGGGGGGGGGGAGAGAGAGAGAGAGAGAGAGAGAGAGAGAGAGAGAGAGAGAGGAACACGCAAAGAGACGAACACACACAGAGACGAAAACACACACGTTCACACACCACACACACACAACACCACACCACACCACCACCACACACACCACACACACACACACACACACACACACACACACACACACACACACACACACACACACACACACACATACACACCACACCACACCACACCACACACACACACACACACCCCACACACACACACACACACACACACACGCACACACACACAAGACAAACATACATACAACACACACACACACACACACACACACACACACACACACACGCACACACAAGACATACATACATACAACACGCAACACACACAACACACACACACACACACACACACACACACACACACACACACACACACATTGATACACATACGCACACACACGCACATACATACATATACATACATACACATACACAGTCACAACACACGCATGCATGCAACACACACGCACGCGCGCGCGCCCGCGCACACACACAGACACACACACGCACGCACGCACACACAACTGACTTCTCTCTAACGACGACCACCAAAGATTTTCGTTCCAGAAGTGTCCATTACGACAGTGAAGAGTGTTCGTAGTATGCATGCCGAATAAACAACCTGAAATCAACGAGGCATCATTTACCTAAACGATGTTTACAGATTATGTGTCTTGTTATTTTTTTCCCGTGACATTCAATCATAGATGTGACAGAGCAGTAAAGTAGAGGCACTTTGTTAAGTTCAGTCCATAGTGTTGTCTATTTAAGATTTCTTCAGTCCGCATCTGAGATCCCACCCTCAGCTGTATCCTAGAGAATGGTCTTGAACAGGGAGTCATGGAGAGATACATGTCCACCCTGTACTATATTATTGTGTAGAATGGTCTTGGACAGGGAGTCATGCGAGTTACATGTCAGCCTTCAACTGTACCCTGTAGAATGGTCTTGGACAGGGAGTCATGGTGAGATACATGTTAACCTTCAACTGTACCCTGTAGAACAGCCTTGGACAGGGAGTCATGGCGAGATACATGTCCATCCCTCCACTGTACCCTGTAGAACGGTCCTGGACAGGGAGTCATGGAGAGATACATGCCCACCCTCCACTGTACCTGTAGAATGGTCTTGTACAGAGAGTCATAGCGAGATATATGTCCACTCTCCACTGTACCCTGTAGAATAGTCTTGGACAGGGAGTCATGGTGAGGTATATGTTCATCTCCACCGTACCCTGTAGAATTGTAGAATGGTCTTGGACAGGGAGTCATGACGAGATACATGTCCACCCTCGACTGTACCCTGTAGAATGGTCTTGGACAAGAATTGATGGAGAGATCCGTGCCCAAACCAGGCAGTATTCGATGTCTGATAGCTAGCTGGAGAGTTTCTTGAGTTACGCGTGTATCTGACTAACCGCCTGTCATGACCTTGCAGTGGACAACGGGCAATGCTTGGCGGGCGTCACCCATCCAACGGCGGAGGGGATGGGGACGAGGGGTAAAGGTGGGGATGGGGATGTCTTTCACATGAATTCGGACTTGATATCTACGGTGTCACTGTCATATTTTCCGGGCCACGACTTCCGAGGCAAACGTCTCACCACTGTGCACGTACATCGGTAAACACTGTATTTAGCATCCTATAAACGACCTTCACCAGTTTTCTCATCGCAACAGTTCTTCCTGCCCTACCCATGCGTTGACCAGTACACAACTGGCCTAGCATTCGCTGGATCTTACGCCTGGGATTCTCTTCCAGCAACAGTTAAAATTGTATTTTTGTGGAACACTCCAGAAAACATCTAAGCGAAGGCTTTCTTTCACAATAGCCTTCTGAATATTCCGGAAAAATGGGAAAAAAGAAACAAAGAAAGAATGAAGAAAGAAAGAAGAAAGAAAGATCAAATAAAAACGAAATCGTCACCTATTGGTTCTGGGCATGCTTCGAGTCTTGGAATGTGACTTCTGAAACACACTTCATGTACAGTAATATTAGGGTATCCATACCCGTTCTTCAGAAACAATCGCTCGCAAATGTTCGTTAGAGTACAATCCTTCTTATGGGGCTTTTTCCTACTCTCTCTCTCTCTCTCTCTCTCTCTCTCTCTCTCTCTCTCTCTCTCTCTCTCTCTCTCTCTCTCTCTCTCTCTCTTCCATTCCTAACTGGTCTGTCTGTCTGACTGGTCTGCCTCTCTCTCCATGTGTGATTATTCATCCTCTGTGTGTGTGTGTGTGTGTGTGTGTGTGTGTGTGTGTGTGTGTGTGTGTGTGTGTGCGTGCGCGCGCGCGTGTGTGTGTGGGTGTGTGCGTGTGTATGTATGTATGTATGTATGTGTGTGTGTGTGTGTGTGTGTGTGTGTGTGTGTGTGTGTGTCCTTCTTTCTCCCTCCCTCCCTCCTTCTGTCTCTGTCTCTCTGTCTCTGTCTCTCTCTGTCTCTCTGTCTCTGTCTCTGTCTCTGTCTCTGTCTCTCTCTCTCCTATTCATTGTCCCCGCCCCAGTTTACTTCCTCACTCCACAGGATTCATTATTGATCTGGGACGTCCCCCGGTTGGACATTTATGTTTCCTGTGCCGTTATGTTAATGTGTCTATGTGGGTGGCTTGAATGACAATCCTATATGCACGACAAGGACAGGTGAGGTCGTAATGCATAACGCTAAAAGGCGGGAACATGCTGGAGATCTCCACTGGGTTGGTTTGGCTGTGTAGACTGTCTTCTTGCGCAGATTTTACGGTCGAAAGAAGTCTGTCAGCTTCCAGCTTCAAAACTTTGACTGATTTTGCAGCTCAGCGGGAATGTCAGATAACAACAACAACAACAACAACAACAACAACAAAAGTAAACTGAAAACCTCAACGGCTGCGGTATTTAGATGTACCCCGTGCGTAAACTCTTCAATGATTTATTTGATGATTAAAAAAAAAATTATAAAAGGATTGAAAAGACACCCTTCTTTAACTCCTGTTGAAAAAAGAGAATCAGAATACAAATACAGGCTTTCAATGAATCAAAAACATCTCGTCGGAACATCATATATTCTACGCATTATGCCAGAGTTTATCAAAACATTCCGTAATGCATTCCCATTCACAGAGTCGAACGACTTCTTGAAGGGTACAAAAGCCACAATCAGTTTAGAATGTTTCGATTGAAAGTTTTGGACCAAGGAATATATGCTTAAAATGTGATCGGCTCTTCCGTGACCTCTCCGGAAACCTGCCTGTTCTTCCGGTATTTTATCTTCCCTATCTGCCCATGTAGAAAGACGGTCATGTAAAGTATCAGTTTATATTTTTCTCACGGGTCCATTGATGCTTTTCCACTATAGTTGTCTGGATCACTTATTTCTCCATTTTTATGGATTGGTATTATAATAGATATAGACCATGCAACAGGGAACGTACCTCTCTGCAACAGCGTATAAAAAAATTGCCAGATAAGCAATAATCGGCTTGTTTACATGCTTTAGTAGTTCGTTAAAAAATTGGCCAGATTCCGCATTTTTGCCGCTTTTAAAACTTCGTTCATTCCATTTCTGAATTGAAATTTCACTATAACAGCATTCTTTGTTAACGAATCTGATTACAGATCAGAAAAAAAGAGAAAATGACTTTGCATTATGCACTGACTCCTTTAACCTTAGCAGTCTGGCTATACCATAATAACGTGTATTCTTCCTTGATTTGTCACATTCGTTTCGCGTTCTTACCTACGTTTCTTTAAGCTTTGCTCTGCGGTTGCATTGCACGACACCATTGGCTTCACTCTTTATTTTCTTTCTTTTTTTTCGTCACTGTATGTCAAACCAATTATCTACAGTCTTCTTCATTCTCGCCACTGTTCTGACCATGCCTGTAGGTAATCGATACAGAGATTTTATATAAAATGAATGACAGTAATTTCTGTCGTATCTTTTTTCTCGAGAATATTAGAGGTTAGCAATACGACATGCGTTTCATGCCTGAAAGATCACCCACAGTAGTGACTTAGAAAAAGAAAGAAAGAGAGAAAGAAGGAAAGAAAGAAAGAAGGAATTAAAGAAAGAAAGAAAGAAAAGCATCATCACCGTACTCTTTTTTTGTTTAAAGTCTGTATTAAATTGAATTAAAATTTTGAGTGATGCTGAGAAAGGCAAGTAAGTAATAAATACGCTCACTTTTAATCATTACTTGGGCGGTATGTATGGATAATCATTTAAAGAACAGAAACACAGCTGCTGTTTCATAACACCAGGTGATCTTTTAGTATTCTGTCTGCGTAGACAATGCATTTGTGACAGGGGATTTTTTTTTATAGCGGACAGAAATAATTCAGATTTGTCCAGGAACTGCTGATGCATTACGGGTATGCGTGTGTGTGTGTGGATATTCTTCAATGGAAGCAGCTTGTTGTGCTGTTTATTTCTTTGTTTGCTTTTTTTTATTTTTATTACGGACAGGTGATGTCAGTAATAAGGAGAAGTTACCACATGCTCTGCTCCTCCCTGTTGGTATGTTCCGGGTGGTTGGTATGTTCCGGGTGGTTGGTATGTCCCGGGTGGTTGGTATGTTCCGGGTGGTTGGTATGTTCCGGGTGGTTGGTATGTCCCGGGTGGATAAATCAAGGAATCAATGGCTTAAGTGGGTCTGAACGGCCCGGGCTTAACGAGGGGGAGAGAAGGGCATCGGTTCGGTCTATTGATCGTTCAGAGTGATCTTTCCTTGCAGTCCCAAGGTGCCACGCCCTGCTGCAGCGCGTGCTCATCACCTGACCCGCTGTAAAGGATATCTGGGGTGTTGTTCCACCCAGCCCCTCAGGGCAATTCTGTCCCAGGACTTTTTCTCCATGTTGCTAATGATTGCGAGCTAGATCGAAAAGAACAGGGGGAAAATAAAAGACACATACACGCGAGAGCGCGCGCGCGCGCGGTAGTGACACGCTTTAAGCGGGTCACGTGAGCGTTCCCCCCGTTTGGATGATCTTTGACCAAACCTGTGGTTTAGGTAAAGTGAACTGTTCATTCTTGGATACTGTCATTCCACTTCTTTGTCTGTCGTCCTTGTAGAGCCTGTCTTGTTCAATAGCTTCTTAAAAAACAAAACAAAACAATAACCTATACCCTAGAAGAGTGTAACATCAGCATTAGAGATAGGACCATTACAAATCTTGATTTACAGTTGATATTGATAGGTTCGCAAGTACAGTGGATGGACTTGTACAGGCGAGTGACAGTGACAACAGCAAATCATCCGAATATGGCATGGGATGGGACCAGAAGCTAAATAACAAAGTTTCCAAATGGCATCATCGCTCTTTCGTACATATTAACGTAAAATGGAAGGAGTGGCTGACTTTTCAGTGTCTGGGGGCATCTCTGGCCGGGGCTCAAAACACGAGACACTGACGAAAACTACACTCACACCCGTGACCAAACTTAAGGCCTGTCCTGAGTGCTATTTGTTTTACCTGAAGAAGACCTAAGAGGAACGCGTCGTGTTTTGTCTTGTAATCTGTTTGTCAGTATTGTCTTGTGGATTCACTAGCATTTTTTTTAAATCAACGTCCAAGCCAGACACAAAACATGGGTGTACTTCGGTGCTTTCATTCCACCCTTAGACATGCAAAGACATGGGCCTCGACAAGGTGGAGAAGAAGATGCAGACCTTGGACGTGAGATGATATCTCCAGAGCTTGGACATGACTTCCGAAGATCGTCTCAAAACCAGGGTGACAATAGAGTTAGGGTGCGGACAGTTCACAGTTTCAGTTTCGGTTTCAGTTTCATCAAGGAGGTATCGCTACGTGCAGACTAGTCCATAATTATATGCTACACTACGCTAAGTTTTTGAGACCACACTGCGCATGATTTAATGCTGATGGATAAATGAATTCATGGAGAATTTAAGAAGAGGGTCTCATGGCTACGACTTAGCAGATGTCTGACCTACGCATTAGCTCAGCGCCTTGGTCAGACTTTGAGTACCTACCTAACATTGACTGTGCCATTAGTTCACAATCGAGAGGGATAAGAACAGCAATATCTCCTCGACCAACGTTCCCACTCCACAGAAGCCCTATTCGCAAACGTTCACCTTTATTTCACTTTCGCCAGGGCGGGTTGTAACCTATGCATTACCAGACTGAATGCGTGATTACAAGCGAAAGTGAGATTTAAATCAAAAGTGATTAAGTAACAAGAGCCGCGAGATACAGGACCAGAATGCGATCTCTCTCTGTCTGTCTGTCTGTCTGTCTTTGCCTTTGTCTACGTCTCTCTCTGTCTCTTTCTCTCTGTCTCTATGTGTCTGTCAGTCTGTCTGTTTGTCTGTCTGTCTGTCAGTCTGTCTGTCTGTGTGTCTGTGTCTCTCTCTCTGTCTGTCCGCATTTGTCTGTCTCTTGTCTCTTTCTCTCCGTCTCAGCCCATGTATCTGTCTCTCTGCCTGCCTGTCTGTTTGTCTGTCTGTCTGACTGTCCGTCTCTTTGTCTCTGTCTGTCTGTCTGTCTGTCTGTCTGTCTGTCTCTCTCTCTCTCTCTCTCTCTCTCTCTCTCTCTCTCTCTGGAGATAGAGTTGGTGACTTTAGGATATAGATCACGAACTAAACCAACTTGCGGGTGGAAGAGTAACGGACCATGGAGAGAGGAGACAGTGTACTAAACACCTGGTGCACAGTTGTTCTTCATTGGTGCGTGTGGCTGACGGTGAGCTCTTTGCCACGTACCTTGAGACATCAGTCTGTAGCTCAGTTCACCAGATCCCATTCGAGACCAGATCTGTCTGACCGGGCGTCTGTCATATTTCATACAGCCAATACTCGTCACCCCCACATCCGCAAATCAGTGCACATTTTTTTTTTCCAGAACAAAATTGTTTCCCCTGTCTGTCTGTCTGTCTGTCTGTCTGTCTCTCTCTCTCTCTCTCTCTCTCTCTCTCTCTCTCTCTCTTCTTCTTCTTCTTTCTTCTTCTTCTTCTTCATTGTTATTATTTTCATTTATTTATTTATTTTTTTTCATTTCTCTTCTATTTTCATTTGATGTTCCACTATGAATGCATGACCGCGTTATTTGTTTGCTTGTTTGCTTCTTACATTATTTCATTTCACTGCATGTTGTAGTCCCTACTCAGGGCGAGGACTGGATGTAAAACAGCGCGCAAGTGCTCATCTATTATCCTCGTGAATAAAGAATTCTCTCTCTCTCTCTCTCTCTCTCTCTCTCTCTCCTCTCTCTTCTCTCTCTCTGTGCGTGTATGCATGCGTGCGCGCGTATGTGTGTGTATGTGTGTGTGTGTGTGTGTGTGTGTGTGTGTGTGTGTGTGTGAGAGAGAGAGAGAGAGAGGGGGGGGGGGGGAGCGATCAGGATAAATACAAGTGAACGTGCGGGGTCACTTGCCGACAAAGAAGCCGCGCGCTGACATGAATAATGTGTGGGACAAAGAGAGCCAGTCGTCATTACTGCCCGGTGTGAGAAGGTTGCCCGGGGCGCTGCGCCAGGGGGACCTAGGGCGGACCTAGGGGGGCACGAGGGGATGGGTTGGGGAAGGGGGGAGGGGGAGGCAAGGAGGGGGGGGGAGGAAGGGGACAGAGTGCCTACGGTTATATCGGCTATCGATCCGCCCATCTTGCAGTTCCCCACTTTTCTCCCTCCACCCCCTCCCTCCGCACACACCTTCCCTGGTCTCCGCAAGGTCAAGTCTGACCTGTCATGACATTCTTTCTTCTGGAGAGTTCGTGTGGGAGTGTAGATAATTGGATGATACTATTGGTAGTGATTAAAGGATGCGGTTTTCACCGTCTCCGAGTGCTCCCTTGAAACCAAAGCGCGGAGCCTTTATTTTCGACAGCTCACCTACAGACGTGCTTGTGTGTCTGAAACTAAACGCGTTGCACGGGGTGGGTGAAAGGGTTGGTCTCAAAAGCCCTGTCGACCTCGGGGGCCCTGTTAGAACTTGTGAGCAAAATAAACATTTTTCAACTATATGAAAAAACTAATGAAACTGTAAGGCCAATCTAAACACACACACACACACACACACACACACACACACACACACACACACACACGAGAGAGAGAGAGAGAGAGAGAGAGAGAGAGAGAGAGAGAGAGAGAGAGAGAACGAACGAACGAACGAACGAATCTTTTTTAATGAGGGATAAAGAATAAGCACAATACAGGCTTTTTTACATCTTGCCCTCGATGAAGCAGAAAAAATAATGACAATATGTGACTTCAAAATCAACGAACCATCTAGATAGTGAAAAGAATATTAGCCTGAAATACAAAAGGCAATCCAAAAATATGACAGCCAACTTTTCACACACACACACACACACACACACACACACACACACACACACACACACAAAGATAAAGAGAAAACAACTTTGCAAATACATTCAACAACAAAAATAAAATAGAAGAAGAAGAAGAAGAAGAAGAAGAAGAAGAAGGAGAGAAACGAAGGACGTCAATGAAAGGTGGACAGGTGAACAGTATGTCATGACAAGATATAGAGAAGGGGTAACGAAGGAACACTAATGAACATTCAAATACATTTAAACATCATTTGTACTTGAATCCATACAATAATTTTGAAATCGTATAAAGAAGGTTACATGATGTTATCATTAGTCACACTGTTTAGGAAGCGTAGCATCAGATATGAGAAGTATTGTTTTTTGAAAACGTTTAAACTAGAAATTACATTAAATGAAGACACTAGGTCATTCCACAAACAACCACCGGAGTAAATGAGGCTAGATTTAAAAAGATCAATCCTCGGTAGGGGTATCTGAATCTTTCTGACATTGCGAATCAGGTTCGTTTTAAATTTTTTTTCAAAGTTGGTGGTGCATGATTGGACATTATCTTAAACATGAAAATTGCTTTGTTATAAGTGAGTTTCCATTTTAGAGGCAAAATGTCTAAACGTTTATAATCAGAGGGAGTTACAGTTGTAGGTTTGAGAAGAACGAGTTTCACAGCCCGTCTATGAAGACTGAAGAGTGGTTTTAATACGTTATAACTGGCCGAATCCCACAATGTAGAAGAGTAATTCAAATGAGATTCAATGTACGAAGTAAAAAAACAGCTTACGACAATGTTGGTCTAAGAAATATTTTAGTTTTGAAAGCTGGTGAATCTTTTGAGACAGAAGTTTGCAAAGCATTGTGACATGAGAAGACCATGACAAATTATTGTCTACAATGACACCAAGGACTTTATGATGGTCAACTTCTTCAGCTATTTCATTATTTATACTAAGAGATAGGGAATCATAAGAAATATTTTGACGCTTTTGTCTGGTGGTTATTATCAAGTACTTCGTTTTCTGAGGATGGAGACACATATGATTGAGTTCAGACCATATGATTAATTTGTTTATACTTTTTTGTAATATATTTTCAATTTTTTTATGACTACAGTGTATTGTGGTGTCATCAGCGAACATTTCACAGAGACTATCAATGAATAGAGGTAAATCGTTTTATATATGGAAAATAAGATAGGACCGAGTACTGACCCTTGAGGCACACCATGACTAATGGATAATGTAGGAGATACAGATTCATTTACTGAGACCATTTGCTTTCTGTCGGAAAGAAATGAAGATAGGAGTTCTAACGAATTCTCTGATAAGTTGTATATCTTTAGCTTTTTAAGAAGAAGATTGCGGTCAATAACATCAAAGGCTTTCATAAAATCTACCATGAGAACACCTGTAATTTTGTCGTTATTTATATTAGTAAGCCATTGATCAACTAGGTTTGTCAGTGCTGTTTGGCACGAGTGATTAGCCCTAAAACCGGATTGGTCTTGATGAAATAAATTGAAGAATTGAAGTGATCGAGAATATGTTTATTTAGATGGTTTTCCAATGGTTTAGACAGTACAGACAAAATAGAAATGGGCCTGTAGTTAGACGGATCGGTGTGATCACCTGTTTTATAGATCGGCATTACTCTAGCAATTTTAAAAGCCTTGGGGAACTGATTTTTAGAAATGCAGAGATTGTATATATAAGTAAGTGTTTCAGCAATTACAGGGGCTGACAGTTTGAGAATCTTTCCGTCAATGCCATCAAGGCCAGTAGTACTACTTTGCTTTAAGTGAGTAAGAGCATTACATACTTCGTGTACACATAACAACGGAATATCTAGACATGTTGTGATATTTTTGGATTGACAAAAATTCATCAGAACATCTAAATCGTTTTGTGAGGATCTGTTTCTTTTTATGGTGAAATTGGCAATATTGCAGAAGTGTGTATTCAACATTTCAACTGATACATCTTTCGGTGTTGTAGCACGAGCGTTAGAATTTTTATTGCTAAGCTGATTGATAGCCTTCCAAACTGATCGGTTGTCTGTTTTAGAGTAAATAAGATCTTTAAAATATTTCTTTTTGGCTGAGCGTTTTAAATAGTTAACAAGATTTCTTTGTTTCATAAATTCTATACGATTACCTGATGCTAGAAGTGAGTCTCTTAAATCCATGGATTTTTCTATATCACTTGTTATCCAAGGCTTTTTAGGGGTGCTTTTGACACGAATTGTTTTTAATGGAGCGTGCTTATTGTAAACATTGAAGAAAGTGTGATACCAAACTTCTAAGGCTTCATCGGGATTTGTGAACTGATACACAGAGGAAAGTGAGGAATTCATCAGATCTGTAAGGAACAAGTCTTTATCAAAGCCTGTAAAGTTCCTGTACGTAATATACTTGTGATGATTTAGGGGGATTTTAACGCCTCGTTTAGACCAAGTAAAACAGACAGGGGAGTGATCGCTGCATCCAAAAACTGGTGAACATATTTCTATTATGGTACGTACAGAAGATGTGTAAACATGGTCAATGAGAGTTTGGGAAGTAGCAGTGATTCGTGTTGGCTTATCGATTAACTGAGTCAGATTAAAAGAAGTGTAGGTTTGAATCCAGGATTTGTTCGCTTTCAAAAGATCAATGTTAAAATCACCCAGTAGAATAATTTCGTTTGAGAGTAAGGACGCCTCCTCCATCATTAGAGTAAAGTTATCTATCCAGTCAGCATGTTCTGCTGGGTTTCTGTAAATAAAGCCTAAGATAATCGGTTTGGAAAGAGAGAGAGAGAGAGAGAGAGAGAGAGAGAGAGAGAGAGAGAGAGAGAGAGAGAGAGAGCGCAAGCGCATGACATTAAAGTAATTAAACAAACTAATTCAAGGAAGAATAAACATCGAAGTTGATACACGACATGGAGAAGTTAACACATTAACCTACACATCCCATCCCTACCTGTGCCTCTGATACACACATGGAACACAGCACATGTGTACGTGTGCACACTTGTAGAGGGCTGCAATCCATGTAAATAAAACACACACCCTCACTGTAAATGGGAAAAATGATACCAAGGAGGTTTAGAACTGTTCATGTGGGGATAAGATAATGATTATGATTTGTGTTCTTAGAGACAGTTTTATCGAAACGGCACTTGGTTCAAAACAGAGAGCGTTGGATTGCTTGTAGTTTTTATGGGGAAGAGAAGGCGATTTGAGAAGAATGAATATAAGCGAATGCCTGCAAATGCTTTCAAGTCACTTTGAACAATTTTTACTTGCCAGATCCCAACAAGGAAATTTATAGCCTATGTCTGATTGAATATACGCGTGGAAAATAGCTTTCTTGTGTGCTGATTAAGAAATCATTTTGATCTGTCCAGTTGTAAAATGTTCTTTGATAGTTTTTGCTGTTGTTGCTAAGTACAGCAATATCTTTGGACCAGAAAGTTTGTTATGAATCGTAAGACAAAGTGAATTGTAGAGTCAATTCTTTCTCGCGAATGTTTAGTCTTTGTGGGCTGGTTTTAATGTTTTGCCGTTTCTGTCTGGTCTTAACTAGCATGAGCTGTTTTTACTTTGTATCTTGAGACTGGCTTGCATGATTTACTTCGGTTCAGTTGAGAAGTTTATCAAAGTCATTTTGCAGTTTTTACATACTTTGCTGACATTTTTGTCTTTTTAAAATTTTTTTTTATTAACGTTGGTATTGTCGGCAAAAAAGTATCAAAAGGATACAGGTGATCATTCGTACAGATAGAAAATAAAAGATGTCTGAAAAATCGATCCTTGAGGAACGCCATATTCACAGCCATAAAAAATGACATTGAATCTTGAAAGCACACACCTCGTCTTCCTTTGTTCAAAACAATGAAAAACATTGTTGGAAGTGTCTGTTTCTAATGCAGAAACAGTTTGTGAATGAATTATTGAGTCTGACGATTTACCATAAGACTTTTTCCAGAGAGACGATTAGGGTTAATTGTATCAAACATTTCTACAAAATTTGCGAGGACAGAAGCAGTGAACAGATCGATATTTGTGTTTAAATGTCATTCCTCTCTAAGGTTTTAAGCGTAATATGGCAAGAAAGCCTAGCTCTCAACGCACTCTGACTGGAATGAAACAAATCATATTTGGTGAAGCTTGACCGAAGACTGCATTTAATGTGTTTTCCAGAGGTTTGGATAAAGGGGATAAAATCGAAATTGGTCTATTGTTGGAAGGGTCTGAGGGGTCACCAGACTTGAAAAAAAGAAAACCAGGCAGCACTCAGAAAGAGAGAGAAGGAGAGATAGATAGATAGACAGCTGGAGAGATATAGAGAGATAGAAAGAAAGAAAGAAAGAGAGAGACAGACAGACAGACAGACAGACTGACTGACTGACTGACTGACAGACAGACAGGCCGACAGACAGACAGAGAAGAGGTGTGGGTGGGTGGTCTCTTAAAATATTGACGCATATATATGTATATACACACACACAGACACACAGACAGACAGACAGACAGACCCGACAGACAGACAGACAGACAGACACACACACACACACACACACTCCTGGTACTTCAAACCCGACTTGGCCCGTTCAGCTCATTGTATCCCTCTCCACCTCCTTTCTGGAGAAGAGAGAGAGAGAGAGAGAGAGAGAGAGAGAGAGAGAGAGAGGGGGGGGGGGTCCATAAGTCACTTAATCCATGGTTCTGGATTCCAGTTTGCTTTTAAGATGAATGAATGCCTGACGTACCAGGCCGTCGTCCTTCGCTCTTCTTCACTGGCACACCTTTGGCTTGGTCTGGTCGATGCATGCAACACCGCAAGCTAATCAAGTCGAACAAGCTCACGGCCCTTGCTTTAACCTAGACCTTTGAATCATGGAATGCAAACCAGATTAGCGCTGTCAGTGATGCATTATGCACCAAAGTGATGCATTTCACAGAGGAAGGTGTTAACGCGGGCAAAGAGGGTGGGGCTACAGCAACTACATCTTTTGTAAAGTGTATCGATTTTCTGTCTGTCGTGCTTCGTTTAGCACTAGATAACCATGGCTGCGCCGCATCGAGTTTTCATGTATGTACCTGGCCACGGCGACAGTTGTAATATTTCCTGGCCGTGAAACAGCCACTGTGGCGTCACGGTCGGCGTCACGGATCATGCTTGAGAAGTCAAGGGTTTGAACCCCATAGGGGCAATGAGACCGAGGGCTTTTGTGGGCCTCTGACAGTTCCTGCCCACATCTGTCTGAACCAGAGGCTCAGACGTGGAAGAAACACACAGCAGGGTCTCATCCTTTTCGTTCGCGCGTCTGTGAAACTTTGTGTACATGGGCCTGCTGGATTCAGGATGTATTATGAAACGGTGCACGAAGTGACACCAATGTCTGTTAGTCTCCAGCCAAACTGGAACTGCCTGACATAATCCTGTGTCATCATCATTGCAACAATGTTTTAATCTGTTGTAGTGATCATTGATAAAAATAACACATTCTGTTGTTGTCTGAAGAAGATTATCAACCTTCTCATGTGTATTGAACATGTTGAAAACTTTCCATTTCTGTTGCCATCAAGCTGCGCTGACGTAGTGGCCTCGTTGTCGGCTTTCCCTTCCCTGTCTGTATGTGTTATATGTGAAGTCCACGTCTGTTGTGTTTACTGTCCCGTCACACAGATACCCGTGGTGGTTTTGTGTTTCCTCTTTGCTGATGATTTTCTTTTCACACAAATATCCGCGGTGATTTTCTGTCCACTCCTTTGTTTTAATTTTCCCTTCACAAAATATCCGGGGTGAGTTTGTGTCCACTCTTTAGTTTTAATTTTGCCTTCACACAAATATCCCAGGTGAGTTTGTGTCCACTCTATATTTTTAATTTTCCCTTCACACAAATATCCGGGGTGAGTTCGTGTCCGCTCTATAGTTTTGATTTTCGCTTCACACAAACATCAAGGGTGAGTTCGTGTCCACTCTATAGTTTAAATTTTCGCTTCACACAAATATCCAAGGTGAGTTCGTGTCCGCTCTATAGTTTTGATTTTTCCTTCACACAAACATCAAGGGTGAGTTCGTGTCCACTCTATAGTTTAAATTTTCGCTTCACACAAACATCAGGGGTGAATTTTGTGCTCACTCTTCAGTGTTGACTATCCCTTCACACAGTTTCACTTTCACCGTTCGCACCAGTCCATGCACGCCACACCACATCTGATAAGTGGTCAGACGTCTGCTAAGTCGTATCCCTTCACACGGATCCCTGAGGTGAGTTGGTGTCCACACAACAGTGTTCACTTTCCCTTCACACAGATCCCTGAGGTGAGTTGGTGTCCACACAACAGTGTTCACTTTCCCTTCACACAGATCCCTGAGGTGAGTTGGTGTCCACACAACAGTGTTCACTTTCCCTTCACACAGATCCCCGAGGTGAGTTGGTGTCCACACTTCAGTGTTCACTTTCCCTTCACACAGATCCCTGAGGTGTGTTGGTGTCCACACTACAGTGTTCGCTTTCCCTTCACACAATATCCGGGGTGAGTTTGTGTTTACACTTCAGCGTTCACTTTCCCTTTCAAACAAATATCAGTGGTGAGTTGTTGTCCACACTTCAGTGTTCACTTTCCCTTCACACAGATCCCTGAGGTGTGTTGGTGTCCACACTTAAGTGTTCACTTTCCCTTCACACAGATCCCTGAGGTGAGTTGGTGTCCACACTTAAGTGTTCACTTTCCCTTCACACAGATCCCTGAGGTGAGTTGGTTTCCCACACTTCAGTGTTCACTTTCCCTTCACACAGATCCCTGAGGTGTGTTGGTGTCCACACTACAGTGTTCGCTTTCCCTTCACACAAATATCCGGGGTGAGTTTGTGTTTACACTTCAGCGTTCACTTTCCCTTTCAAACAAATATCAGTGGTGAGCTTGTGCCCACTCTTCAGTGTTGACTTTCCCTTCACACAATTTCAGTTTCATCGTGCGGACTTGTCCATATACACTGCACTACATCTGCCAAGTTTTGAGACAACACGATTTAAAGCACATTGGACTAATGCACAGGTCAGGCATTTGCTAAGTCGTGTCCGTGAGACCCTTCACACAAATAATCGGTGTGAGTTTGTATCCACATCCTCATTGTGGACATATTCCGAGACTCACCAAGAGAGACGCCTTTTCTGGAAATGGGGTTGGCCTCTCACTTAGTCTGACCATGAATTTGCAAGAGCAAACAACAACAACAACAACAACAACGACAACAACAGACTAACAAAAACCAACCAACTAACCAGCCAACCAACCAACCAACCAACCAACAAACGAAAAACAGAATTGCGGCACCGCCAAACGAAGAAAGAAAGAAATTATAACACATTACAAACTACACATTACAACTTACGACGCGTTTCGAACAATTGGGTCCTTATCAGGCAGAACAAATGTGACCCTCCACAATGAAACCAGTCTTAACTCGCGCAACCTACTTCACGGCTACAGCTGAAAATAGTTGGTGGGGGCCTACATGGGGCAATGGACGTTTTTTTTTGCACAGATGTGTTCCTTACACCCTAAACTTTCATGTGATTGTATCCATTAATAACATTCAAGACAATGAAAACGAATGACGAACAAAAAGTCACTTATCTCCTCAATCTAGGTGTAAAATTTTGTCTTGGGTGAACGGAGTGGGACTGAGGCTGAAAGGGAGACAATGCGGGTGAAAACAGTAATACGATGATATCATAACACTGCCACTACCACGACAACGACGACCACCACTGTTACTACAAAGATAATAGTAATGATGATGGTGATGGTGATGATAATGATATTACACCAGGATAATAAGAAGAAGAAGAGCAAGGACAAGGATAATGGATTGTTACAATAATGCAGCAATGGAAGGAATAATGCTAATGATATAACGGTACTACTACTACACTACTACTACTACTACTACTACATACTACTACTACTACTACTAACAAAGAAGAAGAAAAAGAAGAATACAGAAAATGGAAAAGACAGTACGACAAAAGTATACTAACAGTTATAACAATAATCGTTAAAGTAACGATAATGAGAAGACTGATAAGAAACTGGGGAGGATATCAATTTTAAAACCCTGGAAATACACAAATGCATGGGAGTGTACATCTGATAATACTTTCAATGAAAAGACGTAACACTGGAGAGAGAACATACACACACAAAAGACATTTTACGACGAGACATAATTACAGGACGCCCCGTGTTTTCAGTCAAAGGCTTGATGCTGAAACGTCATACTCTTCATCGCTCCTTCTTTTTTTAAAACGGAAATCTTTGCTGTCATTTTCATCGGAACGAAAGAAATTGTTAGGTGTATCCGTCTTCTTCCACCACGTGTTTGTTACATCAAAGAAAGAAGAGAGAAGCTAATTGGGTGACGGTCAAAAATCAAGAGTTCTCTTCTATCTTGGCGTAGACTTCAAACAACAGGATCATGAATCAATGGGGTCGTGCCACGTGACACACGACGGGTTTTCATTTGCTCTTTTCTAATCTTGTCTTCTCTCCTACTTTGAAATCGATTTCTGAAAAACGTGATAATGATCTCTCTCTCTCTGTCTCTGTCTGTCTGTCTGTCTGTCTCTCTCTCCCAGTTTCTCTCTTTCCCCCTCCCCCTCTCTCTCCCCGTCTCTCTCCCTCCCTCACTCCCTCTCCCCACCGCTGTCCCTCTCTCTCTCTCTCTCTCTCTCTCTCTCTCTCTCCCTCTCTCTCTCCCTCTCTCTCTCTCTCTCTCTCTCTCTCTCTCTCCTCTCCCCCTCCCCCCCTCTCTCTCTTTCTCAGTCGCGAGGCCACAAGTAAACAGCTGAAAGGAATCAGAGAGATACTGGTCAGTGTACAGAAAAGTTCTGACTGTGGAAGCGTAGCGACGACCATCGTGGCTTTCCTCCATCATTCCTTACACCATCAGCCTACCACTGTGTCTTCTGCTCTCATCAGTTCTGGGCTGGCCCGAAGAGAGAGACATGACGAGGCTGGAAAGGTCAGAGTTTGCCATTTCGGATGGTTGGATCGTCCTGCAGTGCCCGGGCTTGGCTTGATCTGCATTGTCCTTTTGATCTTTGGTCTTTTTCTTCTCTGGTTGTTGGCGACAACTACAAGTCCTCCGTTGGTGAGATCTTTTTTGCGTATATGACCTTTTGTAATGCCACTGGAGGGAATGATGCGTAAATTGGACTCCTGTGTGTGTGTGTGTGTGTGTGTGTGTGTGTGTGTGTGTGTGTGTGTGTGTGCGCGCGTTTGTGTGTGTGTGTGTGTGTGTGTTTACGCGCGCGCGCGTATGTATATTCGTGTACGTTCGGTGTATGTCGTAAGCTGTTAACCACGTTATTTCACTTCACATGCCCAAAGTGGCTTAAGGTCTAGAAATACGGTTACCTCCCCTAATTTCTGCACTCCTGTCAATTCACCCCATTATCTTGATTTCATCCTATTATCCACCATCTGGACTTCATCCCGGTCCACTTCACCCCATTATCCATCATCTGGACTTCACCCCACTCCACTTCACCCCATTATCCATCATCTGGACTTCACCCCACTCCACTTCACCCCATTATCCATCATCTGGACTTCATCCCGGTCCACTTCACCCCATTATCCATCATCTGGACTTCATCCCGGTCCACTTCACCCCATTATCCATCATCTGGACTTCACCCCACTCCACTTCACCCCATTATCCATCATCTGGACTTTATCCCGGTCCACTTCACCCCATTATCCATCATCTGGACTTCACCCCAGTCCACTTCACCCCATTATCCATCATCTGGACTTCACCCCACTCCACTTCACCCCATTATCCATCATCTGGACTTCACCCCACTCCACTTCACCCCATTATCCATCATCTGGACTTTATCCCGGTCCACTTCACCCCATTATCCATCATCTGGACTTCACCCCACTCCACTTCACCCCATTATCCATCATCTGGACTTTATCCCAGTCCACTTCACCCCATTATCCATCATCTGGACTTCATCTCGGTCCACTTCACCCCATTATCCATCATCTGGACTTTATTCCAGTCCACTTCACCCCATTATCCATCATCTGGACTTCACCCCACTCCACTTCACCCCATTATCCATCATCTGGACTTCACCCCAGTCCACTTCACCCCATTATCCATCATCTGGACTTCACCCCAGTCCACTTCACCCCATTATCCATCATCTGGACTTCACCCCGGTCCACTTACACCCCATTATCCATCATCTGGACTTCACCCCACTCCATTTCACCCCATTATCCATCATCTGGATTTCACCCCAGTCCACTTCACCCCATTATCCATCATCTGGACTTCACCCCGGTCCACTTCACCCCATTATCCATCATCTGGACTTCACCCCACTCCACTTCACCCCATTATCCATCATCTGGACTTCACCCCAGTCCACTTCACCCCATTATCCATCATCTGGACTTCACCCCATCCACTTCACCCCATTATCCATCATCTGGACTTCACCCCGGTCCACTTCTCCCCATTATCCATCATCTGGACTTCACCCCACTCCACTTCACCCCATTATCCATCATCTGGACTTCACCCCACTCCACTTCACCCCATTATCCATCATCTGGACTTCACCCCATTATCTTGATCACCCCATTATCCATGATCTGGACTTCACCCCACTCCACTTCACCCCATTATCCATCATCTGGACTTTACCCAGTCCACTTCACCCCATTATCCATCATCTGGACTTCACCCCACTCCACTTCACCCCATTATCCATCATCTGGACTTCACCCCATTATCTTGATCACCCCATTATCCATCATCTGGACTTCATCCCAGTCAACTTCACCCCATCATCCATCATCTGGACTTCACCCCATTATCTTGATCACCCCATTATCCATCATCTGGACTTCATCCCAGTCCACTTCACCCCATTATCCATCATCTGGACTTCATGCCAGTCCACTTCACCCCATTATCTGATCACCAAACGAGGATGACGAGGGTGACCGAGCTCCCAATGCTTTCTGTCGTCATCAAAATGGCGCCGGTGACGAAACAAAGGAAGGATGGCGAAGGGGGAACATGGGGCGGAAAATGAGGGGGTGAGCGGAGAAATCAATCGTGGCGAATGCTGGGATCTCTTGTCAATCCAAAAAAGACACATGCATATTCTTTTCCTTGTACTGCTGCCACGCGTCAGATGATGGCCACAACGATGTGAATGGGGGTAGCGACGCTGATGATGGTGGTCATGGTAGTGTTGGTGGTGATGGCTTTCAGTTGTAGCAGCTGGTATGGTTAGATTTTTGGTCTTGGCAATGTGTGTGTGTGTGTGTGTGTGTGTGTGTGTGTGGTGTGTGTGTGTGTGTGTGTGTGTGTGTGTTATTTGGTGTGCAGCTCTCATGCAGCCTTCGTGGTCGGCTGGACTACAAACAACATGACTTGTTTTCTGTCTCGTCTTTCATCCCTCTCAAGTAGCATCACCCCATGCCGCTCATTGTGGCTCCCCATCCACAACCACGCGCTTGTGTGTCCCACCACAGCCCCGGCATCGGCAGTCCACAGGGAGTAGTCAGCGTCCAGTCGTCATGAGGCAACCCACCAGAGAATGCACTGCGCTGCTGCTGGGTTGCTTGGGTAGCGTTCAGTGGCGCCTGGTCCGATCCACCATACGCAGAACACCACCTACTGCTAAGTCCTCTACTGACGACACTAATTGCTTAGTCGCAGAGCTAGCATGAGCGAGCGTCCCGTTACGATACCAGGTGCCACCATGTCGGTTTATTTACAGTCTCCGCAACATTGCTGATACCGGTGACCTCGACAATTCACCGAGGCCACAGACATGGAGGGGAAGTAAAAACTGCAGTAATCACAGTGGAAGGGCATGAAGAACCGCAGAACTTCAGACCTTGTTTTGTAGCGCTGATCAATGAGGATGAGGAAATGATGCTGTGGAGTTCGATTCTAGCCTGAGACTATACGTTGACTTGATTTAATGCTGCTGCTGATGGTGCTGCTGATAACGATGCGGTAACATGATGGTGATGATGGTGCTGCTGATAACGATGTGGTAACATGATGGTGATGGTGCTGATAACGATGCGGTAACATGATGGTGATGATGGTGCTGCTGATAACGATGTGGTAACATGATGGTGATGGTGCTGATAACGATGTGGTAACATGATGGTGATGGTGCTGCTGATAACGATGGGGTAACATGATGCTCATGGTGCTGCTGATAACGATGCGGTAACATGATGGTGATGGTGCTGATAACGATGTGGTAACATGATGGTGATGGTGCTGATAACGATGTGGTAGCATGATGGTGATGGTGCTGATAACGATGTGGTAACATGATGGTGATGGTGCTGATAACGATGCAGTAACATGATGGTGATGGTGCTGATAACGATGTGGTAACATGATGGTGATGATGGTGCTGCTGATAACGATGGGGTAACATGATGCTCATGGTGCTGCTGATAACGATGCGGTAACATGATGGTGATGGTGCTGATAACGATGTGGTAACATGATGGTGATGATGGTGCTGTTGATAACGATGCGGTAACATGATGGTGATGATGGTGCTGCTGATAACGATGTGGTAACATGATGGTGATGCTGCTGCTGCTGATAACGATGCGGTAACATGATGGTGCTGGTGCTGCTGATAAACGATGTGGTAACATGATGGTGATGATGGTGCTGCTGATAACGATGCGGTAACATGATGGTGATGGTGCTGATAACGATGCGGTAACATGATGGTGATGGTGCTGATAACGATGTGGTAACATGATGGTGATGGTGCTGATAACGATGTGGTAACATGATGGTGATGATGGTGCTGATAACGATTTGGTAACATGATGGTGATGGTGCTGCTGATAACGATGTGGTAACATGATGGTGATGATGGTGCTGTTGATAACGATGCGGTAACATGATGGTGATGATGATGCTGCTGATAACGATGTGGTAACATGATGGTGATGGTGCTGATAACGATTTGGTAACATGATGGTGATGGTGCTGATGACGATTTGGTAACATGATGGTGATGGTGCTGATAACGATTTGGTAGCATGATGGTGATGGTGCTGATAACGATGCGGTAACATGATGGTGGATGGTGCTGCTGATAACGATGTGGTAACATGATGGTGATGATGGTGCTGCTGCTGCTAACGATCCAGTAACATGATGGTGATGATGGTGCTGTGATAACGATATGGTAACATGATGGTGATGATGGTGCTGCTGATAACGATTGCAGTAACATGATGGTGGCGATAGTGCTGCTGATAACGATGTGGTAACATGATGGTGATGATAGTGCTGCTGATAACGATCCAGTAACATGATGGTGATGGTGCTGGTGATAACGATGTGATAACATGATGGTGATGATGGTGCTGCTGATAACGATGCAGTAATATGATGGTGCTGCTGATAACGATGCAATAACATGATGTGCTGCTGTGCTGCTGATAACGATGGGTAACATGATGGTGATGGTGTGCTGATAACGATGTGGTAACATGGTGGTGATGGTGCTGATAACGATGTGGTAACATGATGGTGATGGTGCTGCTAATAACGATGTGGTGACATGATGGTGATGTGATGCTGATAACGATGCGGTAACATGATGGTGATGATGGTGTGCTGATACGATGCGGTAACATGATGGTGATGATGGTGCTGCTGATAACGATGTGGTAACATGATGGTGATGGTGCTGCTGATAACGATTGGGTAACATGATTGTGATGATAGTGCTGTGATAACGATGCGGTACGTGATTGTGATGGTGCTGATAACGATGTGGTAACATGATGGTGATGGTGCTGCTGAAACGATGTGGCAACATGATGGTGATGATGGTGCTACGCTGATAACGATGTGGTAACATGATGGTGGCTGCTGCTGCTGATGGTAACGTGGATGATGGTGCAGGATAACGATGTGGTACATGATGGTGATGATGGTGCTGCTGATAACGATGTGGTAACATGATTGGTAGATGGATGGTGCTGCTGATAACGATGTGGTAACATGATGGTGATGGTGCTGATAACGATGTGGTAACATGATGGTGATGGTGCTGATAACGATGTTGATGGAAACATGATGGTGATGGTGTGCTGATAACGATGTGGTAACATGATGGTGATGGTGTGCTGATAACGATGTGGTAACATGATGGTGATGTGTGCTGATAGCGATGTGGTAACATGATGTGTGATGGTGCTGTGATAACGATGTGGTAACATGATGGTGATGTGCGCTGATAACGATGTGGTAACATGATGGTGATGGTGCTGTGATAACGATGTGGTAACATGATGGTGATGTGCTGCTGATAACGATTGTGGTAACATGATGGTGATGAGTGCTGCTGATAACGATGTGGTAACATGATGGTGATGGTGCTGTGATAACGATGTGGTAACATGATGGTGATGGTGCTGCTGAAACGATGTGGTAACATGATGGTATGATGGTGGCTGCTGTAACGATGTAGTAACATGATGGTGATGATGGTGCTGCTGATAACGATGTGGTAACATGATGGTGATGATGGTGCTGCTGATAACGATGCGTAACATGATGGTGTGATGGTGCTGCTGATAACGATGTGGTAACATGATGGTGTGATGACTGAGTGATGTGCGCTGATAACGATCCGGTAATATTGATGGTGAGTGGTGCTGGTGATAACGATGGTTATAGATGATGGTGCGTGATAACGATGCATGTGTGGATGGCTGATAACGATTGCGTAACATGATGTGATGGTGCTGCTGATAACGATGCAGGTAACATGATGGTGATGTGCTGCTGATAACGATGGTAACATGATGGTGATGGTGTGTGATAGATGCTGGTAACATGATGGTGATGGTGCTGCTGATAACGATGTGTGTAACATGATGGGTGATGGTGCTGCTGATAACGATGTGGTAACATGATGGTGATGGTGTGCTGATAACGATGTGGTAACATGATGGTGATGAGTGCTGGTGATAACGATGTGGTAACATGATGGTGATGGGTGCTGCTGATACGATGCGGTAACATGATGGTGATGATGGTGCTGCTGATAACGATGTGGTAACATGATGGTGGGTGGTGCTGCTGATAACGATGCATGGTGATGTGGTGTAACGAGTGATATGATGGTGATGTGCTGCTGATAACGATGCGGTAACATGATGTGATGGTGCTGGATAACGATGTGTGGTAACATGATGGTGATGGTAGTGCTGCTGAAAACGATGTGGTAACATGAGTGATGATGGTGTCTGCTGATAACGATGTGGTAACATGATGGTGATGGTGCTGCTGATAACGATGCTGGTAACATGATGGTGATGATGGTGCTGCTGCTGATAACGATGGTGTAACATGATGGTGATGATGGTGCTGCTGATAAACGATGTGGTAACATGATGTGTGATTGGTGCTGATAACGATGCTGGTAACATGATGGTGATGGTGCTGCTGATAACGATGTGGTAACATGATGGTGATGGTGCTGCTGATAACGATGTGGTAACATGATGGTGATGGTGCTGCTGATAACGATGTGGTAACATGATGGTGATGTGTGCTGATACGATGTGGTAACGATGATGGTGATGGTGCTGTGATAACGATGTGGTAACATGATGGTGATGGTGCTGCTGATAACGATGTGGTAACATGATGGTGATAGTGCTGATAGCGATGTGGTAACATGATGGTGATGATGGTGCTGCTGATAACGATGTGGTAACATGATGGTGATGGTGCTGATAACGATGTGGTAACATGATGGTAATGTGCTGCTGATAGGGATGTGGTAACATGCTGGTGATGGTGCTGCTGACAACGATGTGGTAACATGATGGTGATGCTGCTGCTGCTGATAACGATGCGGTAACATGATGGTGATGATGGTGCCGCTGCTGATAACGATGCGGTAAGAAGATGGTGATTTAATGATAATGATGATGATGACTACAGCAATGAATGATAAATGATGATGACGATTGATGACACTAGTTCACTTT
>CM065728.1:71549019-71566519 GCA_033310375.1 Conus canariensis | reverse complement strand
AAATAGGGAATTAAAAAAAAGTCTCGTGACAAGAAACCTGACAGCAACTGACAGACAAAAACCATGATCACTTTCCACACTGCGGGATATCAATAAAGTGTGACAGATAGCTAAGGCCAGCTTTACACCAAAGACGAAATCTTCAAGTGAAGGTGTTTTCAGAATATTGCCACACTGCACAAAAGAAAAAGAAAAGTGGCCACGTGTCTCTAGACAAAACATGCATCGACAAGCGTTGCAGGCTATAGTTGAGCTGCTAGTCAGCTGACAGTGCTGAAATCACGCAAACAGTCTGCGTGGAGCTGCTGGTTGGTGATTTCTTTCCCAAACTGCAAAGACTTCTCGTTTTCTGTGCCCAACAAGAGGTTACCATGCCACGAAGTGAAATTGTCCATTCTGATAATGTGGTGCAACACATTGCATTCACATATTCATGTGTGTTCAAGAATTTCTGCAATTCTGAAACCTTAATTCACGCACAGCCTTGGTTTAGTATTAAGGCTTCGCTCACGCCTCAGTTTTCTCTGCAACGAAAATGTCTGCAGTGAAATCAATCATCTTGACTCTTGTGCATGAGAGTTCTCACACTGACAGAACTGGTAACGCCGATTTAGAGCTGTGGGTATTTCTGAAGTATTTTGTTTTATGCATGTCATACTCTAAAATGCTCACAGTTGCATGCCATAGATTTGAAGAATGCTGCATGAAATGAATTATCAGTGCGAACTAGCTGCCTGCGTGGGGTTGTCTGTTCCTATCAGCCTTCTGTATCACGCCCCACAAAGAAAATGTCCTGGGAATGAATGTGCATTAAGAAAAGTTTTTACCACGTAAAGAGTTTCCAGTGAACTAGTCCTTCAACTGTATCAGTTCAGTTTTTGTAGGCAAGTTCATTCAAAAACGAGGAAAAATCGTGTGTTTACCGTTTACTTGCTCTTCATATCTAAAGAAAGAAATGCTTCTGAAACTAGAGCAGTCGTGAAATCACAAACACGTGTGAAATGAAATTGGAAATGAAATGAGGCAGGGAACAGTAAACAATAAACAGTAAACAAGTGGGGTAACTTTTGCTCCCATAAGAAAACCTAACACAGAGTAACTTTTATTCAAGACTGGCACAGCCTTTTAAACTTGAATAAAGTCAGACAAATACAAAGATGAACAATCTAATAGTGGGGGAAAAGAACAAGCGCAGGCCAACAACTCAACTGTCTTCATAGTAGACTTAGTAAAATTTGGACTTAATAGTAGACTTAGTAAAATTTGGACTTAAGGATACAAATATATCTGCCTTCAAAGGGGATTGCGATGGTTCCCTTATGCAGCTAGTGAAGAGTTTTCATATCTGTAATATATTTTCTTAATTTCATGTTCCCAGTTTCTCCATCTTCAACCTCCCCCCTCCACCCCCCGCCCCCACCTCCTTGAGTGCCGAAAACACTGTGCTGCACGTTCATCTGGGCATGAAGCGTCGGTGACTCTCGTGTGAAGACGACCTAAGCCCTTTGTTACCCAGCACTGTTTCAAGTGAAACATGCTTTCCAACGAGGTGCACAAATTGTAAGAAAGGAGCATTTTGAAGGTGTTTTTTTGTCACACAATAAAATGCCCATGGCAGAACACACATATGAGCCGTTACACCGCCTCGTTGACCGCTGGACTGGTGCATAACATTAATGTTCAGTGCCATCCGCGTGCTTGGTGTTTGGTGCCTGTTTCTTTCAGCCTTAGATATGACGCCCCATGGGTTAAATGGCAATGGACTAAATCAATCAGCAACAACATTTTCATCGTGCTAGTAACTTCAAGGTGGCTGGCCTAGGTCTTTGATTGTTCAGCAGAGCATAGTCACTTGTCTGTGACATTGCCCTAGAGCTTTAGTTTAAAGCGAAAAAACCGCGTATCTAATTGGCATGATTGTTGGGGAGAAAGAGGGACAGAGATGGAGAATAAGGTGTGGGAAGGAGAGAGAGAAAGTGTGCTTGAGGTTAGTGTAGGTGGTGACACGCCAGAGCGTGGAAAACGAAGCCGCGGTTTATTCTGCACTGGCATCCCGGTAATTGTGCTAATAATTCACCATGACGTCAGGGTCATTCAAACGTTCGAAATTATTTTGTTCTTTGTTTGTTAGTGTAATCGTGTAGGATTTTAGAGCCTTGAAATTGCCTGGGAGTAAAACGAAGCTGATTTTATTTGGCATGGATTTCGTTTCTCATTTCATTTCTATTTGTGTTATCTGCTGTTTATTAAGTGCAAGAGCACTTGACATGGGACAAACTACTGAGGAAATTCCCTATTACTGCTGACGGTCTGTGGGTCAGTGGACAGACTGACCACACTGACGTGGAATGACGTCACTCTCTCTGCCTTCAGCCACATGGACAGTTGTATACATTGACAGCAGGAATTTTTCACTTTAAGTCTTGACAGGCGATCCTCCTCCTCATCATCATCCTTATTATTGCTATTATTATTGCACATACTTCTGGCCGTCTGTCTGCCTGTCTGTCCGTCTCTGTCTGTCTGTCTGTTTCTCTCTCTTTCTTTGTCTCCCTCTTCCTCCCCCCCTCTCTCTCTCTCTCTCTTTCTCTCCCTCCTCCCCCCCCCCCTCTCTCTCTCTCTCTCTCTCTCTGTGTGGTGACGTTGATGATGGGGAGGCCGTGGCGGTGTAGTTTGCTTCATTAACGACACAACAGAGCGGGCGGAGGGTTGGCGGGCTGTGAACCCTGAGAGGAGGCTGATCAAGGGACGCCATTCTGTCTCCATCCGGGTGGGAGAGGAGGGGGAGGGAATGTCGGGTCGTTCACTTTGATGTCAGGTCCTCTTCAGATCGATGTCGTCATCTAATCAGTGCATGAAAACTCGCTCTTCTGCATTCGGTGCGTGAAAGCTGTCTGTGTGTCTGTCTGTCAGTACGTCTGTCTGTCTGTACGTTTGTCTATATCCCTGTCTGAAACTGTTTCCGTTCATTGCGTAAAATGTTTGTCTGTCTGTCTGTCTGAAAACTGTCTCTGTTCAGAATGTGAAATCTCTCTCTCTCTCTCTCTCTCTCTCTCTCTCTCTCTCTCTCTCTCTCTCTCTCTCTCTCTCTCTCTCAGTGCATGTCATGATGTAATAAATTGAGTGAAGAAAGGTGGGTTTTTTAAATAGTGTTCTTCACATAATGTATGACTGCTGTTCCTTAAACACATTTACCAAATCATTTGATTCACAGGAACAACACACAAAGCAAATGGTGGTGAAATCTGGGTATTAGCGAAAGGACTGTGAGTCGAAATAGTACAGTTGTATGCCATGAAACGCCTTGCTCAGTAAAGACTTTTTAAAACTTCATATTCCATAGAACCATATGTAGGAATTAAAACACACAAATACATAAACATGGCATTGAATAAATTTTGATTGATGTTTCTGATATCACTTGTCATTGTATGAGATACCAATCTGTGGCTGAACTTGGAATATGATATCGTTTGTGTAATTTGGCAAGAAAAAAAATAGACACGTTTTCTTTTGTGTTGTTCTGTTTTATCCGACATTTGACATCTAGAAATCCAACCTAAATATCATAATGATCTTATTAAGTTGGAGTGAATCTCGTAAGTTTGTCTGGAAAAAGAAACTACCAAGCTGACTTTATTTGTGGAGCTCAAAAGAGAATACGCCTTGTGGTGTTTTTATATTGTTCACAAACGCTCTGGCTATAATCATGCTGTTTTTTGTGTGTACACTTTGATTTTGAGTTTGTGTCTGTCAGCCTGTCTGTCTGTGTTTATCTGTCTGTCAGCCTGTCTGTCTGTGTTTATCTGTCTCTCTGATCTTGTCTGTTTTTTTGTGTCAGTCTCTCTTTCTGTGTGTCTGCGTGACTGTCTGTCTCTCTCTCAGTCTCACTTTCTTTCAGTCGCTTTGTCTCCATCTCTGTCTGTTTCTCTGTCTCGGTCTCTGTCTCTTCCTCTCTCTGTCTCGTGTCTCTCTCTGTCTCTCACTCTCTCTGTCTCTCTCTGTCTAGTGTCTCTCTGTCTCCGTCTTTGTCTGTCTGCCCGTCTCTGTTTCTCTCCCGCCCATCCACTCCTTTTCTCTCAGCCCTGAGGGCATGTGAGTGGATAGCCTTTATTCAAATGTATATGAGTATGTGAGCTACACGCATATATACAAGCAGAGGAGAATAGTAAACAAATCCGTTCGTTAGAAAAGAGGGAAATCTGAACAGAACCCAGCAGGACATGAAGTTGTGAATCATAATAACTGGGTTTAATTCCAGTCTCATGGCTAAAAGATTGGCCTGCTGATTATCAAACAGAACCCCCTCCCTGTACCACACTCTGCCTCTAAAAAATCCCTCCTGTGGTGGACAGGCAGGGGTTCTCTTGGATAATCCGAAGGGCAATCTTCTAGCCATGAGATTGGAACGAAACCCGATATTATGATTCTCAACTTTGTGTCCTGCTTGCTTCTGTTTAGATTTCCCCTTTTTTAACGAACGGATTTTTTTTTACTATTCAACTCCACCTGATTTGTGCGTGTAGCTCACATATTCAGATACATTCGAATGAAGGGTTTCCACTCACATGTCCTCGGGACAGAGAGAGAAGTGGTGGGTGGGTGGGAAAGAAACTGTGAGAGAGAAAGGAGAGAGAAGCAGAGAGACAGACACAGATAGAGAGAGAAAGAGAGAGAGGGACAGGGACAGATATAAATAGAGACAGATAGACAGACAGAGACAGACAGGCAGACTGACAAAGACAGAAACAGAGCAACATAGAGAATGACAGACAGGCAGACAGACAGACAAAAAGACTGACACACAGACATAGACAGACACAGACATACAGACAGAGATTACAGAGACTGACGCAGACATACACAGAGAGAGAGAAAGACAGAGACAGAGCAAGAAACACACATTCTTGCCTATTGTATTTCATTCTGAAGAAAACTCTCAAATAATTGTTTGGCCAAGAAAAACTTGTTAGCAGCAGAAAAAGGGCAGAGGCTGTGATTGAGGACAAACATATTTGGTTTCCATGGTTGTTATTGAAACACTTCGAGCCTGGGAAACCTCCCATTCGATTACATCACATTGAAAGACGCCTCTCCGTCACACAGCAGGACGGAATTGGCTGAAATACGCGAATAGCGCTGCTGATAACAAGCAGGTTTTGAGTGAAATAGCTCCGCCAGCGTGTGATATTGATTACGTAAGGTAAGATAATGTTGCTTATAGCCCAGCCGACCACAATGGGCCATATTAGAGCTGTCACTGCGTTCAAGTCAGTCACAAGGTCATTAAAAAAAAAGAAAAAAAAACCTCATTCACACAAGTCGTTAAAAAAGAGCTTCTAAAAACACATAAGAAATTTTGTTAATAATCTTTCTTCTGTAAAACCTTGGATCAGATGAAAACTGTCGATCTCTTTCAGAAAGTCAAAAATCACATCGGGCGGGACATCTCTGAACAAAGTTTTCTTAGAGTCTCCCGTAAAATATTTTATGTCTCACATCATGCAAGTCCCAGCATTCTAAAAAGAATGTGTTTCACTGTACATGACATAGAATGCACCACAGTGTTTCTTCACTTTCTATAGACGGAAGGAGTTGTCGTGCATGCATAGGTCTACATGATAGTGCCTTTAACACTGAAACACAGACAATCAAGTGCGCAGACACACAGACGCCCTTGCTATTGAAATAAACGAGTCGTTCCTTTTTCCCACTAATTATTTCAAATTGAAAGTGAAAAGGATGCAGAAACCATCGCTGTCAATGCAAGCACAGGCGTTTGACACTCACATACAGACAGATAAATAAACAGACACACAGACAGACGCCGTAGCTAGCGAAGTGAATCCATGGCTCCTCTCTGTATGTTTGTTGTTGTTGTTGTTGTTGTTGTTGTTCTCTGCAGAGGGATAATTGACAGGCACTGTACACTCTGCAGCACACCATGCTGGTTCTCTGCTGTCATTGACGGTCTGAGGGTCACAGAGGAGGGGAAGTGTTGTGTGTGTGTGTGTGTGTGTGTGTGTGTGTGTGTGTGTGTGTGTGTGTGTGTATGAATGGGGGGGGGGGGGGAGGGGGCACAGAAAGAGTGAAAAAAACATAACGGATCAGGAGGAAGAAATGGAAAAGGGCGTGGATAGCATGAAGGAAGGATCGACTGAGTAGGAGGAGGAAGAAAAGCGTAATGACCAACACCAAGAAGAAGGAAGATGGAACGAGAAGGAGGAGGTAAAGGGTTGGGGCCAGCCAAGAGGGAAAAACAGAAAGGATAAAATGAGAGGAGGAGGAGGTAAAGGGTTGGGGCCAGCCAGAGGAAAAACAGAAAGGATAAAATGAGAGGAGGAGGAGGTAAAGGGTTGGGGCCAGCCAGAGGAAAAACAGAAAGGATAAAATGAGAGGAGGAGGAGGTAAAGGGTTGGGGCCAGCCAGAGGAAAAACAGAAAGGATAAAATGAGAGGAGGAGGAGGTAAAGGGTTGGGGCCAGCCAGAGGAAAAACAGAAAGGATAAAATGAGAGAAGGAGGAGGTAAAGGGTTGGGGCCAGCCAGAGGAAAAACTGAAAGGATAAAATGAGAGTGAGACATGAAGAGGAGGAGGACGTGAGGGCCAGCAAGAAGGAAGAAAGATGGACTGAAAGAGGAGGAAACAAAAAGAAGGAAGAAAGATGGACTGAAAGAGAAGGAAACAAAAAGAAGGAAGAAAGATGGACTGAAAGAGAAGGAAACAAAAAGAAGGAAGAAAGATGGACTGAAAGAGAAGGAAAGAATAGAAGGAAGAAAGATGGACTGAAAGAGGAGGAAACAAAAAGAAGGAAGAAAGATGGACTGAAAGAGAAGGAAACAAAAAGAAGGAAGAAAGATGGACTGAAAGAGAAGGAAAGAATAGAAGGAAGAAAGATGGACTGAAAGAGGAGGAAACAAAAAGAAGGAAGAAAGATGGACTGAAAGAGGAGGAAACAAAAAGAAGGAAGAAAGATGGACTGAAAGAGAAGGAAAGAATAGAAGGAAGAAAGATGGACTGAAAGAGGAGGAAACAAAAAGAAGGAAGAAAGATGGACTGAAAGAGAAGGAAAGAATAGAAGGAAGAAAGATGGACTGAAAGAGGATGAAACAAGAGAAGGAAGAAGTAAGGCAAGGAGGAAGCATGGATGGAAGGAGGAGAAAGGAGGAGGAGAAGAAAAAGGACAGCAAGGAGGACGGAGGATGGGTTGAAGGAGTAGAAAGGAGGAGGAGAAGAAAAAGGACAGCAAGGAGGACGGAGGATGGGTTGAAGGAGTAGAAAGGAGGAGGAGAAGAAAAAGGACAGCAAGGAGGACGAAGGATGGGTTGAAGGAGGAGAAAGGAGGAGGAGAAGAAAAAGGACAGCAAGGAGGACGGAGGATGGGTTGAAGGAGGAGAAAGGAGGAGGAGAAGAAAAAGGACAGCAAGGAGGACGGAGGATGGGTTGAAGGAGGAGAAAGGAGGAGCAGAAGAAAAAGGACAGCAAGGAGGACGGAGGATGGGTTGAAGGAGGACGAGAGAGGAGAAGGGAGAAGTGAGGTCGAGGAGCAGAAGAAAAAGGACAGTAAGGAGGACGAAGGATGGGTTGAAGGAGGACGAGAAAGGAGAAGGGAGAAGTGAGGTCCAGGGAGGCGGAGGAAATACAAATAAAAAGAGGAGGAAGGAAGAACGAAGAAGAAAAGAGGCATTGACTAAGGATGAAGGATAGCATTTTTTTTATGTGCAGTCTTGCAACATCAGAATTACAAAGCCGTGCTTATTAACATTCTGTTAACTTATAATAACAAATATAGAAAAGCACCGTTTGTAACGTTTAGCCAAGATGCCAGCTTTTGTTAGTCGGAACTGTCGACTGTCTTATCATTTATTGAATTTTGCTCACATTCGCTGACTTACACTGCTGGTATGATCGGCGTTCGGACGGAGAGGATGAAAAGGAGGAATAGTCCAGCTGCTCAGTGTCTAGGCGAACTGAAAGGCCTTTGTATTATCGTCATTGCAACTGATAAGGAGAGAGAAAAAATAGTAAAGAAACGAACTAGTAAACAAAACAAGGAAAAGAACGAATGGATTAACAACCAAACCAGTGAATAAAACAAGGAAAACAAACAAACAGAACGACCATGAAACAGAGAGAGAGAGAGAGAGGAGAGAGAGAGAGAGAGAGAGAGAGAGAGAGAGAGAGCAGGAAACCCCATAATGTTGCCCATCGTATTTCATTTTCACGAAAACTCTCAAAAAAGTTGTTTGGCCAAGGAAAACTTGTTAGCAGCAGGAAAAGGGCAGTGGATGTGATTGAGGACAAACATATTTGGTTTCCAATAGCAATCGATGAAATACTTGGAGACAGCGAGAGAAACCGAGGCTGCTACACGTCTGTCAGTTAGTGTGTCACATCAAAACGAGTTGTGTTTAATAAAGCCATGCCCTTGTGACAAGCCTGGGCAAAACCCCTCTCGATTACATCACATTGAAAGAAGCCTCTTTCTGTCACATCGCTGGGCGGAATTAGCTGAAATTGGCCAACAGCACTGCTGATAACATTCAGAGTGTTGTGTGAAACAGCTCCACCAGCCTGTGATATTAATCAGTTTGCTGCGCTGCTGTGAGCTTCATTTCCTTTCACCACGGAAGGTTTTCGGGGCTTTTGTGTAGGGAGTAGGGGACAGGGTAGGGGTTCTGTTTGATCATCAGAGACAGAGACAGTGACAGACACAGAGACATAGAAACACACAGACAGAGACAGAGCGATGGAGAGAAAGTCAGAATGAGAGCGCACGAGAGAGAGACACAGACAGACAGACAGAGACGGACGGAAATCCTGTAATGTATCCTATCATTTTTCACTCTGATGAAAACTCTCAAAAAGTTGTTTGGCCATGAAAACCTTGTTAGCGGCAGGAAGAGGGCAGTGGCTGTGATTGATGACAAACATATTTGGTTTCCAATGGCAGTTGATGAAACACTTCGAGACATTGAGAGAATCGAACTTGCTACCCATCTGTCTGTTAGCGTGTCACATCAGAACGGGTTGTGTGTGTGTGTGTGTGTGTGTGTGTGTGTGTGTGTGTGTGTGTGTGTGTGTGTGTGTGTGAAGGCATACCCTTGCGACAAGCCTGGGCAAAACCCCTCTCGACTGCATTACACTGAAAGAAGCCTCTTTCCGTCACATCGCAGGGAGGAACTAGCTGAAATATGCCAACAGTGCTGTTGATAGTATTCAGAGTGTTGTGTGAAATAGCTCCACCAGCCTGTGATATTGATTAGTTCGCTGTGCTGCTCCGAGCTGGATTTCCTCTCGTCACAGGAGGGTTTTTTTAGGGGGCAGGGTGGGGGTCAGGGAGGGGGCTCTATTTGATAATCAGCAGGCCAATCGTTTAGCCGTGAGATTGGAATTAAACTCAATATTATGATTCACAACTTACTGTTCTGCTTGGTTCTGTTCAGATTTCCCCCTTTTTCATGAACGGATTTGTTTACTGTCCTTGTTTACTAAATCCGCCCTGCTATGTGACGCAAAGAGGCTTCTTTCAATGTGATGAAATCGAGAGAGGTTTTGCCCAGGCTTGTAGCAAGGGCATGCCTTCATTAAGCACAGCCCGTTCTGATGTGACACACTAACAGACAGACGTGTAGCAGCCTCGGTTCTCTCACTGTCTCAAAGTGCTTCATCGATTTCATCAGAATGAAATATAATAGGACAATTAAGGAAGTTCCTGCTCTGTCTGTCTGTCTATCTGTCTGTGTTTGTCTCTGTAATCTCTGTGTGTCTGTCTGTGTCTGTCTCTCTGTCCTACGTTCTCTCTGTCGCTCTGTCTCTGTCTGTCTCTCATACTGTGCTTGTCTCTGTCTCTCTATATCTGTGTCTGTCCTTCCCTCTCTCTGTCTCTGTCCGTTTCTGTATCTCTCTCTCTCTGTCATTGTCTGTCTCTCCCCCTTTTCTTTCTCTCTGTCTCTTTCTCTCTCGTGACAGCCCTGATTTGGCCCTTTGCAGTCATCTGGGCTGTAAGCAATATAACCTTGCCTTATCTCTCTCTCTCCCGCCCATCCACCCATTCTCTCTCTCTGTCCTGAGGTCATGTGAGTGGATACCCTTCATTTGAATGCATACGAGTATGTGACGTACACGCATATATTATGCAGAGGAGAAGAGCGAAAAAAAACATCCATTCATTAAAAAAGGGGAAATCTGAACAGAACTAGGCAGGACACGAAGTTGTGAATCACAATACTGGGTTTAATTCCAGTCACATGGCTAGAACATTGGCCTGCTGATTATCAAACAGAACCCCCTGTCTGTCCCCTCACCCTGCCCCCTCAAAAAACACCCCCCCTCCACACGCACACACACACACAAACCCTCCAGTGACGAAAGGAAATCCAGCTCAGAACAGCACAGTGAACTAATCAATATCACACGCTGGTGGAGCTATTTCACACAACACTCTGAATGCTATCAACAGCACTGTTGGCCAATTTCAGCTAATTCCTCCCTGCGATGTGACGGAAAGAGGCTTCTTTCAATGTGATGTAATCGAGAGGGGTTTTGCCCAGGCTTGTCGCAAGGGCATGGCTCTAAGAAACAAAACCAGCGAGGATGTGACACACTGACAGACAGACGTGTAAAAACCTCGGTTCTCTCACTGAGCTGTCTGAGAGTATTTCATCGATTGTCATTGGAAACCAAATATGTTTGTCCTCAATCACAGCCACTGCCCCTTTTCCTGCCGCTGACAAGTTTTTCTTGGCCAAATGATTTTTTTTTTATTATAAGTTTTCGTCAGAGTGAAATATAATAGGACACATTACTGGGTTTCATGCTCTCTCTCTCTCTCTCTGTCTCTCTGTCTGTCTGTCTCTCTGTCTCTGTCTCTGTCTCTCTCCCTCTGTCTAATGTCTGTGTCTGTCACTCTGTCTATCAGTCTGTGTGTCTGTTTGTCTGTCAAATTCTCTGTCTCAGTCTCACTTTCTCTCTGTCGCTCTGTCTCTGTCTCTCTATCTCTTTCTGTCTCTGTTTTTGTCTCTGTCTATCTCTCTCTCTCTGTCTCCTTCCTTCTCTTTGACTCTGTCTGTCTGTCTGTCTGTCTCTCACGCCCGCCCATCTACCCCTTCTCTCTGTCCTGAGGGCATTTGACTGGATACCCTTTACTGGAATGTATATGAGTATGTTAGTTACATGCATATGTTAAGCAGAGGAGAATACTAAAAATAATCTGTTTGTTGGAAAATGAGGGAGATCTGAACTGCACTAAGCAGAACACGAAATTGTGAATCATGATGTTGGGTTTAATTCGAATCTCATGGCCAAACGTTTTGCCTGAATCACGATGTTGGGTTTAATTCCAATCTCATGGCTAAACGTTTTGCCTGCGCTGACCATCAAATATAACCCCCCTCCCCGACCCCCCACCCCCCACCCCGTCTCCTGAAGAAAATCAAAAACAAACAAACCCAAAAAAAAAAAAAAAAAAAAAAAAAAAAACCCCTCTCTTATGGCACATGGAAATCCAGCTCAGAGCAGCACAGTGAACACGTCAATACTACAGGCTGGTAGAGCTATTTCACACAACACTCTGAATACTATCAACAGTGTTGTTGGCATATTTCAGCCTAATCCACCCTGCTATGTGACGGAAAGAGGCTTCTTTTAGTATGATGTAATCGAGGGAGGTTTTACCCAGGCTTGTAGCAAGGGCATGAATTAAGCACAACCCGTTTTGAGGTGACACACTGACGGACAGACGTGCAGCAGTCTCGGTTCTCTCACTGTCTCAAAGTGCTTCATCAACTCCCATTGGAAACCAAATATGTTTGTCATCAATCACAGCCACTGCCCTCTTCCTGCTGCTAACAAGGTTTTCTTGGCCAAACACATTTTTTTTTTAGAGTTTTCATGGGAATGAAATGTAATAGGACACTTAAAGTGGTTTCCGTTTCTCTGTTTCTGTCTGTCTGTCTGTCTGTCTCCGTATGTCTGTGTCTGTGTCTCCAATCTCTGTATGTCTGTCTGTATCTATCTCTGTCTGTGTTAGTCAGACTGTCTTTCTGTTTGTCTCTCTCTTTCTCTCTCTCTCTCTCTCTCTCTCTCTCTCTCTCTCTCTCTCTCTCTTCTCTCTCTCACGTTTTCTCTGTCTTCTGTCTCTGTTTGTCTGTGTGTCTCTGTCACTCTGTCTCTATCTCTCGCTCTCTGTCTCTCCCTCTCTCTGTCTCTCCCACTCCCTGTCTCTCCCACTCTGTCCTCTTTGTCTTTGTCTGTCTTTCTGTTTCTCTCTCCTCCAATCTCGATTTCTTTCCCAAACACCAATCCGTTCTCTCTCTGTTCTGAGGGCATGTGAGTGGATACCCTTAATCGAATGTCTATGAGTATGTGAGGCACATGTATGTATTAAGCAGAGGAGAATAGTAAAAAAAAAGTCTGTTCGTTAAAAAAAGGGGAAACCTGAACAGAACCAAGCAGGGCACGAAGTTGTGAATCATTATAACCGGGTTAAATTCCAGTCTCATGGCTAAAAGATTGGCCTTCAGATTCTCCAACAGAGTCCCCTCCCCATCCCCCACCCTACCCCTCAAAAACAAAAGTCAATCTTCCTATGGCAAAAGGAAATCCAGCTCAGAACAGCACAGTGAATAATCAGTATCACACCTGGTGGAGCTATTTCACACAACACTCTGAATGCTATCAACAGCACTGTTGGCATATTTCAGCTAATTCTGCCCAGCGATGTGACGGAAAGAGGCTTCTTTCAATGTGATGTAGTCGAGAGGGGTTTTGCCCAGGTTTGTAGCAAGGGCATGGCTTTATGAAACATAACCCGTTTTGATGTGACACACTAACAAACAGACGTGTAGCAGCCACGGGTTTCTCACTGTCGCAAAGTCTTTCATCAACTGCCATTGGAAACCAAGTATGTTTGTCCTCAATCACAGCCACTGTCCTTTGCCTGCTGCTAACAAGTTTTTCTTTGCCAAGCAACTTTTTGAGAAAAAAATTTGGAAAGAGAGGGGGTTAGTTATCGCCAAGAACACAGACAGAGTACAGGACTAGACACAATGCATTTCGACCTCTTGGGTCTTCTTCAGGTGAAAACAAATAACATTTAGGACAGTGACAAGAAGAACATGTAACCACTTAGCTTCGCTTCTCCTGTTCGCCTCCAAAGTCCAAATGACTTTTTGAGAGTTTTTGTCAGAGTGAAATATAATAGGACACATTACGGGGTTTCCTGCTCTCTCTCTCTCTCTGTCTGTCTCTGTTTTTGTCTCTGTCGCTCACTCCTCTCTCTCTCTCTCTCTCTCTCTCTCTCTCTCTCTCCTCTCTCTCTCTCTCTCTGTTTCATGGTTTATCTCAGAATTTAAAGACAGATTGATCTGTATCTTTCAACAAAACTGGCACTCTCACATGGAAGGAAATGAAAAATACAGATGGTTTCTTTCATTTAACAGTAACCTGCAACCTGAAAAGTATTTATCAGTGGTAACAGATAGATGGCACAGAAGCGCACTGGCAAGATTTCGAACAAGAACATTAGGTCTTTTTGCCAACAAAAAATGGTTTATGCTTGATACAACAACAGTAAATACTTGTCCAGTCTGCAAAGCAAACGCCACTGAAGATGAGAATCACTTTTTATACCATTGTGATGCTTACCGACATATTCGCGGAAAATTTAGCTTGTTTCAGGTGCCTATTGTACAAAATTGCAATCTGCTTCATATATTGACACTTGAAAACGAATCGCTGATCAAATCTTTAGCAAGTTATATTGCCGAAGCTAGTAAAATCAGAAAAAAGTCACTTCCAAATTGATTTTCTCTTGTAAACATTATTTTCTATTCAGTGCCTGGTGGTCATTGATTCTGTGACAATCAATGGTAATGTTTTATGAGATGCTGTTGTTTTGTGTTTAGCTTTTGTCCAACACAACTTTAAAACGTTGGACTTTGAGTGTGTGAGTGTGTCACAGATGTCTAAAAATTGTGGCCTGTTGGGTAAATTTTGTTTAGAAATTTTCCATTATGTGGGTAATAAGTTCACGCCCCCATGTCATAACGGCTGTACAGCTATTGACATTAAAATATCATTGAGTCATTGAGTCTCTCTGTTTCATGGTTGTTTTGTTTGTTTCCTTGTTTTGTTCACTGGTTTGGTTGTTAATCCGTTCGTTCCTTTCCTTGTTTTGTTCACTCGTTTGTCTCTCAAGTAATGTTTTCTCTTTGTCGGTTGCAAAAACGATGTCACAAAGGAGTTACAGTTCGCCTGGACACTGAGCGACTGGACTTTATTCGTCCTTTTCATCATCTCTGTCCAAAAGCCGCAGATACCTGCGGTGTCAGTCAGCAAACGTGAGCAGACCTCCTGGAGAGAGTGAACTAGATAGTGGGGAATCGACATTCCGACGAACAAAAGCTGGCATCTTGGATAATCGTTATAAACGGCGCTGTTCTGTATTTGTTATGACTTTGGTTGTAAGTTAGAGGTACCACAGTGCTAATGAGCACAGAATTCCCATGTTGCAAGACTGCACATGAAAATGCTCTCTTTAATTCCTCAGTCGCACTGGCAGTGCCTTTTTTCTTCTTCCTTCTTCCTTCTCCTCCTTCCTCCTTCTTGCTGTCCCTCTGTTCTTTCTCCTCCTTCCTCCTTCTTGCTGTCCCTCTGTTCTTTCTCCTCCTTCCTCCTTCTTGCTGTCCCTCTGTTTTTTCTCCTCCTTCCTCCTTCTTGCTGTCCCTCTGTTCTTCCTTCTCCTCCTTCCTCCTTCTTGCTGTCCCTCTGTTCTTTCTCCTCCTTCCTCCTTCTTGCTGTCCCTCTGTTCTTCCTTCTCCTCCTTCCTCCTTCTTGCTGTCCCTCTGTTCTTTCTCCTCCTTCCTCCTTCTTGCTGTCCCTCTGTTCTTTCTTCTCCTCCTTCCTCCTTCTTGCTGTCCCTCTGTTCTTTCTCCTCCTTCCTCCTTCTTGCTGTCCCTCTGTTCTTTCTTCTCCTCCTTCCTCCTTCTTGCTGTCCCTCTGTTCTTTCTTCTCCTCCTTCCTCCTTCTTGCTGTCCCTCTGTTCTTTCTTCTCCTTCCTCCTTGCTGTCCCTCTGTTCTTTCTCCTCCTTCCTCCTTCTTGCTGTCCCTCTGTTCTTCCTTCTCCTTCCTCCTTCTTGCTGTCCCTCTGTTCTTTCTCCCCCTTCCTCCTTCTTGCTGTCCCTCTGTTCTTTCTCCTCCTTCCTCCTTCTTGCTGTCCCTCTGTTCTTTCTCCTCCTTCCTCCTTCTTGCTGTCCCTCTGTTCTTTCTCCTCCTTCCCCCTTCTTGCTGTCCCTCTGTTCTTTCTTCTCCTCCTCCTTGCCTCACCTCTTCCATCTATGGCTTCCTCCTCCCCTTTCAATTCATCTTTCTTCCTTTTTGCTGGCACTCAAGACCTCCTCTTTATTTTTCCTCCACATTTTATCCTTTCTTTCTTCTTCGGGCTGGCCCTAACTCACTTCCTCTTCCTCCTCCTCCTCCTCATTCCATCTTTTCTTCTTCTTGGAATTGGTCATTACGCTTTTCTTCCTCTCCATCTCAGTCGATCCTTCCTTCATGCTGTCACACCCTCATCCATTTCTTCCTCTGATCCGTTATGCTTTCCCCCTCTTTCCGTGACCCACCCATCCCCCACCTTCTCCTCCTCTGTGACCCTCAGACCGTCAGTGACAGCAGAGAGCCAGCATGGTGTATGCGGAGTGTCCAGTGCCTGCCAATTATCCCTCTGCAGACAACAACAACAACAACAACAACAACAGCAACAACAACAAAAACAACAAACATACAGACAGGAGCCATGGTTTCCCTTCGCTAGCTACGGCGTCTGTCTGTGTGTCTGTTTATCCGTCTGTCTGTATGTGAGAGTTAAACGCAATATCGTGTAAGCCTGTGCCTGCATGACTCTGACAGTTTCTGCATCCTTTTAACTTTCAGTTTGAAAAACATGGGGGAAGAAAGAGCGATTCGTTTATTTCGATTGCAAGGGCGTCTGTGTGTCTACGCAGTTGTTTGTCTGTGTTGAAGTGTTAAAGGCAATATCATGTAGACCGAGCATGCATAACAACCACTGTTTCTGTGTTTTTTTAAGTTTCAGTTTCAAATAGAATAAGAAAAAGGGAGATATGCATTCATTTCGAATGCTGAGGTGTCTCTCGCTCATTCTCTCTCATTCTCTCTCTCTCTGTCTGGGAGTGTGTGTGTGTGTGTGTGTGTGTGTGTGTGTGCGTGCGTGCGTGCGTGCGTGCGTGCGTGCGTGTGTGTGAGAGAGAGAGAGAGAGAGAGAGAGAGAGAGAGAGAGAGAAGAGAGAGAGAGAGAGGCATTATATAGGCCAACACTTATATGACAGCGACTGTTTCTGTTTTCTTTTGACTTTCAATTCGGACCATTACACACACACACACACACACACACACACACACACACACACACACACACGCACGCACGCACGCACGCACGCACACACGCACGCACGCACGCACGCACACACACACACACACACACACACACACACACACACACGCACGCGCACACACAACACATACACACACACGCACACGCACGTACGCACTCGCGCGCTACACCTCCTTCCCACCCCACAAGCTGGCCCCTGTCCAGAGTGGTGAAGTGTGGCAAAGGGTGAACAAGACTGGAACCACACAGTCGACTTTCATCCATTTTAACCATTCGAGTCAAAGAGGGTGGCTCAGTTTTCATGACTGACACTGCAGGTGTCTGTATCTCTCAAGCCTGCTTGACGGCGAAGTACAGCCCTGTCATATTGTCTTATCTGGAGTGGAGGTATACGCAGCATCTTCACTCCCCTCATTGCTCATAATATAAAGAAAAAAGTCTGCGACGTTGTGGCTTCTCAGGCCCTGCGTTCGTGGCGTTAGTGTTGATGTTCTCGTCACATCCATGGCCACAGTGAGTGCTTGCAAAGAGAACAGTGTTGGAAAGTTCTTTGAACTGTTGTTAGATGAATCTGTTGTTAGATGGATGTGGTGCTGCTCTACTATAATGAAAAAAAAAAGTAGCAATGCAGCAATATTTATGAAAACTGTAAATGCCGCAGTCTGGACGAATATGTAACAGTGGTTACACATTTTTTGGGGGTGTAGACTGCTGCTCTGCTATATTGTTGTGTACATTGCGGCAATGAGATCTTTAGCATTGTGTAAACGAACAGTGGAACAACTCTTACATTTTTCATCCAGATTGATGCTTCCTGCAGGTTTATTGATCGATAACCACCGACCTATAATGCATGTGAAGTTGGCATATCATTAATATAAAGTCGACAATAGGAATGTAAACCTGACATAGGATGAATGTAAATGTGAATGTGACATGCGATGAAGTTGAACCTGAGAAATGATGAATGTGAACCTGACGAAAGATGAATGTGAACCTAACATATGATGAATGTGAACCTGATCTATAATGAATGTGAACCTGATCTACAATGAATGTGAACCTGATCTATAATGAATGTGAACCTGAT
>CM065728.1:71541519-71546519 GCA_033310375.1 Conus canariensis | reverse complement strand
CGATTTTTTTACCCACACCTCTTTTGTCTTGATCTCCTCCGGTCCCCTACTACTCCTCACCCTGGTTCTCCCTTGTCTCTCTCTCTTTCTCTCTCTCTCTCTCTTCTCTCTCTCTCTCTCTCTCTCTCTCTCTCTCTCTCTTACTTCTTCTCTCATACTCGTTCTCTCATATGTCTGTCTCTCTCCGTCTCTCTTTCTAAGATTTATTATTCTTAGACTGGACTTATCATCATAACTTGCAATGTGAATATGAATTCAGCATATATATGGGCTTGTGGCCAATCAGTTGAATATAGTGTTCGCCTCTTTTTGTCTGCCTGTCTTTCCCTGTCTCTCTGTTTCTTTGTCTCTGTCTCTGTCCGTCTGTCTCTGTCTCCGTCTCTGTGTCCCTGCCTTCCCCTCTCTCTGTCAGTGTGTATCAGAGATCTATGTAGATATGGTTTCTTTTTTTGAAGTCAAGCGAGGTGTTGGAATATTCCAGAGAAAGGCGAGATTAGCGCCTTGGGTTAGAACATACATCAGACATCTGCTAGTCCTCATCCATAAACACCCCTTCAGGTGCCCCCCCTCCCCTTCTTCTTCTTCTTCTTCAACCATAAACATCCTTTGAAGTGCCCTTCTTCTTCGTCTTCTTCTTCTTCTTCTTCTTCTTCTTCTTCTTCTTCTTCTTCTTCTTCTTCTTCTTCAACCATAAACATCCTTTGAAGTGCCCTTCGTCTTCTTCTTCTTCTTCTTCTTCTTCTTCTTCTTCTTCTTCTTCTTCTTTGTCAAGTATGAAACCTCTCACAAAAGGCATTAAACGCTTAGAGGCAAAAGGGACGTTGTACGTAGTATACAAATAGGTAATAGACCCACTAACCAGGGTGCCGTACCCACCGCACGGTCGAACTGTGTCAAGGAGGACGAAGTGGTCAGGTGGCAGATGGCACCTAAGGTAGTAAGTACTCTTCCAAGTTCGGACCTGCCCGATAGCGAAAGGGGGGAGGGATGTAACCACTAGGACCTCGGTGCACCAAGTGAGCGCTAAATACTCAGTCAGCTGAGGTTCTTTTGTAAACAGTCAGTGAAGAGCAGGAATCTTGGACTCGTTCGGATGGTATTGCCGTGGGTCACTGGGTTGGTTCTGTTGTCAGGCTGGTTGAACGCGCGTGGATGTTGTTATCGTAGTCCTGTTTAAGATAATTACTGTGTTAAAGTGGCCTCCGAAGTCGGCGGGAATTTTCGATGTCCATCTGGTGCCAAGTGTTTGTTTGCTAATCAGTTAGGTAGGGATGTGTGTAAATGCTGATGTGTGGAAGAACGTAGCGAACGGGGAATTCAGGGTACTTGTGAACAGGCGGTTTGAGAAGCAGCATGGACAAAGGCATGGCCCGAAGGGAAATCCTTTGTTTCCCTTCCTATATAAAGTGAGGGAGAACAACGAGAAGGAAGACCACCACGAGAGAGAGAGAGAGAGAGAGAGAGAGAGAGAGAGAGAGAGAAGGACAGAGGAGAGAGAGAAGAGAGAGAGAGAGAGAGAGAGAGAGAGAGAGAGAGAGAGGAAAAGGGTGGGCAGGACAGAGAAAGGGTCGAGAGAAACGTGGTCTGGGAGATAGAAGAGACAGCAAAGTCTTAGGGTTAAAGACAAGCTGGAAGAGAAGAAAACCAAGTTTGAAGCCTAGAGGTGGGTGAAGACAGACAAACTGAAATCGAACCCAGAGGTGGGTGAAAGAGACGAAGAAGAAGAGTTCTACGTCGAGATCCCAGAGACGACCACGAAGACCCAGTCCTGAAACCTGGAGCCAGTCAACCAAGGGCATCACCATCAAGCAGTGCTGAAGAAGACGTGAAGAGACTTTTTCAAGAACTGTGGTGTGGTGTGAAAGCGTAGTTGTGTGTGTGAAAACCTGGCCAGGTAAGAAGTCATTTTTATTATAACCCGGGATTAGGAAGTATTGATCTTTCATGTTTTGATCATTTCATTTTGTGTAATTGGATTTTTCATGTTTGATTATAAGTAGCATAGAAATTGTATGTCTTGTTCTCAGTCGTGTTAGGAAAGAAACGAATGCGTGACATCCCATTCCCAGAGAGAGGTGAATGTTTGGTGCGCGCATGAGTGTGCATATGCGTGTATGAGTGCAGATATAACCTTGGTGTGTTAAGCCTGACTAACAATACATCAACTTAGTGCACTTAAACAATACCATCACGATTTCCCCCGTCCTGGACAATCTTCTTCTTCTTCTTCTTCTTCTTCTTCTCCTGCTATTTCTATTTCTCCACCTCCTCCTCCTCTTGTTCTTCTTGTTCGTCTTGTTCTTGTTCTTTTTGTTCTTGTTTTCTTCTTCTACTTCTTCTTCTTCTTCTTCTTCTTCTTCTTCTTCTTCTTCTTCTTCTTCTCCTCCTCCTCTTCATCTCGTCTTCGGCTTCGTCATCTCTTCGTCTTGTCTTTTTATGTATGGATTTATCTACTTGCCTTCACGTATACCCTTTTCATATGCGGCGTCATGATTGACCAGATGTGGTGTGATGTATACGGATCAATCGGTGGGCATTGTGTTCTATCTATTGGCAGGGCTCTCAGGACAACTAATCATTGGTCACATGACAGTTATAACACGAATCGGTCACTGTCCTCATGGGGTTCCATTTACAAATAGGGTTCTCTGACTCTCAACATAGCCCTTAGGACAAGTCATTTATCACGTGCAGTCACGGCACCGCCAGTCCTTACTGCCCCTCCCACCCCACCCCCAAGCCCCTCCATTTACACATTACTAGTAGTCTTTTACCTCTCACCACTCGGCCCCCATCCACCCTCCCTCCACACAGGCATGTACACTGTCAGCCCCATATTTGTCACGCTCAAGTCACATAACTAGCAGTGTTCAACACACTTCCCACCACTCCCCCCATCCCCCCTCCCTCCACAATGGCATGTACACTGTCAGCCCCATATTTGTCACGCTCAAGTCACATATGTAGCAGCGTTCAACACACTTCCCACCACTCCCCCCACTTTTCACGTCGCAGTCATATCAATGGCAGTCCTTCATCCTTCCTTGTTCCGCCTTTATACATGGCCCCGTCCACATTTGTCACGTTGCAGTCACAGTGCAAACAGTCCAATTATCCCCACTTGCCCATAGGGCTTTAGCCATTCCCACACTGTCACGTTGCAGTCACAGTGCAAACAGTCCTTTATCCCCACTTGCCCATAGGGCTTTAGCAATTCTCACATGTCACGTTGCAGTCACAGCATAGGCAGTCCTTTATCCCCACTTGCCCATAGGGCTTTAGCCATTCCCACACTGTCACGTCGCAGTCACAACATAGGCAGTCCTTTATCCCCACTTGCCCATAGGGCTTTAGCCATTCTCACACTGTCACGTTGCAGTCACAGTGCAAACGGTCCTTTATCCCCACTTGCCCATAGGGCTTTAGCCATTCCCATACTGTCACGTTGCAGTCACAGCATAGGCAGTCCTTTATCCCCACTTGCCCACAGGGCTTTAGCCATTCCCACACTGTCACGTCGCAGTCACAACATAGGCAGTCCTTTATCCCCACTTGCCCATAGGGCTTTAGCCATTCCCACACTGTCACGTCGCAGTCACAACATAGGCAGTCCTTTATCCCCACTTGCCCATAGGGCTTTAGCCATTCCCACACTGTCACGTTGCAGTCACAGCATAGCAGTCCTTTATCCCCACTTGCCCATAGGGCTTTAGCCATTCCCACACTGTCACGTCGCAGTCACAACATAGGCAGTCCTTTATCCCCACTTGCCCATAGGGCTTTAGCCATTCCACACTGTCACGTCGCAGTCACAGCAAGGCGTCCTTTACCCCACTTGCCCATAGGGCTTAGCCATTCTCACACTGTCACGTCAGTCACACAAGGCATCCTTTATCCCCACTTGCCCATAGGGCTTTAGCCAATGTCGCAGCATCCCACTGTCCGTACTTAGATCCACGTCACGTCGCAGACACATAGGCAGTCCTTTATCCCCACTTGCCCATAGGGCTTTAGCCATTCTCCACACTGTCACGTTGCAGTCACCAGCATAGGCAGTCCTTTATCCCCACTTGCCCATAGGGCTTTAGCCATTCCCACACTGTCACGTTGCAGTCACAGCATAGGCAGTCCTTTATCCCCACTTGCCCATAGGGCTTTAGCCATTCTCCACACTGTCACGTTGCAGTCACCATGCAGTCCTTTATCCCCACTTGCCCATAGGGCTTTAGCCATTCCCACACTGTCACGTGCAGTCACAGCATAGGGCAGTCCTTTATCCCCACTTGCCCATAGGGCTTTAGCCATTCCCACACTGTCACGTTGCAGTCACAGCAAGCAGTCCTTTATCCCCACTTGCCCATAGGGCTTTAGCCATTCTCACACTGTCACGTTGCAGTCACACATAGGCAGTCCTTTATCCCCACTTGCCCATAGGGCTTTAGCCATTCTACACTGTCACGTTGCAGTCACAGCATAGGCAGTCCTTTATCCCCCACTTGCCATAGGGCTTTAGCCATTCACACTGTCACGTTGCGTCACAGCATAGGCATCCTTATCCCCACTTGCCCATAGGGCTTTAGCCATTCCCACACTGTCACGTGCAGTCACAACATAGGCAGTCCTTTATCCCCACTTGCCCATAGGGCTTTAGCCATTCTCACACTGTCACGTCGCAGTCACAGCATAGGCAGTCCTTATCCCCACTTGCCATAGGGCTTTAGCCATTCTCACACTGTCACGTTGCAGTCACAGCATAGGCAGTCCTTTATCCCCACTTGCCCATAGGGCTTAGCCATTCTCACACTGTTACCATTCTCACACTGTCACGTGCAGTCACAGCATAGCAGTCCTTTATCCCCACTTGCCCATAGGGCTTTAGCCATTCTCACACTGTCACGTGCAGTCCAACATAGGCAGTCCTTATCCCCACTTGCCCATAGGGCTTTAGCCATTCTCTACACTGTCACGTGCAGTCACAGCATAGGCAGTCCTTTATCCCC
>CM065728.1:71521519-71536519 GCA_033310375.1 Conus canariensis | reverse complement strand
GGACTAGTATGACGAGAGTCATAGTCATCACTTTATAGTGGACTAGTATGACGAGAAGAATGTTAATGGACCGATATGACGAGGGTCATGGTCATCACTTCATAGTGGACTAGTATGACGAGGGTCATGGTCATCACTTTATAGTGGACTAGTATGACGAGAAGAATGTTAGTGGACCGATATGACGAGGGTCATGGTCATCACTATATAGTGGACTAGTATGACGAGAAGAATGTTAGTGGACCCGTATGACGAGGGTCATGGTCATCACTTTATAGTGGACTAGTATGGCAAGAAGAATGGTCATCGCTTGTTAGAGGACCACTATAACGAGGGTGATAGCCATGACTTGTTGGTAGTCCAATGTGACGATGTTAATGGTCATGACTTGGTGGTGGTTCAATATGACGACATTAATGGTCATCGCTTGTTAGTGGACCAGTATGACGAGAGTAATAGTGATTATTTGTCAGTGAAACATCATGAAGAGGGTGATTATCATCACTTGTTAGTGAACCAGTATAACGAGAGTGATGGCCAAGACTTGATAGCGGACTAGTATTTCGAGAGTGACGGCAATCACTTGTTTGTGGACCAGTATGACGAGGATGATGGTGATCACTTGTTAAGGAACCAGTTTGGCGAGGGTGATAGTCATCATTTGTTAGTGGACCAGTATGACGAAGATGATGGTCATTACTTGTTTTGGGACCAGTATAACAATAATGATGGACGTTGATCATTAGCTGACCAGTATGACGAGAATGATGGTCATTACTTGTTTTGGGACCAGTATGCTGATAGTGATGGTCGTTGGTTGCTAGGGGACCAGTATGACGAAGGTGATGGTCATGATTTTTCCGCACTCATTCTATTTCTCCTTCACAGAAGAAGATAGGTGACGTAGACAGCCGGTTGGAGTGGGGAGACATGACCACTGCACTTCGCCCTCTGTTCCGTCATGCCGGGCCCGAATGACGACAATGTTCGGCTTCATCACACACGAAAGGCATAGCGCTTATTTACAAGTCTCTAGAGGACTGATCTTTTCGCAGAACATGAAAGCAAGTAATGAAGACGTGCTCTAGAGAACCGGTCTTCCTGCAGAACACAAGGCCAGAATACAAGACATTCCCTGGACAGTACTCATGGCTGACAGTGTGCTGTTTTTATTGAAGGACATGTTGGAGGGAAGGGGCAGGGGGTGAGGATGTAAACTGGTTTATGACGTTTAGGACTGATGTTGTGAATTATTCCCTGGGGGACGGTCAGTTTGGGCTTAGGATGTAAAAATTTGCAATGGGCAGTGTTTATAGCTGGTGACGCACTCCTTGTTCTTTCTTTTAATTTCTCTGTGTTTTTCTTTCTTTGTTTCTCTCTGTCTCTGGCTCTGTCTCTCTCTGTCTTGAACCCTCTCTTTCTTTCTCTCTGTTTGTCTGTCTTTCTCTCTCTGTCTGTCTGTCTGCCTGTCTGTCTGTCTGTCTCTCTCTCTGTCTCTCGCTTTCTGTCTGTCTCTCTCTGTCTATCTGTCTGTCTATCTGTCTGTCTCTCTGTATCTCTCTCTCCCTTCTCTCTGTCCCCCTTCCCCCTCCCCCACCTCTCTGTCTCTGTATTCGTCTTTCTGACTCCTCGTTGTCTCCGTAGTCCGGTTTGTTCCTCTGTCCCTGTCTCTCTCGTTCTCCCTCGCCTCTCTCTTTCTCTGTCTGTCTGTCTCTCTCCATGAATCAGAGGTCATAGCAGGGCTGTGTGCCTGAGGGAGAGAGAGAGAGAGAGAGAAGAGAGAGAGAGAGAGAGAGAGAGAGAGAGAGAGAGAGAGGAGAAGAATGCGGGTAGGGGGATATATAATTACAACAATAGCAACAACAGCAAACAATAATTATAGGATGTGGTGTGCGCGCGAGTGTATATGTATGAGAGAGAACTACAGAGAGAGAGATGACGATGATGATGACAGTAAGAAATGCTCTGTGTGTGTGCGTGCATGTGTGTGTGTGTGTGTGTGTGTGAGTGAGACAGAGAGAGAGGGAGAGAGAGAGAGAGAGAGAGAGAGAGAGAGAGCACGCGGGCGAGTGCTTTACTGTTGATTTAGAGCAGGCGGAAGGGGAAGAGCGGGTGGATAGGGGGTGGGGAGGGGATGGTGATGAAGGAAACACATGATACCCTGCACGCGCTGCTGCTGGCTGTCCACGTGCTCACCGCGAGTGGTTCACTGCGGGTCTGTGTGAGTTCAGTGAACTGGGATCATCGGCACACCGCTGGCCGCTTCCAGCTGTTTCCTCGCCCGAAACACATGCAACATCGTTACAGCTTACAGTAGACCCCATACACGCAGCAGACAGCCATGTATATGTGTGTCTTCGTTACCACTACGACTCAATACGAGACCGTGGTTAACGCATATGTCTATGTTGCATGCGAGCACGCGCACGCACGCACGCACACACACACACACACACACACACACACACACACACACACACACACCACACACACACACACACACACATATTAAACCTACTTTTGATATTGATCATACAGAATTGAGCAAAAGTCAATCTCCAAACGTTCTGAAAAATTTAGTTAATGATCACATGGAAAATTACTATAGTGATTACATTAAAATATTCACAGATGGATCTGTACTTAATGGCAATGCAGGTTCAGCATTTGTAATTCCTACTATGAAAACAGTCAAACAATATCATATAGGTAATCACTATTCAGTTTTTACTGCAGAGTTGTTAGCTATTTTAATGGCTTTACAGCATATTGAGGAGTTACCTATGAATAGTTGTAAAATTTTACTCTGTGTAGATTCTAAATCGGCATTACAAGCAATCAAACATCAAAATGCCAAAAAACGTCTTGAAATGATACTAGAAATCAGACATGTAATTCATCAATTGGCATTTAAAGACATTAGTGTGACTTTTTACTGGGTTCCTTCCCATTGCGGAATATATGCCAATGAACTGGTTGACAGAGCAGCTAAAAATGCAGGACGTAATACTGAAGGGGCAATTCTAATTAACATAAATCTAGATCTGCACGAGTATTATAATCACATTGAAAAACTAGCGAGAGATAAGTTTGATAACATGCTGAAGACATCAGACAGCCAATATTCACACAACTGTATAAAAAGCGTGAGCACAATAAATTCCAAATTAATTTTAAATCACATATCTGATACAAGTTCAAGGCATATTAGTTCTCTGATGTTCAAAATTCGTTTAAATGCCTTTAAAACAAAATTTTCTAAAGATATTAAATGTGTATGTGGAAATCAAATTTCCATTAGCCATCTGATTTTACACTGTCCTAGTATCAAAGAATTAATGACGAAAACTACAGGGGATTTACTGACTCGTCAAATACCATTAACTGTTCAGGAAGTGTTAAATGATTTCCATCTTCTTAAATGTTTTTCAGAAGTTTTACACCTTAGTCCTATTGGTCTTTTCCTTTGAATAGTTAATTTATTGTTCGATTCAATTGTTGTTATACTAATCTTCTGTTAATTGTTAAGTCGCGTTTGATATAGATGGTAAACCTCACTTCCTTTCTACTAATTCTGTCATTTTCAACAATTCATACCCCATATAAAGCTTGCTCATTATATAGAATTGTAGGTGTAGGTATGTAGGAAAAACACATAATCTTTACTACCACACACTCTCTAAACAATATCAACGCATGCATAAACAATCTCTTCTTTCATACCTTTATTTCTCCTATTCCCCCCCCCCCCCCCTCCTTTCCCGTCTAATATCACTTAAGGGTGAACAGACGTAAAACTAAAGAACGAACGAACACACACACACACACACACACACACACACACACAACACACACACACACACACACACACACATACACGCTCGCGCGCGCGCGCGCGCGCACACGCACACACGTACACACACAGAGAATGCATACACACACATGTGCACGCACACACACACGCACACGTGGTGTTGATGTTTTGAATTTTTGTATTCGTATCATTGAATCGACGACTTGTCTTTTAAAAGGGCCATTAAGTAATGTTCTTTTATTGTACTGTAGATCATTTCAAATGTGCAACTATCATTTCTCCCTCCATCTTTTCTGCTCGCCCCCTTATACAGTACATTTTTCCTATGTTGTAAAATGATTGCAAATCAAAGTGATATCTGCATTAGGTGTCTACGGTCACCTGTGTATGTGACGGAACATTAAACAGAATTAATTACACACACACACACACACACACATACACACACACACACACACACACACACACACACACACACACACACACACACAGATTCTGGACGTCATCAGCGTGACTAATGGTTATCACAGATTTGTTGCAGACATGTTTTTAGATGTTTGGCACAGCAGTATGCTGTGGACGTTGGTGCCGGTTTCAGTTCTGGCTTGGCAGTCACATGCTGGGAAACCCTGTCGATGACAGGGCTGTGGGAACTGGCCAAGATTAAAGAGCTGGGGAGAGACACAGAGAGAGAGAGAGAGAGAGAGAGAGAGAGAGAGAGAGAAAGGGGGGTGAGTGGATGAAGAGAGAGAGAGAGAGAGAGAGAGAGAGAGAGGAGAGAGAGATGGACGAAAAGAGAGAGAGAGAGGGTGAGGGGGATAGAGAGAGAGAGGGTGAGGAGAGAGGGTGATGGGATAGAGAGAGAGAGGGTGAGGGGGATAGAGAGAGAGAGGGTGAGGAGAGAGGGTGAGGGGGATAGAGAGAGACAGGGTGAGGAGGATGAAGAGAGAGAGGGAGAGGGAGGGAATGAGGAAGAGACAGATGGGACAAAGAAGAAGAAGAAGAAGAAGAAGAAGAAGAAGAAGAGAGAGAGAGAGAGAGAGAGAGAGAGAGAGAGAGAGAGAGAGAGAGAGAGTCCAAAGCCCTATAATTACAGAGGTGACATGTTCTCAAGTATATAATTATCAAAAATAGCTAGCATTTGGGGGGAGAGAAAAAGCTCCCCTAAATTGAAGAATTTATCCGCTGTTCATAGCGTGACGAATTAAGGACAACACTGAGTTATTCCCCGTTTCTTTTTTGTTGTTGTTGTTGAATTTTTTGTTTTTTTTGTTTTTTTGCGTGAAGAAATAGGGACAACACTGATACGCTCATTCTTGGCGTGACGAATCAATGATAACGTTATTCCCCGTTCTTAGCCTGACAAATTGACGCGATTGTGGAGTTATTCGTCAGTCTCTCTCTCTCTCTCTCTCTCTCCTCTCTCTCTCTCCTCTCTCTCTCTCTCTCTCTCTCTCTTCGTCTGTCTGTCTGTCTGTCTCCTGACAAATTGCGTCAGCGTCAGCTCCCTTTCCAAAGTGACGAACTGAATCAAACTGAAATAAATCCCGTTCATGGCATGACGAACTGAGGCTAACAGTAAGTTACTTCCCGTTGGAGGGTGACGAATTGACAGCAATACTGAGTCATCCCTTTTAACAGCGTGACGAACCGAGGAAAACATTGAGTTATCCCCACTTCATGGCTTGACGAAATGAGAACAACATTGAGTTAGCCCCCTTTATAAGGACAACACTGATTTATTTCCCGTTTAGAGCATGATAAGTTCAGGACAGTGATGAATTATTCCCCCTTGATAGTGTGAGGAACTAAGGCTAACATTGACTGAACCTCCCATGATAGCGTGGGAAATCAAGGACAACACTTAGCTGTACCCTCTTTAAGACGTGACCAACCGAGGACAACGCTTATAATTCTGAGTTAATCCCCTTTATAGCATGATAAGTTGAGGGCAAAACTGAGTTATATGCCTTTCATGACGAAACGAAGTGAGAAAAATGCTGAGTTATACCCCGTTATAGCATGACGATTTGAGGACAACACTGAATTAACCCCTCTCCTGCCCTTCCTCCCCCCCCCCCCCCCTATAAAGCATAGCAAGTTTAGGACAACACTGAATTAACCTCTCTCCTGCCCTTCCTCCCCCCTCCCCCTACAAAGCATAGCAAGTTTAGGACAACACTGAATTAACCCCTCTCCTGCCCTTCCTCCCCCCTCCCCCTACAAAGCATGGCAAGTATAGGACAACACTGAATTAACCCCTCTCCTGCCCTTCGTCCCCCCTCCCCCTACAAAGCATAGCAAGTTTAGGACAACACTAAATTAACCTCTCTCCTGCCCTTCCTCCCCCCTCCCCCTATAAAGCATGGCAAGTTTAGGACAACACTGAATTAACCCCTCTCCTGCCCTTCCTCCCCCCTCCCCCTACAAAGCATAGCAAGTTTAGGACAACACTAAATTAACCCCTCTCCTGCCCTTCCTCCCCCCTCCCCCTACAAAGCATGGCAAGTTTAGGACAACACTGAATTAACCTCTTTCCTGCCCTTCCTCCCCCCTCCTGCCCTTCCTCCCCCCTCCCCCTATAAAGCATAGCAAGTTTAGGACAACACTAAATTAACCTCTCTCCTGCCCTTCCTCCCCCCTCCCCCTATAAAGCATAGCAAGTTTAGGACAACACTAAATTAACCTCTCTCCTGCCCTTCCTCCCCCCTCCCCCTACAAAGCATGGCAAGTTTAGGACAACACTAAATTAACCCCTCTCCTGCCCTTCCTCCCCCCTCCCCCTATAAAGCATAGCAAGTTTAGGACAACACTAAATTAACCCCTCTCCTGCCCTTCCTCCCCCCTCCACCTATAAAGCATAGCAAGTTTAGGACAACACTAAATTAACCTCTCTCCTGCCCTTCCTCCCCCTTCCCCCTACAAAGCATAGCAAGTTTAGGACAACACTGAATTAACCCCTCTCCTGCCCTTCCTCCCCCCTCCCCCTACAAAGCATAGCAAGTTTAGGACAACACTGAATTAACCCCTCTCCTGCCCTTCCTCCCCCCTCCCCCTATAAAGCATAGCAAGTTTAGGACAACACTAAATTAACCCCTCTCCTGCCCTTCCTCCCCCCTCCCCCTACAAAGCATAGCAAGTTTAGGACAACACTGAATTAACCCCTCTCCTGCCCTTCCTCCCCCCTCCCCCTATAAAGCATAGCAAGTTTAGGACAACACTAAATTAACCTCTCTCCTGCCCTTCCTCCCCCTACAAAGCATGGCAAGTTTAGGACAACACTAAATTAACCTCTCTCCTGCCCTTCCTCCCCCCACCTCCTATAAAGCATAGCAAGTTTAGGACAACACTAAATTAACCTCTCTCCTGCTCTTCCTCCCCCCTCCCCCTATAAAGCATAGCAAGTTTAGGACAACACTAAATTAACCTCTCTCCTGCCCTTCCTCCCCCCTCCCCCTACAAAGCATAGCAAGTTTAAGACAACACTAAATTAACCTCTCTCCTGCCCTTCCTCCCCCCTCCCCCTATAAAGCATAGCAAGTTTAGGACAACACTAAATTAACCTCTCTCCTGCCCTTCCTCCCCCCTCCCCCTACAAAGCATAGCAAGTTTAGGACAACACTAAATTAACCTCTCTCCTGCCCTTCCTCCCCCCTCCCCCTACAAAGCACAGCAAGTTTAGGACAACACTGAATTAACCCCTCTCCTGCCCTTCCTCCCCCCTCCCCCTACAAAGCATAGCAAGTTTAGGACAACACTAAATTAACCCCTATTCATAGCCAGACAACTTAAGGAGAGCCCTGAGATTTCTCCATTCATAGCCTGACGGACTGAACTCAGCATTGAGATAACTCCCATTCATAGTGTGACGAGTTGTAATCAACACAGAGATAACTCCCATTCATAGCGTCACGGACTGAAATCACCACTGATAACCCCATTCATAGCGTCACGGACTGAAATCACCACTGATAACCCCATTCATAGTGTGACGGACTGAAATCACCACTGAGATAACCCCCAGTCATAGTGTGACGGACTGAAATCACCACTGAGATAACTCCCCATTGATAGCGTCACGGACTGAAATCACCACTGATAACCCCATTCATAGCGTCACGGACTGAAATCACCACTGATAACCCCATTCATAGTGTGACGGACTGAAATCACCACTGAGATCCCCCCATTCATAGTGTGACAGACTAAAATCACCACTGTGATCCCCCCATTCATAGTGTGACGGACTGTAATCACCACTGATAACCCCATTCATAGTGTGACGGACTGTAATCACCACTGAGATCCCCCCATTCATAGTGTGACGGACTGAAATCACCACTGATAACCCCAATCATAGTGTGACGGACTGTAATCACCACTGATAACCCCCATTCATAGTGTGACGGACTGTAATCACCACTGATAACCCCCATTCATAGTGTGACGGACTGAAATCACCACTGATAACCCCCATTCATAGTGTGACGGACTGAAATCACCACTGAGATCCCCCCATTCATAGTGTGACGGACTGAAATCACCACTGATAACCCCCATTCATAGTGTGACGGACTGAAATCAACACTGATAACCCCCATTCATAGTGTGACGGACTGTAATCACCACTGATAACCCCATTCATAGTGTGACGGATTGTAATCACCACTGAGATCCCCCCATTCATAGTGTGACGGACTGAAATCACCACTGAGATCCCCCCATTCATAGTGTGACGGACTGAAATCACCACTGAGATCCCCACATTCCTAGCGTGATGGCTTGAAGACGACAGTGCCGTACTATTTCCTGTTCACGGCGTGACAAATGGAGGACAGCAAATACTCATTATGGCGTGCCACACCGAGGACATCTCCGTTCGTGACGTGACGGGTTGTGGACAACACGTACATCTGGTCCTGAATCTCACCATTGACTGCATTCATCTTGTTTATTACTATGTTACACTTCGCCTCTGAAACGTTCTTCTTTTAAAGCAGATCTTTTTGAGAGAGAGAGAGAGAGAGAGAGAGAGAGAGAGAGAGAGAGAGAGAGAGAGAGAGTAAATTCATACTTTAACGAATTCTGGGTAGCACATAGTTGTCTCGCCCCCCCCCCCCCCCCCCCCCCTTCCCCGTCGTTTTAAGTTCAGCATCGATTGCGCTCTTTCTATTGATTATCATACTATACTTCGTCTCTGTATCATTCTTCTTTTGAAGCAAATCTCTGTAATGGAGAGAGAGAGAGAGAGAGAGAGAGAGAGAGAGAGAGAGAAATATCGAAATGCTCACATGCGCACACTGACACACACACACACACACACACACACACACACACACACACACACACACACACACACACACACACGAACGCACGCGCATTATACACACCACATACATAAACATCTATACACCACACACACCACACACACACACACACACACACACACACACACACACACACACACACACACACACACACACACACACACAAATGCTCACATGCGCACACTCACTCACACACACACACACACACACACACACACACCCACACCACACCACACACACACACACACACACACGGGAAAAGAGGGAGAGGGGGGAGAGAGAGAAGAGCGAGCGACGAGCGAGGAGAGAGAGAGAGAGAGAGAGAGAGAGAGAGAGAGAGAGAGAGAGAGAGAGAGAGAGAGCGCATTATATTCTCATATATCGTTGTTATTGTAATATTTATATGTCTGCTATGCCTCCTCCCCACTCCACCCTCCGCCACGTCCCTCCATCCCATATTTCCCGTGAGTGACAGAGGGTGGAGGATGGAAGGGGGCGGGAAGGAGAGGGGTGGGGGGATGAAGGGGACTGCATTGATTTCCTTTAATCTTGCCGCAAACATACAGCTCCTGAAAAGAAAGCTCTCTTAGTCTGGCTGGACACGGCACGTAGCGTTCTCCGTGGGAGGTTCAGGAAGTAGTGAATTGCATATGTGACATAAAGACAGACCGTGATACAACGCGAAATGTTACAATATAGCAATCTTTACGGAAAATGGAACAACTCAGGAGCGTGAACGAAAACGTAACAGTTGTTAAATTTTTTGTTGCATATTGCCGGAAATGGTAACAAGTGTAACGTTTTTCGTCCGGAATTTACAAACAGTGTATCAAGTGTTACATTTGTGATGGCAGGTGCTGCTTTCTTCACAGTTTATTGATTGATATGTGCTGAACCAGATGGGAAATTGAAACGTAGCTCATTTGCTGTTGATAAGTTATAAAATCGAATTCTTTTCATGCATTATAACTCTTTAGCAGGACTATAATGTACCGTTGATACCTCTCATATTTTGCTGTGCACTTGAATTACAGGAGTGGTGTCCCCGTCTGTTGTTAGCCTTTGATTAGTTTGGGGAGGAATCACCTATGATGATATTTGTTTTGTCTTTTCTCTGAAGCCATTGACCGTGCATTTTTTGTTTCAACATTGTGCTGCTTCCCAGTAACAACTTTTGAAAAACTATCTTCACTTGCTTCTCGAAAAATGTCGCGATTTCTCACACATGTTCGTTCTTAATTCATGGAAAATCTAACAGTTGCTACCTTCTTTTTGGATCTAGTTGTAAGGTGAGGCGACTGCAGGCGGATAAGTGATCGCTCGTTCATTTTCGTTGTCCTGAGTGTTTTTGTATATTGCCTGAAGAAGACCTAAGAGGTCGAAACGCGTCGTGTTTTGTCTTGTAATTCGTTTGTCTACGTTTTTTGGCGGTGCATTATCATTAACATTTCAAAGTTGTTTAACTTTTTGGATTACAATAAAAAAAAAAAAAAAGAAAGAAAAGGACAATGGTACATTTTCGGTGGACAAAGCACCCCAAAATTGTAACATTATTTTTTTCCCTTGTCAACTGCTGTGTTGTTACATTGTATATAGGGCGTTAGCCAACCCCCCCCCCCCCCCCCCCCCCCCCCCCCCCCCGAAGTGATTCAGTCAAATGCAGGGACTCTTCTGGTAAATAGCATTATTTTTCGGATTACATTCACCAAGGAGGCCTCACCGTGTTGGTAAGTCCATATACGCTACAACACATCTGCAAAGCTATTAAACCACAGTGCGTAGAGGTTACCGTAAGGCTAGTAAGTGAAAGTATGAATGGATAGAGGAAAGATTTGGGATGAAGTTTCATGGAGGAGACTCAGCAGATGCCTGATGTCCATATAAACCCAACGTGTTGGGCGGACCGTTGGTGCCTATCTTGTTTGGTCTGTGATACCGACTGCTAAGAAGTGTATACGCGCGCGCGCGCTCGTGTGTGTGTAAGGTGCATGAGCACGTGTCATTGAGTATGTATGTGTGTGTATGTGAGACTGCAAGGATATGGCTTAGAAACTGTAGTGAAGTGGATTGAAAACTAGAACGAAATAGGATGGAAGCTGGGACAAAGTGGGAAAGAAACTGGAATAGTGTGATGGAAATAGAAGAGAAATGATAATGAAAATCGGAATGAAATGGGACAGAATCTAGAAGGACATTGGATTGAAACTGGAAAGAAATGGGATGGAAACGGAAACAAATTGGATAGAAACTGGAAAGAAATGGGATGGTAACTGGGACAAATGAGATAGAAAATCGACGGAAATGGGATTGAAACTGAACAAAATGGGCTAGAAACTTGAAAGAATGGAACCAGAAAAAAGACAAAAATTAGAAAGAAATAGGACAGAAGTTGAAATGAAGTGGGATAGAAACTGGAACAAAGCTGGATAAGAAACAGAGCCTTCCAGGGCAGAAAGTGGATCCGAGCAATTCATGTGACTGATGTTACTTCGCACGATTGATTCGCACGATTGATTCGCACGATTGATCGAAGTATCGGAAAGGTTTAAGAGAGTTGCATTTCGTCAGATGAGTGAAGGTTTGTCTTTTGTATACATCTCGAGAATTCCAACCGCTTTCGGCTTAATCCAGAGAATGGTCCATGCTGAAGTCAAAAGAAGGGCCGACTGGGATAAGAAATACAAACGTCTATCTTGTTGCCTTTTGCTCACACACACACACACACACACACACGCGCGCGCGCGCGCACACACACACACACGCACACACACACACACACACACACACACACACACACACACACACACACACGCACGCACGCACGCACGCACGTACGCACGCACGCACACACACACACACGCACGCACGCATGCACACACTACTGTAAGTCAAACTATGACACGTGTGCACTCATGTTAACTGACAGGATACAGAGATGACTCGTGAATACGTTTAATCAACACATGAAATCTGTTGATATGCGCAGCTTTCTTCGTCACCCCACCCCACCCCGTCCTCTCCCTGCCCTCACACCACCTCATCATCCTGCCCTCACACCCACCTCATCATCCCTGCCCTCACACCCACCTCTCATCCCTGCCCTCACACCCACCCATCCACTCCCTGCCCTCACACCCACCCATCATCCCTGCCCTCACACCCACCCCATCATCTCCCTGCCCTCACACCCACCTCATCATCCCTGCCCTCACACCCACCTCATCATCCCTGCCCTCACACCCACCTCATCATCCCTCACACCCACTCACATCACACCACCCCATCCTCTCCCTGCCCTCACACCCACCCATCATCCCTGACCCTCACACCCACCCCATCCTCTCCCTGCCCTCACACCCACCCCATCATCCCTGCCCTCACACCCACCCCATCCTCTCCCTGCCCTCACACCCACCTCATCATCCCTGCCCTCACACCCACCCCCATCCCTCCTCCCCCACCTCCGCCCTCACACCCACCTCATCATCCCTGCCCTCAACACCCACGCCCACCCTCTCTATCCCTGCCCTCACACCCACCCCATCCTCTCCCTGCCCTCACACCCACCTCATCATCCCTGCCCTCACACCCACCTCATCGCTGCCCTCACACCCACCTCATCATCCCTGCCCTCACACCCACCTCCATCCCCTGCCCTCACACCCACCCCATCCTCTCCCTGCTCTCACACCCACCTCATCATCCTTGCCCTCACACCCACCTCATCATCCCTGCCCTCACACCCACCTCATCATCCCTGCCCTCACACCCACCCCATCCTCTCCCTGCCCTAACACCCACCTCATCATCCCTGCCCTCACACCCACCCCATCCTCTCCCTGCCCTCACACCCACCTCATCATCCCTGCCCTCACACCCACCTCATCCTCTCCCTGCCCTCACACCCACCTCATCATCCCTGCCCTCACACCCACCTCATCATCCCTGCCCTCACACCCACCTCATCCTCTCCTGCCCTCACACCCACCTCATCATCCCTGCCCTCACAACCCACCTCATCATCCCTGCCCTCACACCCACCTCATCCTCTCCCTGCCCTCACACCCACCTCATCATCCCTGCCCTCACACCCACCTCATCCTTCCCTGCCCAACCACCCTCATCCTCCCTCCACCTCACATCCCTCCCACACCCACCTCATCCTGCCTCACACCCACCCTCTCCCGCCTCACACCCACCCTCATCATCCCTCCCTCACCCCCCCTCATCCCCCCTCACACCCCCCCACACCCTCCTCCCCTGCCCTCACAACCCACTCATCATCCTGCCCTCACACCCACCTCATCATCCCTGCCCTCACCACCCACCCCATCCCCTCCCTGCCCTCACACCACCTCCACCCCCCCTCACCCGCCCTCCTCCCCACCCTCACCCACCTCATCCCCTCCCCACACCCTCACATCCCCCTCACACCCACCTCATCCTCCCTCCCCACACCTACCTCACATCCCTGCCCCACACCACCTCTCTCCCTGCCCCCAACCCACCTCATCATCCTGCCCTCACACCCACCCCATCCTCTCCCTGCCCTCAACCACCCTCACCCCCCAACCCTCATCCCTGCCCTCACACCCACCCATCCTCCCTGCCCCCTCCACACCCACCTCATCATCCCCCCCACACCCCCCTCATCCCTGCCCTCACACCCACCATCCTCCCTGCCCTCACACCCACCTCATCATCCCTGCCTCACACCCACCCATCTCTCCTGCCCTCACAACCCACCTCATCATCCCTGCCCTCACACCCCCCATCTTCCCTGCCCTACACCCACTCTCATCCTGCCCTCACACCCACCCATCCTCTCCTGCCCTCACACCCACCTCATCATCCCTGCCCTCACACCCACCCATCCTCTCCCTGCACCCCCCATCTGCCTCCCACTATCGCCCTCACACCCTCCTCCCCACACCACCCCACCTCATCCCTGCCCTCACACCCACCTCCACCCTGCCCTCACCCACCCATCTCCCTGCCCTCACACCCACCTCCATCTCCCTGCCCTCACACCCACCTCATCATCCTCCCTCCCCCTCATCCCCCTCCCCCACCACCATCATCCCTGCCCTCACCACCATCCCCTGCCCTCACACCCACCCATCCTCTCCCTGCCCTCCCACACCCACCTCTCATCCCTGCCCTCACACCCACCCATCCTCTCCCTGCCCTCACACCCACCTCATCATCCCTCCCCCTCACACCCCACCCACCTCTCTCCCTGCCCTCACACCCACCTCATCATCCCTCCCTCACACCCACCATCTCTCCCTGCCCTCACACCCACCTCATCATCCCTGCCCTCACACCCACCCCATCCTCTCCCTGCCCTCCACACCCACCCATCATCCCTGCCCTCACACCCACCTCATCATCCCTGCCCTCACACCCACCCATCCTCTCCCTGCCCTCACCACCCACACTCATCATCCTGCCCTCACACCCACCTCATCATCCCTGCCCTCACACCCACCCCATCCTCTCCCTGCCCTCACACCCACCTCCTCTCCCTGCCCTCACACCCACCTCATCATCCCTGCCCTCACACCCACCTCATCATCCCTGCCCTCACACCCCACCCCACCCTCTCCCTGCCCTACACCCACCTCATCACCCTGCCCTCACACCCACCCTCCTCTCCCTGCCCTCACACCCACCTCATCATCCCTGCCCTCACACCCACCCCATCCTCTCCCTTGCCCTCACACCCCACCTCATCCCTGCCCTCACACCCACCTCATCATCCCTGCCCTCACACCCACCTCATCCTCTCCCTGCCCTCACACCCACCTCATCATCCCTGCCCTCACACCCACCTCATCATCCCTGCCCTCACACCCA
>CM065728.1:71504019-71516519 GCA_033310375.1 Conus canariensis | reverse complement strand
GTGTGTGTGTGTGTGTGTGTGTGTGTGTGTGTGTGTGTTTGTGTGTTTGTATATGTATGTATGTATGTACGTTTGTATGTATGTATGTACGTACGTACGTACGTACGTACGTACGTACGTACGTATGTATGTATGTATGTATGTATGTATGTATGTATGTATGTATGTATGTATGTACGTACGTATGTGCGTACGTATGTATGTATGTATGTATGTGTATGCGTGCATGCATGTATGTATGCTTGTGCGTATGTATGTGTTTACACACATATACGGACACACACGCACGTGCGCGCATACACACTTACATATATACATACACACACATAAGCGCTTACACATGTATGTACACACGAACTTGCACAGTACTATCTCTACTTTTTTTTTGTTACAATATTTCCGTTGCTTTTAATGTCATCATTACTGACATATTTCATTGATTACGTTTGATCATCCGAAAACAAACTATTGTATCGATTTCAATTTGAAGAACAATCTGTGAATTCAATGCGAAAAAGAAGAACAGTCGCCAATCGTAGATATGGTACAAAATCAGAAAAGAAATAAAGAGCAAGGTAAGTCGGGCAGAACTTAGCCATTCCCCCCCCCCCCCCCCCCCCCATACAAAAGAATCAGTGTTTGGGAAACACGATACTCTAATGCGAACAGTTGGAGCCGCTAAGCTCACCAGGGTAAAGAATGCATGGTGTGCCTCGTTCCTGGAACAGGAGCATTGCCGTTCCAATTCTCCATTGTAAGAGAACCAGAGTAGCTGGGGTCCCATTACCATCCTCACCAGACAGTGACGTCTAAGTGCCCGGAAAATGGTCTCCGGGAGTTTGGATGGAGCAGTCCTCAGATAATCTGAGAGACAACGACTGTGTGCATAGCATACAACATGGACCAGCGGGAAAGCTTGGGTGTTAAGACACCATATGCAACGTTCACATCCCCCATGAAAGAGACCATTCAGTTGGTGCTGTTTGTGGCTGAGCCGACCGTTGAAACCGTAATGGGACCGTTGCATTAAAACTCTTGAGCGAACGAAGAACTAATTCAGGCACTGTTGCTACGGGCTGTTCAGTGGCGAAGGACCGGAGTCGACATTGCGCTGCTGCAGAGTCACTTCTGGAAGTGTCCTGTGCTGTCTGTTATGATCCAACATACAGAGGGCACGACTGGCTGAGCCATAGTCACTTCTGGAAGTGTCCAATGCTGTCTGTTATGATCCAACATACGGAGGGCATGACTGGTTGAGCCAGAGTCACTTCTGGAAGTGTCCAGTGCTGTCTGTTATGATCCAACATACGGAGGGCACGACTGGCTGAGCCATAGTCACTTCTGGAAGTGTCCAGTGCTGTCTGTTATGATCCAATATACGGAGAGCATGACTGGTTGAGCCAGAGTCACTTCTGGAAGTGTCCAGTGCTGTCTGTTATGATCCAATATACGGAGGGCATGACTGGCTGAGCCATAGTCACTTCTGGAAATGACCAGTGCTGTCTGTTATGATCCAACATACGGAGGGCATGACTTGCTGAGCCCCAAACTGACACAACGAAGGTTTAGTGGCGGAGCTAGTCCAAGTGAGCGCCCTCCTCCGAAGGGAGACTTCTAGAGCTTCTCTACAGCGACAGTTTCCATGCTCTGGTCGACTCCGCAGACGTGGATACGACATCACAACCATTATCAATGCGCTGTGAAAGTGACAAAATGAGCCGGCGAGAGGGTCGGAACATTTCAGATTTGTTTTGATGATCAGCGACCATCAGGATCATGAAGCTGGTGCTACAGAATTCCAAACATGCTCCTGAACTCCACTCTCATCAGAATAACTATATGATAGGACTGTACTCTGTGCTTCCCTCCAGAATATATCCCAATGTCAGCCAGGTCCGAGAGGTACAGGCACCTTTAGTGCTGATAAAAAAAATTGAGCAACTGTCAGAGATGAGGTCATCAGGCAGATGAAACTTGACTGTGTGGTTGCATTTTTCCAGTGTGAGCCCATTGCTCACTCAAAAGCTCTGCTCAGGATCGAACAGTGGCAAAACTCTCACAACCATATGCATTGCATTAATTTACACCGACGACCGCCCTCACGGCGGCTCTCGATGCCAGCCATTTTACTACCATTGATCGTCTAGATTTACACACTTCACTCTTAATTTCCTGGAAACGTTTAGCGTCTTTTTCGCTTCATCATTAAAGCCGCTGTATTTCTGAGTTTGCTTCACAGTCTACTTTTTTATGAGCTTTAATCGTTGTCGGAGAAAAGAAAAGACAGAAATAAAGCGCGGTGTGTACCTCCACGGTGCCAGAAGACAGCTTAATGTGCCTCCGAGGACACTGAAAAACGTCTGACGACCGCATTTTGAATTCTACACTTTGCCCAGTTTCTGTGCCTGGATTAGAGAGATGTTTTACTGGCACCAGAGGAAGGCTGAGCGTCGGGGGCTCGCTGGCCGCTATTTCATTTCTCAGAGCACGCCCTCTGTCTGCGGAAAAGTACCGGCAGAAATAATGAATGTGGATCGGTTTACCCTAATAGCCTGAAATTCACGGGAATAGCCCCCGTGGGTTCAGTTGGATTTTTTTTTCTCTGTGTGTGTGTGAGTGTGTGTGTGTGTGTGTGTGTGTGTGTGTGTGTGTGTGTGTGTGTGTGTGAGATGACACATATTTTAGATCGTGAGCTTTCCTATCATGTGGCTGGTTGGTCAAAACCTGACCCCTCTTTACCATGACAACCGGAAAATGGGTTTATATATATATATATATATATATATATATATATATATATATACATATATATATGATACGCAGTTACTGGGTGGGGTGGGGTAGGGCTTGGGTCCCCAAGTCGGTAAAATATGCCAACAGTCTGCTCTGAAAGCTGGAGACTGGCTTCACCGGACACATTTACTACAGACGTGTACAACTATGGGAACATCGTCGGTTCTTTCTCCACTGGATTACTGTCGTTCGCTTGGTGGGCTTCCTCAGCATCACGTGGTGTGGTTGGGGACAATAATGACACGTGCTGCTGGCCTCACACAGTCCCCAAATCCACAATAAGCTGCTGCTCTGCTGTCTGACCTGTACGGCCCGCTGCTGTAACGTTCCATGGTCTCTCCTCGCTCACAATCACTCATCGGCAGGTGAGAAAAGCACGTGTCCAAACTCTTCTCTCATGCAAGATCCCCCCCCCTCCCCCACTCCCACCACCTGTTCCCAAATCGCTCCCCTACTTTAACATTCTCTAAGTGTTCCAAACGACAAAACATGTCAGTCGAAGTACATCACACCTTAATTTGAGGGGGAAGACGTGATTCTGGACCTGAGCCAGAACTGTCCCCCCACCCCCACCCCCATTCCAAAACCCCATCCTGGTGAGTGGCTTGGGGTAGGGTCCAGAGGCAGCTTATGCAAAGAATACATGGTGCACGCCTCACTCACCTGCCCTGCATGACAGGGAGCTGGACATGGGCGCTTGCCTGTATCACTCCTTCTGTTGTCTCTGGACCATCACTCACTGGAGAGGAGAGAGAGAGAGAGAGAGAGAGAGAGAGAGAGAGAGAGAGAGGGGGAGGAGTTGGTAGTTCTAGCTCAGATCCAGAACCATTCCCTCCCAAATTAGGTGCACTGTGCTTTGATTGACATGTCTTGTCGTTTGGGACGTTGTGAGGGTGTTGACGGAGAAGACTGATGTTGAAGCCAATGTCGAGGGGGTCGGTGTGGACGTTGTGAGAGTGTTGAAGGAGAAGACTGATGTTGAAGCCAATGTCGAGGGGGTCGGTGTGGACTGACTCCCCGGAGGATGTTTTGGGCACGTGGCCCTTTCTCACCCGCCGGTAGTGACTTGGTGCAGGGAGCGATTGCGGAACGTTACAGCGGTTTGTGGCAGGCCTGACCATGAGATCCGAACCCTCGGACACACTGCCATCATCGGCACAGCACTGCCTGGCCTCTCTGAAAATCTTCAGATGCCTACCTGGTTTCTCCGTTCTTCAGACGACGTACAGGTCTTTCACTGATTTCATCTCAAAGTGGGAACAGCGATACTTGGCGTGCTCCGTGTCTGAATGCAGATGTGGGAGTGGACACTTCGTTGTCCTAAAAGTTTTGAGTTGTGAGAGAGCGCTGTTATTATTATTATTACTATTATCGTTATTAATTATGATTATTGTTGTTTTGTTGATGTCATTCTTCTTCTTCTTCTTCTTCTTCTTCCTCCTCTTCTTCTTCTTCTCATTATTATCATCATGATTATTGTTATTGTTATTAACTGTATAACATTACTTCCAGTTAGTTACCCCGTTTTTCTATGTTTCTGCCCACCTCATTCTGTCCTCTGTCAACTCTTCACCATAATGTGTGGTAACCATATAATTTCTGTCAATATTTAATAAGTTAGTGACCTGTAAACCTTTCTTTCAATTTACAAACGCAAGTGAATGTCGATTCTCGTTACGGATGTGCTTCTAAATAATTTATATTGATTTGTTCCCGTAGTTGATTAACACCGCACGCATGCACGTGGGGTATATATATAGCTGAGAGAGAGAGAGAGAGAGAGAGAGAGAGAGAGAGAGAGAGAGAGAGAGTCTACCTTTTCATATTCTGTGTTGAAAGAAGACAGGTACAATTGCGTCTTTGTCCACTACCTGAATACAGATACCATGAAAAGAGGAACAATTCGTAACTTTATGAGTTCCATTGCGAAACTTATGAGAGGTTTTGTGATAATGATGATGATGATGACGAAGATGGTAATCTCAGCGGTTAATTGTACTTCGCACATGCCTGAAATCTGCTCAAGGTGCTTCGCAAGATTACAGTATGACCATCTCACATTCAGTTTCCCTTTCATGTTGAGTTCACAGGCATAAACATAACGGAGAAACAGCCCAAGACTAGTCAGCTGCATCCAATGAACACATGACATAACCATGCAAAGACGTGTTACTTTTAAAGGAGAGAGGTGTGTTCAAGTCTGCACTGAAAGCGGTCAGATACCAAATTTAAATTCTCACAAACAATTCATTTGAAACGTAGAACCAGTTTCGATCAGAAAAAGATGATAGGATGCCAGAAAAATGCAGGACAGGAGGGATGTAAGTACAACATCGTAACAAAACAGAACAAAGCAAAAAATTCCATCCTTTATGATCTAACTCAAATGAATTCCATAAACAGAATCAGACTAGGCACTGGGGGAAAGGAAAGTGGAAATGAGAAGAGAAGAAGAAGAAACGACGGGGTGAGAATGAAGATCCCAGTCACAAACTCACATACACTCCCAGACACTCACAGGCCGAGGACAGAGGGACGGACGTGTCTCAATAAACCCATCGGCTGGCCGGGAGTGAGGTCCCACGACGTCACATGGAGCCGATGTTGGGGTTCCCCGGTAGAGAAAGGTCACTGTAGGTGACGTGGCGCACTGGCGGGTCACCTGGTCAAGTCTGTTGCCGGAAAAAAGTCGTCGCCATTGGTAATTTTTCAGTGGTGGGTCGGGGCTGTCTGATCACTTGTATTATGTGATCTACATGTTCAAGGTGGAATACGGATGATGAATATGCCTGAATCATACCGGGGATGTCGTTTCAGCTTAAAAAAATTACGACAAGTAAAAAACCTATCTATCTGTCTGTCTATCTATCTGTCTATCTATATATTTATCGATCTATCTATCTATCGTGTGTGTGTGTGTGTGTGTGTGTGTGTGTGTGTGTGTGTGTGTGTGTGTGTGTGTGTGTGCGCTTTTCAATCACATTTTGACAGCAGGTTCGTCTTTTCTAAATTTCAATCAAAATACAGTGTTAGAGGAAGGTTTGGAAAATTGTTATTTTGAATTAAGAAAACTTATACTTAAGGCTGCAGATTCTGCAATCCCAAAAGTCAAATTAAAGAATCATCCAAAGAAAGCGTCAAACCCTTGGTGGAATATTGCGTGTGAAGTCGCCGTGGGTGCGAAAACTAAGGCCTTCAAAAGCTGGATGATAAGCCGTCATACGCAGCCTAAAAGTAGAGTGGAACAGTTACACGCTGAATACAAAAAAGCTAACACCAATAGTAACAAAGTTGTTGCTTTTGCAAAGCAGCAATATTACAAAAACTTAGTCATCAACTGTTCCAAACACCCAAACGATAGCGCTTTACTTTGGAAAGAAATTAGAAAATCTAAAGGTTCTTTTCATCTCCCAGATCCTGTTTTGATTGAAAACGATAAAATCTATAAAACAGTCGAGGAGAAAGTTGAATTATTTGCTGACACTTTCGCAGCAATGAGTCAGACTGAACATCTGCCTAAAGAAGAGCAAGAACGAAGAAGAACTATTGAAAACGAAGGGAGAAACATTGAACCACATGACAATGACAACACGTTATATATTAATAAAAATCTAACAATGGAGGAGCTTCTGTACTCACTTCGCCGTCTAAAATCTGGTAAAATTGCGACAGGATTTGATCCCATTTCTTACAACATGATAAAGCATTTTCCACAATGCTTTTTGAAAAAATTATTAGAGTTCTTCCAATTATGCTGGAATTCTGGAAAGCTGCCAATGGCTTGGAAGAAAGCAACAGTTGTACCTATCCATAAACAAGGAAAATCAAAAAGAAAATCTTCTAATTTTCGACCCATTTCTTTGACTCCTCACATTGGAAAACTTTTTGAGAGGATAATGAAATTCAGATTAGAACATTTCCTTGAAAAGAATGGGATTTTGCCAATATTTCAAGCTGGTTTCAGAAAAGGGAGGGGTGTCACTGATCATGTTAGTCTTTTAGCTTCACACGTCAAAAAGCCTTGGCTAAGCGACACTCTACTTTAGCCACGTTTTTTGATATTCATAGAGCGTACGATTCTGTTTGGCATTTTAAATTATTGTCCAAGGCTCATGAAATTGGGATTAAAGGTCGTTTCCACATGTTTTTACAATCATTTTTATCTGGAAGAACGCTACAAGTAAAACTAAATGGTGTGCTGTCAAGTACAAGATATGTTAACATGGGTGTCCCTCAAGGAAGTGTCATTTCTCCAATCCTCTTCTCATTGATGCTTTATGATCTTAATCAGATTGACACGAAAGGGGCAACTTTAGCTGCTTATGCAGATGATATGCAATGTGGAAAAATGTAAATTGTAATTTTACAAAAAACAAAATCAAGCGTAATAAAATTGTTGAACAGTTTCAATTTGCGGTCAGTAAACTTGTTAATTATTTGAATTCAAACGGTTTTAACTTATCAACGGACAAATCGGTTTTTATTATATTTACAAAGAAAAATATCGATTTTGAAGGTAGGGACGCTGTAAAAGTACAAATAGGTGATTCTTTCATTTTCCCAAGTAAGCAAGTAAAATTTCTAGGCGTTATTTTTCACTATAAATTATTTTGGTGTAAACATATAAATCATCTCGTGGAAAAGGCAAGAAAGAAAATTGCGTTACTGCGAGTCCTAACTGGAATCCCTCTAATAAATTATGGATCTAATCTTATCCATGTCGCCTTAGGGACAGTTCGTTCGATTGTAAGTTATGGTCAAGAAGTATTTTTCACTGCACCAAAGACAGATTTACATAAGTTAACTAGTATTGATTCCTTAGCACTTAAAATTGCTTTGGGGCTTCCAAGATGGGCATCAATTGATATGACTTATAGAGAGGCTGGAGTTTTGCCTTTAAATGAACATAGGATGCTCTGTGCTTGTAGCTACTCAGCACGAGCAAGAACAGTCCCTAACTCAGTTACTTCTGAACTTGATGAAAGCACCTACGTTTCTAGAGAGATACGGAATAAAAAAGCATATACTTCATTGTCTGATTATGTATCTCCTCTTTTACATGCATGCAACTTTTCGCTTGACAACATTGTTAAAATGACCAAATACCCTTTCCCCCTTTGGTTGATGAAGCAAGCAGATTTTTTCTATTCCTATGGTAATATTACTAAAAATGAGAATCCACTTTTGCTTGCTTCTCTCGTTAAAGAATTGATTTACACTGAATATGAATCTTATCTGCATATTTTCACTGATGGTTCAGTTTCGTGTACTTCTGAGGTTGGTGCTGCTTTCGTGATACCTTCCCTTAACATTGAAAAAAGATTTCATATTACCAAAGGTTGTTCTATTTTCACTGCTGAGTTATTTGCTCTTATGAAAGCTATTAATTTCATTCTTGATGTGCAAGTCTTACCAGAAAGAATACTGATTTTGTCAGATTCCAAGTCTGCTTTAACGGCTTTACACCTTCAAAATACATCAAGTCGTCCTGATCTCGTCAGTGAAATTTTATTTTCAATTCACCAGTTAATGATGCGAGGTTCCAAAATAACATTATTATGGGTACCCGGTCACTGCGATCTTCGAGGGAATGAACTGGCTGATACCTGTGCAAAAGAGGCTTCAATGTGCAAATCGAATACAGTTTTATGTGATATTCCTTATTCGGTTCTTGAAATAAACAATATTCTGACAAAAGCACTCTGGGACCAGAGAAGAACACAGTACATTGAAGCTGCCATTCAGAAGAACAGATGGGATCTTTCTGCCCCCGGCAGTCATTGTATAAGTCCGCCAGGTTCTATTCCGAATCGAAATTTATTGCACAGAATACGGGTGGATTGTTGGTTTGGCAGGTTTTTAAAACCATCTCCTTTGTGTGTATGTGGTCAAAACCTTAATGTATCTCATTTTTTACTTGAATGTTCATTAACAAAAGCGTATTTTCAATGTCTTCATGATAAAATTTTGTCTAAAAATCTACCTTTAACATTGCATAGTGTTTTTTGTCCCAACCCAGAAAATGGGTGGAGGCTAGCCAATTTGGCTGTAAATCTGATCAAGTCTCATCCACTTGGCAGATTTTTCTAACGGATTTTTTTTGTTTTTTGTTTTTTTGTTTGTTTGTTTGTTTCTTTTTTGGTTTAGTGGTCTGATGTACACGTAGAGCAAAGAATTTGTTACATGACATAGCTGTCCGACTCTCACGTGTACTAGGTCGCATTATTCCATTTACGAAACTTTTGCACAGGTTGTGCGCGCGCTAGAGGAGAGAGAGAGAGAGAGAGAGAGAGAGAGAGGGGGGGGGGGGGAAGAACTTCGTTTTGTTTATATGTGAGAGCATGTTGTGCGTACGTCTATACGTTTTTTGTGTGGATATGTTTTGAGTGTGTGTAGGGGAGGTGGCGGTTTGTGTGTATGTGTGTGTGTGTGTGTGTGTGTGTGTGTGTGTGTGTGTGTTGCGCGCGCGCGCGCGTGCGAGAGAGAGAGTTTTGGTTTTTATTTGTTTGTCTGTGAGTGAATATATGTGCGTGCTCGCATACACGTGAGTAGGGGGAAGGGGAATCGTGGTTTTTGTGAGTGTGTGTGTGTGTGAGTGTGTGTCTGTGAGAGAGAGAGAGAGAGAGAGAGAGAGAGAGAGAGAGAGAGTGTGTGTGTGTGTGTGTGTGTGTGTGTGATTGGATGGTGTGTGTTTTTGTGTGCATGTGTTTGGGGGGGGGGGTCTTTCCTTTTTTTAAAAATTTTTTTGTATGGTGTTCTGAGAGAGAGAGAGAGAGAGAGAGAGAGAGAGAGAGAGAGAGAGAGAGAGAGAGAGAAGAGAGAGAGAGAGATTGTTGATTTTCAGTACAGTTAAGATGTAATTTGCTTTATAGTTACAATTTCTGAATTTTTATTATGTTACTTAGAAATGTTAAATTTTTCCCTGTTAATTTTCCTTTATGATTTTTATGTCATTCAGATGTTATTTGTATTATTTTCGTTACCTCATTAATTCATTAAGGTTTTTCTTTTTAAAATGTCAGTACAACACTATGTTAATCTGACAGTAAATGGTTTCAGTCAGTCAGTCAGTGTGTGTGTGTGTGTCTCTCTCTCTCTCCATACACACACACACACACACACACACACACACACACACACACACACACACACACACATATTGAATTACAAACAAAGCTTGCTCTTGTCTTAGATTGAAGAAATAGGGGGAGATAAGCTTTCATATCTGCAGTGGTAGATGCTTCTGCCTAACTAACAGTATGTGCTTGAGTGGGTGAATGGGGAATAATAAATGCTTCTCAAAATGAGCCTTCAGCAAGCTTATAGTCTCCAAGGGGGAGACAATCTCCAATGGGGAGGAAACTCACTAACATATAACTTCTGGTCAGATACCGGTATTTCGAAACCTGATTGTTTCTCCTCAGTGACCGCGGAAAGTGGTAACTAGACTCCTCTGCCTTTCCGGTTTTAAGAAGAATGCTATCCCAGAAAAAGGCTGGTGTGCAATACCGTGGTACCACCTAAGAAACAAAAGAAAATCATGAAAGAGCAAAACAACCTACATTTTCTTGTGAAAAGTAGAAAATATAAAAAGATAGCCTCTTAAGACACAAGTGCTGAGGGCCATATATATATATATATATATATATATATATATATATATATATATATATATATAAGTGCTGAGGGCCATATATATATTTATATATATATATATATATACATATATATATATTGTTAAAAAAATATTTTTAAAATGAAGTGGTAAAATCTACAAGCTTGTTTCTAGCTTTGCTATCTTCAGGATGTTTTTTGGAGCACGCCAACGGTCTTTTATGGCGTGCGGGACTTGATTTCAACTCTGTGTGTGCAGGCGGATCTCGTTTGCTGCACGTGCGGCCTGTGGTTCTTATTGGGGCCTGTTCAGGTGGAATGTGCTAGCAAAGATTTCCACTTGTGCCTGCAATTGTTTACAATTTCTACTTTTGTGTTCAGAGTTGCTAAGTGTGGTTTGCATAATATTAACCATTTTTCTGTGGAGCATAGATTGCATCTTTTTGAAATATTGTTGTATGGTGCTGCTCTTTTTATGATTTTCCATGATATGTTGTAGTCTATTTTTTTATCTTTGAGTCTCCAGATGTATTTGCTCAGCTCTGTTTGATTTTTGTATTTTTCATGTTTGAATGACTGTTTATGGTTTGCGTATCTGGTTTTGAAAGTGTTTTCAGTAATCCCTACATATGTTTCTTCTTCATTTTCTGATGTTACTGTAGCTTGGTATACAATGTTGCTGTGAAGACATTTATTGCTCAGGGGGCACTGTTCTTTTTTAGTGCAGTTGCAAGATGTCCTTTCGGCACCCTTCTCTTTTATGTTGCTTTTCATTTTGTTAGATGAATCAATCATGTTTTTGAGGTTGGGCATACATGAGTATGACAGTTTAATGGTGTTTTTGTTGAATATTTTGGACAGTTTGTGTTCTTTTGGGAATGATGTTGCTAAGATTTTAAAGAATTCTTTTCCTACATTTGTTTTTACTTGTCCATCGTATGGTGGGTTGTACCATATGATCTTTCTTTTCCTATTTTTCTTAATTCTGTTCGTGTTGTTGTCTGGACTGTATTGTAGTTTGTAATTGTAACCACTTTTTTGTAATGCTTCTTGATATTCTGTTGCTGCATCATTGAATGCGTTTTCATTGCATGACAGGTTGGATAGTCTCTTGTTTATACCATTGGGTATTGTTTTTAGTATAGATGGTGGGTGGTTGCTTTTGATGTTTACGTAGACTGCAACATATCATGGAAAATCATAAAAAGAGCAGCACCATACAACAATATTTCAAAAAGATGCAATCTATGCTCCACAGAAAAATGGTTAATATTATGCAAACCACACTTAGCAACTCTGAACACAAAAGTAGAAATTGTAAACAATTGCAGGCACAAGTGGAAATCTTTGCTAGCACATTCCACCTGAACAGGCCCCAATAAGAACCACAGGCCGCACGTGCAGCAAATGAGATCCGCCTGCACACACAGAGTTGAAATCAAGTCCCGCACGCCATAAAAGACCGTTGGCGTGCTCCAAAAAACATCCTGAAGATAGCAAAGCTAGAAACAAGCTTGTAGATTTTACCACTTCATTTTAAAAATATTTTTTTAACAGATGTTGCTCCCCAAGGGGTTGAGCACCTTCAGATTTCTTAAGAACTTTTTTATATTGTTCATAATAATCGCTCCTCAAGTTGAGCACTGTGGTCTGACAAAATCTGAAATGGAGAAAATCAACTTTAGGCAATCTACTAAAAACATACCATTTTCAAACCCACAAACTCACACTAAAAAACTGATAGAACAAACCGAGAAATTTGTGCGCAACATGAGATGGAAGGCGTTCTTCTTCCTAAACCCAAATGCAAAGAATGAAGACAAAAATACATATGGATTCAAATCATGGCGATCACCTCCAACAATAGATGAAATGAAACCTTTTGAAGACAAAATGAAGGGACTGATAGCCAATATTAAATTCAAAAAATCAAATAACAACTTTCAAACATCACTAGCAAATGATATAAAACAAATCCAAAATGATAAAAAGATATTCGTAAAGGCTGACAAAACGAGCAATTTTTACAAAATGGAACCAAACGAATACTCTCAACTCTTAAACAAAAACATCCAGAAAAACTACAAGAAAGC
>CM065728.1:71494019-71499019 GCA_033310375.1 Conus canariensis | reverse complement strand
GTGTAGATGTGGATGTTGTGGACGAACGGGTGAGGAGTGGAGTGTAATGTGGATGTTGTGGACGAACGGGTGAGGAGTGGAGTGGAGATGTGGATGTTGTGGACGAACGGGTGAGGAGTGGAGTGGAGATGTGGATGTTGTGGACGAACGGTGAGGAGTGTGAGATGTGGATGTTGTGGACGAACGGGTGAGGAGTGATAGATGTGGATGTTGTGGACGAACGGGTGAGGAGTGTGGAGATTGGTTTGTGCGAGGTGAGATGTGGATGTGTTGTGGACGAACGGTGAGATGAGGGAGTGGGATGTGTGGACGAAGGGTGGGTGTGTGGAGGACGACGGTGGTGAGGAGTGAGTGGAGATGTGGATGTTGTGGACGAACGGGAGAGTGGAGTGAGATGTGGATGTTGTGGACGAACGGGTGAGAGTGGAGTGGAGATGTGGATGTTGTGGACGAACGTGAGGGGTGAGAGTGGATGTGGGTGGAGGATGTGTGGATGTTGTGGACGAACGGTGAGGAGTGGATGGAGATGTGGATGTTGTGGACGAACGGTGAGGAGTGGAGTGGAGATGTGGATGTTGTGACGACGGTGAGAGTTGAGGATGTGTGACGAACGTGGGTGAGGATGTGATGTGGACGAACGGGTGAGGATGGAGTGAGTGTGGATGTTGTGGACGAACGAGGATGGAGGGAGTGAGTTGGGACGAACGGTGAGAGTGATGGAATGTGGATTTGTGGACGAACGGGTGAGGAGTGGAGTGGAGATGTGGATGTGTGCGGGTGGGAGTGAGGAGATGGATGTGGAGTGGAGTGGAGATGTGGATGTTGTGGACGAACGGGTGAGGAGTGGAGTGGAGAGTGGATGTTTGGACGAACGGGTGAGAGTGGAGTGGAGTGTGGATGTTGGGACGAACGGTGAGGAGTGGAGTGAGATGTGTGGTGGTGAGAGGTGTGTGGAGGTGGAGGGATGAGATGTGGATGTGGATGTTGTGGACGAACGGGTGAGGAGTGGAGTGGAGATGTGGATGTTGTGGACGAACGGGTGAGGAGTGGAGTGGAGATGTGGATGTTGTGGACGAACGGGTGAGGAGTGGAGTGGAGATGTGGATGTTGTGGACGAACGGGTGAGGAGTGAGTGGAGATGTGGATGTTGTGGACGAACGGGTGAGGAGTGGAGTGGAGATGCGGATGTTGTGGACGAACGGGTGAGGAGTGGAGTGGAGATGTGGATGTTGTGGACGAACGGGTGAGGAGTGGAGTGGAGATGTGGATGTTGTGGACGAACGGGTGAGGAGTGGAGTGGAGATGTGGATGTTGTGGACGAACGGTGAGGAGTGGAGTGAGATGTGGATGTTGTGACGAACGGGTGAGGAGTGGAGTGGAGATGTGGATGTTGTGGACGAACGGGTGAGGAGTGGAGTGGAGATGTGGATGTTGTGGACGAACGGGTGAGGAGTGGAGTGGAGATGTGGATGTTGTGGACGAACGGGTGAGGAGTGGAGTGGAGATGTGGATGTGAGCTGTGGAGTGGAGTGATGTGGATGTTGGGACGGGGAAGTGGAGATGTGGATGTTGTGGACGAACGGGTGAGGAGTGGAGTGAGATGTGGATGTTGTGGACGAACGGTGAGGAGTGGAGTGGAGATGTGGATGTTGTGGACGAACGGGTGAGGATGGGTATTGGATGTTGTGGACGAACGGGTGAGGAGTAGTGGAGATGTGGATGTTGTGGACGAACGGGTGAGGAGTGGAGTGGAGATGTGGATGTTGGGACGAAGTCGGGTGATGTGGGTGAAGGAGTGTGAGAAGGGGAGATGGGTGGATGTGTGTTGTGGACGAACGGGTGAGGAGTGGAGTGGAGATGTGGATGTTGTGGACGAACGGGTGAGGAGTGGAGTGGAGATGTGGATGTTGTGACGAACGGGTGAGGAGTGGAGTGGAGATGGGATGTTGTGGACGAACGGGTAGGAGTGGTAGATGGGATTTGACGATTGGTGAGATGGATTGTGGACGAACGGTGAGGAGTGGAGTGGAGATGTGGATGTTGTGGACGAACGGGTAGGAGGAGTGGATGTGTGGCAGATGTGGATGTTGTGGACGAACGGGAGGAGTGGAGTGGAGATGTGGAGTTGTGGACGACGGGTGAGGAGTGGAGTGGAGATGTGGATGTGTGACGAACGGGGTGAGGATGTGGAGTGGAGATGTGGATGTTGTGGACGAAGGGTGGGGAGTGCGGAGTGGATTATGTTGTGGACAACGGGTGAGGATGGAGTGAATGTGGTGTTGTGGACGAACGGGTGAGAGTGGAGGAGATGTGGATGTTGTGACGAACGGGTGGGAGTGGAGTGAGATGTGATGTTTGAGACGAACGGAGTGAGAGTGCACGTGGATGATGAATTGCGATGTTCTGTCATGGAGTGACGATGGGAGTAAGAGCACCGGACACTCGCAGTCTTGTGCCACTCTGCCCCGTCTCAGATCACTGGGGAAAAAAGGGATCGTTAATTGGCTTCCCTGCTGTCTAAACTTCTCAGCTTCATTACGTGTTTTTTAGCTGCTTTACGAAGCCGGTTGTGACTAGATGTTTGCTCTTCTTTGAGTTGCAGTATGTCTACATTTCAGATCGATAACAGATTGACGATTGTACATGAACTCTAGATGAAAAAAGAGAGGAAAAAAAATTGACGATTGGCTTGTGACTTCAAACGGGAAAAGGATTGAATGCTGTGCATTGGCTTTAGATCGAAATAAAAGGAAGATTGTCAACGACTGTCAATGGGCTGTAGTTCGGAAAATGACAATTGCCCATTGCCCATGGTCATGTGTTATATTGTGTCTTTATTCTTTCCGTCTCTGTCTTTTCCATCGCCCTCCTTTTCATTATGCCTTCAGCATCATAGCCCTTTGTCCTTTCAACCGTCGTCTTCTGTACCTTTGTTCTTACCATCATCGCCCTCCTCCTCTTCGTTCTTTCCACCATTGTCCGTCCTTTCCATCTTCGCCCTTTCCATTATCGTCCTTTCTATCTTTGCCCTTTCCATTATCGTCCTTTCCGTCTTTGCCCTTTCCATTATCGTCCTTTCCATCTTTGCCCTTTCCATTATCGTCCTTTCCATCTTTGCCCTTTTCATTATCGTCCTTTCCATCTTTGCCCTTTCCATTATCGTCCTTTCCATCTTTGCCCTTTTCACCATCGTCCTTTCCATCTTTGCCCTTTTCATTATCGTCCTTTCTATCTTTGCCCTTTCCATTATCGTCCTTTCCATCTTTGCCCTTTTCATTATCGTCCTTTCTATCTTTGCCCTTTCCATTATCGTCCTGTCCGTCTTTGCCCTTTCCATTATCGTCCTTTCCGTCTTTGCCCTTTCCATTATCGTCCTTTCCATTATCGTCCTTTCCATCTTTGCCCTTTCCATTATCGTCCTTTCCATCTTTGCCCTTTTCATTATCGTCCTTTCTATCTTTGCCCTTTCCATTATCGTCCTTTCCATCTTTGCCCTTTTCATTATCGTCCTTTCCATCTTTGCCCTTTCCATTATCGTCCTTTCCATCTTTGCCCTATTCATTATCGTCCTTTCCATCTTTGCCTTTTTCATCATCGTCCTTTCCATCTTTGTTTTTCTGTATTTGTCCTTTCCATTTTCGTCCTTTCCATCTGTGTCCTATCCATCATAATCCTTTCCATCTTTGTCCTTGCCATTCTTACGTTTTCCAACCTGATCCTTTCCATCCCTGTCCGTTCTGGTTATATTGTTTTTATATGTATTCTTTCCATCATCTTTTTTTTCCATCTTTGTGCTTTCCAGTATCGCCCTTTCTATCTTTGTCCTTTCCACTATCGACCTTTTTATATTTGTGCTTTCCAACTTTATATTTTCTATCATCGTCATTTTCGTCTTTGTTCTTTCCATCATCAACCTTTCCATCTCTGTCCTTTCCGCCATCGTCCTTCCCATTTTTGTCTTTTAAATTATTGTCCTTTCCATCTTTGTTTTTTCCATCATCAACCTTTCCATCTCTGTCCTTTCCACCATCGTCCTTTCCATTTTTGTCTTTTGTATTATCGTCCTTTCCATCTTTGTCTTTTTCATGTTCGTCTTTTCTATCTGGGTCTTTTTCATATTTGTTCTTTCTATCTTTCTCCTTTCCACCCGTGTTCTTTCCATAATTGTTTTTTCTATTATCGTCTTTTCCGTCATTGTCTTCTACATCTGTGTCCTTTCCGTTTGTGTCTTAACATCTGTGACCTGTTATCTTTGTCCTTTACGTCATCGTTCTATCTTTATACTTTCAATCTGCGTCTTTCCCATTTTTGTCTTTTCCATTCGTGTCATTTCCTTCATGTCCTTGCATCATTGTCCGTTCTATCTTTGTCCGATTATTCTTATAAATAGCTGTCGATTTGTCGTTTCATCTCCCCCCCCCCCCCCGGTCCCCTTTCCTCATCCTCCTCGCTATTTCCTTCCCCACTCCCAGTCTTTCTATATTTCTTCCGCTTCCCCATGATGTGTGAGTGCGTGCGTGCGTGCGTGCGTGTGTGCACGCGCGCGCGCGCGCGCGCGCGTGTGTGTGCTTTGAAAGGTTGCCTGTAAAGTTTAACAATTTTCCTGTTCCTATTATGTGAAGAGAGAGAGAGAGAGATAGAGAGAGAGAGAGAGAGAGAGAGAGAGAGAGAGAGACAGAGACAGACAGACAGACAGACAGAGACAGAGACAGGAGGCTGTCAAAGATATCTTGAAAGGGAGGGGAGAGAGAGGAAAATTTCAAGCCAAACGGGAAAAGAGGGGAGTGGGGCGGAGATGGGGCCTGGAGGTGCGGCTCGTAGGTGGGGGTTGGAGGTGCAGGAGGAGGGAATGGGGGTGGATGTAGGGGGAAGGGGGTTGGACACCAGCCTGAGGCTCATGCGTTTTTGTGCTGACTCCACACCCGAACGAGTCCTCTCCCTTCCCCCAAACTGGTTGCATATATTCGCTGTTATTGGATTTTCTGCTCTCTAACAGAAAT
>CM065728.1:71476519-71481519 GCA_033310375.1 Conus canariensis | reverse complement strand
AGAGATCAATAACTGATGCTGATTTAGGACAGTGCTTGGTGACCGGATAAAAGATCAATAACTCATGGAGATTTAGGACACTGGTTGCCGACTGGATGACAGATGGGTAACTCATGGTGATTTATGGCTCTTTTTGCTGACCGGCTGATGGATCAATAACCCATGGAGACAGAGAACGTGCTCCCTTTCCTTCAGTCCAGGATGGACAGCAAAGACAGAGTTTGGATACTCTCTATCGGTGCTGGCTGGCCTTAAACCCCTGATGGAAGCGAACGACAGATTTCTTTCACAGCCTTTCCTGGCTGGCCTTAAACCCCTGATGGAAGCGAACGACAGATTTCTTTCAGACTTTCCTGGCTGGCCTTAAACCCCTGATGGAAGCGAACGACAGATTTCGCTCACAGACTTTCCTGGCTGGCCTTAAACCCCTGATGGAAGCGAACGACAGATTTCTTTCACAGCCTTTCCTGGCTGGCCTTAAACCCCTGATGGAAGCGAACGACAGATTTCTTTCACAGCCTTTCCTGGCTGGCCTTAAACCCCTGATGGAAGCGAACGACAGATTTCTCTCACAGACTTTCCTGGCTGGCCTTAAACCCCTGATGGAAGCGAACGACAGATTTCTTTCACAGCCTTTCCTGGCTGGCCTTAAACCCCTGATGGAAGCGAACGACAGATTTCTCTCACAGACTTTCCTGGCTGGCCTTAAACCCCTGATGGAAGCGAACGACACATTTCTCTCACAGACTTTCCTGGCTGGCCTTAAACCTCTGATGGAAGGTAAACAGTTCTCAGTATCATCCAGGAAGTGTCGCTGCGCGTGCACTGTTTTCATCCACAAGGCCACGTTGTGTAAAGGTCGTAGCTGTATCAATTAACCAGTGAATAGTTAAACAAAGGAATGAGCTGGGGAGAGAGGTTGATGACCAACCTACAAGTGAACTCGGCCAGACATTAAGTGGTTTTAGAATATGATTTGCGAAAGAGAAAAGAGAGAGAGAGAGAGAGAGAGAGAGAGAGAGAGAGAGAGAGAGAGAGAGAGAATGCGAATGTGAATATTTATTCAGATTAAGGCCATAGCCCATACTGAAGGGGTGGTACCCGCAATATACATGATATCAATTACTGAAATGAAGGAAAATGACAAGAGAAAGCAAGTACATATGCATCATACAATGTTATTAGGAATACACAGTACGTAACGTCTTTTGTGCTTCATAAATGTACACAGCAAGGTTAAAGAGAATGTCTTCATTTCTTGACGCCAGGAGTAAATTAACTCTGAAAATACAAAGTTTTGAGAGAGAGGAGAGAGAGAGAGAGAGAGAGAGAGAGAGTCTGCACACGTGTACACACACACACACACACACACGCACACGCACACACACATACACACACACACGCACACGCACGCACACACACACACACACACACACACACACACACACACACACGCACACGCACACACACATACACACACGAAAAGTGGCAGCGTGACGACAGGAATGGGAGCGACACTGACACGTCACACGTCTTTCCACTCCACATTCAGTGGCTGAGGGCTGTCGTTGGACGCAGATGATTGAAAGAGCTCCACTCCCGTTTTCTTGGAAAGGACATTTCCTCCCGTTCACTTGAGGATTCAGCTCCAGCACTCACAGCATCTACAATGACAAAGCGCTGTTCTAGATGATAATGCTTCATAAAACGTGGGCGGTCAATCTCATAACGCAGAGAAATAATTCACCACTTGTGTTAGGGTGCCTGCTAGATAAAAGCAGACTGACATTAGAGGAGGAAGAAAAAGGAGTGCTACAAAAGTGCAAGGCGCAGTAAACGTTACGGGAAGACAAAAAAGGAGAATCACGAAAGCACATGTCTCAATAAACATTCAAGGGAAAGAGGGAGTTATCATAAAAGTGCAGGGTTACAACAAACATTGGTTGTGATCAACGGAATGCCCTTTGGTTGAGACAGTGTTTGATATTCAGTTGAAGAAAAAGCCATGTAATTATGACACAAACTTACATGTAGACCTGCACAAACCTCTAGCCCGTTGTTGCAGCTTTCTGCAAAACACTGATGATCAGGCCCATTGGATCTGCAGACGTGACCGTGAGTGGTGCGTTTGGAGCACTGCATGGACCACACTGGCCAAGGTACCCAGTGATTTCATTCAGTTTTGACAGCCGTATTAAAATGATGCTGTGTTGACATGGAGACACTAGAACCAGAGGAAATTCAGCTGACGTTGTTCTTAGCTCGGGTGACCGCAGGGCCAGCCTTGGGCAGGAGTATATGGCGGTGTGACGGTAGAAAGGAACGACAGTAGTTGGGGACACCGCGTTGTGGGAGAGGAGACCTACAGCAGCAAGTTGGTGAGGGTGGACTTCCTGTCACCCAGTAGCATGACAGGACAAAAGCTGTCGACCACTGGAGAACGACAGGAAACCTATCTGTCAACGTCTGTAACAAATTATTCAAAGGGCTGTATTGTGTGTCCTCCTCCATATCCTCTCCTCCCTCCCGCCTCATTATCATAATCATAATCGTTGTTGTCGCCGTCATCATCATCATTGTCATCTTGGTCGTTGTCATCATCGCCATTATCATCGTTATCGTCCTTGTGGTCTTACCGCCCCGCCAGTTCTCTCAGTGGACTATCCAGTCGTACTGTGCTGTATTTTCCCTCTTGCATTTTTCATTGTGTTGTCGTAAGCTCTCCAGTGTTGCCTGCTCTTAGGTTAAGTGCAGCGCATTGGCTTCCTTTACGTTGTATTGTGTGCTTCCCACCCACACATTTGTTTCGGTGTGAAGTGGACTCCATATCCATCCACTGACATAATGTCCCCATCATGTGTAGCACATCTATCATCATCATCATCATCGTCATCATCATCATCATCATCATCATCATCAATCATGACAATCATCATCATCATCACAACAATAATAGCGATAATGTTATTATCATTATTATTATTGTTATTATTATTGTGATGATGAAACCGATTTTGTTTTTGCCATTGATATCAAAAACATGTTTGTTTTTTTTTTAATGTGGAAAGGGAGAATTGGCATTTCAGTGCTGCATCGACTCTGGGTTCCATGACTGCTTCATCCAAACAACTCGGGAAACTGTTGTAGCTCGCCAGTGACTATCTATGGCTCCTATCTTCTTTGAAAACCTCGTAAAGCATGGTCAACTCATGGCCCTTCCCCCTCTTCTGTTCCACCTCCTCCCCCTCCCCTCCAATCCCCTCCACATCTTCACCCTCCCTCCCCCCCCCCTCGTGGTTAATCGGGCGGCAGGCCGTGGAATGTGTCCACCGGGATTTCCTGAGAGTGTCAGGTGGTTTGGGGATCGGTTGTGGATGAGGGCGGGTGGTACAGCTCCAGTTGTTCAACTGGCGAGTGTCGCTGTCGCTGGGAAAGGATGGAGGGAGCTGGGGGGATCATGCAGGCGGCAATAACCGTGATCATCATGAGGACGTGGACACTTGTATGGCGCAGTTCCCCACTCACTGAGCACGCTTGCCGCGCTTTACAGTAAGAAGTAGACAAGTGAAAGAGAACGATGTGAGATTCATGGTACAAAACATACACAAGACGCATAATGCTTATTTCACTAAAGATATCTTAAAAAAAAAAAAAAATAAAATACAAACGACTCAAAAGTGAAATTATATATAAAAAAGTAGTACATCACACACATAACATTTATAGCCAAGACAGAGAATGGTTCACCAGCGTTTTGTCAGATTAAAAAATGTACCACATAAAACGGTATGAAGCAAACATTCAGGACTGAGAAACAAGACTGATGATCCATTAAACAGAATGGTTGTTAGCAGTGTGCGTGCGTTTTGATGAAGGTCGAGAGGTAACGAGGTGGGGGATGGTTAGTTTGTGTGGTACAGCTCAAACAGGTAGTTTGTGTGGTACAGCTCAAACAGGTAGTTTGTGTGGTACAGCTCAAACAGGTAGTTTGTGTGGTACAGCTCAAACAGGTAGTTTGTGTGGTACAGCTCAAACAGGTAGTTTGTGTGGTACAGCTCAAACAGGTAGTTTGTGTGGTACAGCTCAAACAGGTAGTTTGTGTGGTACAGCTCAAACAGGTAGTTTGAAAGTTGTCCTGAATGCAGCGGTGGACTGGATATGGCGAATAGATTCTGGTAGTGAGTTCTACAGTGGGGGCAGTGAATGAAAGTCTGCGTTCTCCACATGTCTTTGTCCGAGTGTTAGGAATGAACTAAGTGAGGGGAACTGTTTAACCTTCTCTCTCTCACAGGCGCGCGCACGCACGTGTGTGTGTGGTGGTGTGTGTGTGTGTGTGTGTGTGTGTGTGTGGTGTGTGTGTGTGCCTGCCTGTCTCTCTCTCTCTCTCTCTCTCTCTGTATCTGTCTGTCTGTCTGTGTCTCTGTCTTGTCTCTCTTTTTCTCTCTCTTGCCCTCTCTCTTTCTGTTTACCTTTACTTACTGATAACACGTTTGTTAAGTCTGCATTTGTATTCCATTTATTCTTTATCGTTTTTTTTTTTTTTTTAACATCTTTTCATTATCTGTGTTAGTAATAAGAATGATTTTAATTTAGCTAATGAAATTTAAGAAAACAATTATGTGTATGCATGTGAAAAAATTCTGCCTAACCACTTTACCCTATTTGGCCAGGCATACTGGACGGATTAATTCCTCGAGTGCCTCATGAACGAGAAAGAGTTAAGGTTGTACGTTTTTAACCTTTTTCTTCATTCTTTGATGATTATTGAATGGAACTATCTGATTTTTTTCATGTGTTTATTATTATTCTTTTTTTTTAATCTCTATTTCCCCCTTTCCTGATTTAGTGTACTCATTTGTATGATGTTATAGAGCGGCAGCAGCAGTAGCTGTAGTAGTATCAATTTAGTTGTTATCATGTTAGGATCTACTCTCTGTTGTAGTAGAGCACAGATCAATAGCAAAGACAGATTGGAAGATTGGGCACTACCAGTAATCTTT
>CM065728.1:71439019-71469019 GCA_033310375.1 Conus canariensis | reverse complement strand
ACCTAGGAGTTGTGTCTGATTTTTCCAAGTTTCCAGATAAGCCTCCGTGGACCCTTTCCACACCAGAGATTCGTTTTGACCTAGCAGCTTTTCGCAAAGAATATACCAGTTCTCTGGCATACAAGGCATTGTATGCCGATCTCTGTTTGAAATTCCCATCCTGTCAGAAAATTTTCACTGACGGTTCCAAGTCTGAAGTTGGAGTGGGTTGTGCAGCCTATTGCCCTGGTGCTCCTTCTCAAATACTGTTAGAACATATTTCTTCAGATGCTTCTGTTTACTCTGCTGAACTTACAGCTCTGGTTCTGGCACTGAAGATAATCTCACAATCTACGAAGAAGGACTTTCTGGTTCTGTCGGATTCACTGTCAGCTTTGGAGGCCATAGCTGGCCGCAACCTCCATCATCCCGAACTTCTCCACTTTTTTAAACTTTTTACCAGGTTGAAAGTGGAGGGGTACAACATTGTTCTGGCTTGGGTTCCCGGTCATGTTGGCATCGGAGGGAATGAAATGGCTGATCGCCTGGCCAAGAATGCAACAACAGGAAAATTGTCCAACATATATCCCCAGCTCAGATCTGAAACCAAAAATTAATGATTATGTCAGAGACCTCTGGCAGGAGGATTGGAATACACAGACGGATAACAAACTCTTTCAGATCAGTCCAAACCTAAAGGAGTTCCTCTCATCTACGTCTGGTGGTCGTAAAGAAGAAACGGTTCTATGCCGGCTGCACACCGGCCATTCGTATTTTACCCATTCATACCTTTTAAAGAGTGAAGAACCTCCATGGTGCATTCCATGTCATGTGCCACTCACAATGAAACATGTTCTTTTAGAGTGTTGGGACTTGCATGATGTGAGACACAAACATTTTACAGCAGATTCCATGAAAACCTTGTTCGGAGACGTTCCGCCTGACGCGATCTTTGAGTTCTTGAAAGAGATTAACATTTTTCATCGGATCTGAGATTTTACAGTGGAAAGATTTTTAACAAACTTTCGGATGGGTTTTTCGATGTATTTTAAAGAATTGTGTGAACGAACGACTTGTGAGTTGATTTTAACGTAGTGACAGCCCTGATGTGGCCCTTTGTGGTCGGCTGGGCTATAAGCAACATTATCTTATCTGTCTTATCCCAACTCATCCTCCGTTTAAGTCTTTCATTCCTTTGTGAATGTACATATCTACCGTTGTAACGGTTGAAGAAGACACATCTGTCGACAGTTCACTGGTCTGTTTAGTTCTGTGTATTAAATAAGTGTCACTTCGCTGCCCTTTGTTTTCTACATCCATTTTTGCGCCGAATTTGAAAAGTGGTTGCTCGTTTTTCGCTTTCATTGTCCTAAATGTTCTTTGTTTGTTTGTTTGTTTGCTTTGTTTTGTTTTGCCTGAAGAGGACCCAAGATGTCGAAATGCATCGTTTTTGTCCTGTAATCTGTTTGTCTGGATTGTCTTGCTGAACTTATAACCGTTCGTTTTAAAATTTGCTTCAATGGCTTCAGTCACCTCGCTTTGAAACTAATCTGTTGTGTGTCTGCATTTTGCTGTTTTTTGACACGCATTCTCATTCATCTGTGTTGCCCTAGTTTGAACCAGCTGTTGATGAACGAGTTGACCTGTTGGCCACCAGTGACGGGCAAACATGACCTGGGCGAAGACAGTGTGTTTCCAAAGGAACCCGTTCCTCTATCACAAACGTGGCCCGGTGCCACCGCCCCCCGGTAATCACAGCGGTGTCTGGGTTATGTTTGTTAGGACCTCCCACTCACCACCCCCTCCTTTCCCCTCGGCCTTCTCCTCCCCTCCCTCTCGCTCATGGCTTTCTGGCTATCGCTCTTTGGGAGACTCTGGTCCCGGCCCTGTCTGATGATGTGGAATGTCTCCTGGTACAGGCGTACCAGTGTGTGTGTGTGTGTGTGTGTGTGTGTGTGTGTGTGTGTGTGTGTGTGTGTGTGTGTGTGTGTTGGCATGGGAAAATTCAGCTGTCACCATAGCTGTGTGTCTGTCTGTCTCTGTCTCTCTCTGTCTCTGTCTCTGTCTGTCTGTCTCTCCCTCTCTCACATTGACTATAATGTTGTCTTATCAAACATAGGCATTGGTTCACATTCACAGTGTCCACAGTGATACACGCAGTTGGATGTTTATGGTCTCTCGTGACGCGTGACATAGAGCACATGCTGCAGGCGATGAAGTCACGCAGACCGTGACGTCACAGTGCTTTGCAGAGTTCTTGGCCATGCAGGTTAAGCAGATTAAAAACAAAGTTGCAGAAGAGGCGTTTGGATGAGTATGACGATGTTAATGGGACATCCAAACATGAAAAATCTTCATGCTGTGCACTTCGAAACTGCGGTTTTTAATTATTTGTTTATTTATCTATTTATTTATTTATTCATTTGTTTATTTTACAGCAGAAGGTTCGGTTCTTTTAAGCTGCGATGGTGGTGCTTTTCTGCCGAAGTATTTCACTTGTTGTTCCTTTAAGCAGTTCGAAATATTTTTTAATTGATACGGTCTTTTAGAAACATAAACGGTAGTTTTTTCTTTCTTTTTCTTAACACAATCGATGAACACACAGCAAGTGTCTTCATGAATAAGAAAATATGACGTCAGTTTTGACATCAATTCATCAACCCCTGTCGTGCTGGCCATTGTGAAACTTGCCTCACACCGTCATGCGGTAAGAGCCGATAGACTGCAGCAGAGGGTGCCGAGATTTTCCACTTGGCCAGTGGACTCCCGGGGCTTCGTGGAGTCCTCTTCCCTCACACCCACTCCATTACTGCCGCTCCCTGGCCAAACGAGGAGCCCCTAGGGTCAGGCTGGTTTGAGGCACGCTTTATAGGAGATGGAGTCACGTGCGGCTGTGGAGCCTACTCTCCTTGGCGCGTCCGGTGGGGATTTCGATCACTCTCCTCTGAGGAATGGTCGGAGGGCTGTTTGTTGGACAACGCCTGTTTGGGCATTGGCTGGATTTCTTTTGTCGTGTTCTTCCTCTTGTTGCCTGGTTTTTCTTTTGTCGTCTTGTTGTTGTTTGTTGTTGTTGTTGTTGTTGTTGTTGTTTTCCTCCCCCATCCTCCTCGTTTTCTTCTTCTTCTTCTCCTCTCCCCCCTCTCGTCCTCCTTCTTTCATCTTCTTCTTTTTCTTCTTCTTCTTCTTCTTCTTCTTCTTCTTCTTCTTCTTCTTCTTCTTCTTCTCATCGTTCTTCTTCTTCTCCCCCCATCCATTCTCCTCCACTTTCTTCTCGTCTTTCTCCTACCTCTTTTTTTTGCCTCCGTTCTTTTTTTGTATATGTAATCGTTTGTATTATTTGTGTTTTTTTTTCACTGGTATATTTTGTTTATTTTTCTCATTGTTGTATACAATCGTTTGTCTTTTTTTTTTTTACCGCTGTGTTTGTTTGTTTTTCTCATTCCTCTTCCTCCTGAGGTTGTTGTTTACCTGTCAACTCCCGCCCACCCACACAGAGGTACTCCCGTCGATCATTAGTGTGTGCAGTCAAGAGGGACGTAAATGGCCAGTGCCATGCGACTTCTCCGTCTCTTTACCCCACAGGTGATTAAGGCACGTCCTCTGTCTCCGTCATGGATACAGATGATGATGACATGCTGATGATGAGGACGGCGATGGTGAGGACAGTGATGAGGACATTGATGAGGAGGACAAAAGGTGGTACGACAGATGCGGGAGGAACAACGTCCACATTCATTTTGCTGTGGTTCTGCCACAACATTCGCTCTCTCTCTCTCTCTCTCTCTCTCCTCTCTCTCTCTCTCTCTCTCTCTCTTCTCTCGCTCGCTCGCTCGCTCTCGCTCACCTGATCATATATTGCTATCATTAAGCAAAAAAATAAAATAAAAAAAAAAAAATAATCGAAGACTTGCCAGTTAACCTAGAAATGACGTACAGTAGCCCCCCCCCCCCTCTCCTCCAAGTTGTGTATATAGAAAAGAACCTCTATGGGTTTTTTCATATGGTTACGGAGAGTATAATAAAATAAAAAAAATTATTTTTTTTTTCTGCGTACGCAGGCTGATACTCATGCGGACACTCTCTGTATAGACAGGCAAGGATTAATTTCATCTACCCAACAAAGGGAGTGGAGTTTTGTGTGTATGACCGTGTTTTTTTATCCCACCATTAAGGCAGCCATACTCCAACTTCGGGGACATTGATTCTTATAATTTTGATTTCTATATTGTAATTAAATATTATGGACTCACCCTGATGTGACTATGACCTTTTAGAATAAACGATCTCTCTCTCTCTCTCTCTCTCTCTCTCTCTCTCTCTCTCTCTCTCTCTCTCTCTTCATATACAGACACGGTGGCTTCCCTTGACTGGCAACCAGCAAGACGTTGTTTTCGCTGCTCTGATAAATTTCAACCTGCATTCCTTGTAGACTGCCCACTATGCCGGTTGAAGGTCTCCCGTCTACTTTGGAAGCGACGCTCAATGCTGCACTACAGGAGATAACACTGTCATCTTTTAAAATTGAGAGCAGAGGAAAACAAACAGGTGTGCAAAATAAAGTGTTGATAGAACCGACAACAGTTACACTGCTTGTGGTGACATTTTTCACTGTGACAGCAATATATATTCTCCTCCATCCCCACCGCAGCATGCACATGACATACGGCACAGTGACACTCAAAATGAAATCAACATGGGACAGTGTGACGCACAAACTGTGACAATCGGGCACGATGAAGATTTCATGTTGGATATTGTGTCGGTCGAGTCACGTGGTGATGAAGACTGTGGTGAAGAATTCCGTGACATGTTCTGTGAACACAACAGCCACCAGTTACTTCCACACAAAACAAAAAAGAGGAAGACATGGGAACTGAGGACGACCATGATTCAGAGCGCAGAGATGATCCAGAAGATTCTTTATTCCTTGGTAGTTATGTACAGCCCCCATCCCACCAAATCCTCCCCTTGAGAATGGGCTTTGTAAGCTTATCTCAATAAATCCTCCATCCATATACAGACATCTACACATGCCAGCCTCTTCTCCCGCCCTTTTGCACGCGCATGCGCCACGACCTTCGTGCAGACTGACATGCGATGGCAAGATGCACGCATAGAACGAGCGTACTGATTACCCACACACTGTCTGTCTGCCTGTCAGTCCAAACTGATCGCCCTGGTTCTCTCTCGCAAGATGGTTTCTTTAATCCGAAGACAAAAACGTGTTGATCCTTCCAGATTCCGTTTCTGCTATTGAGGTTGTTACATCCTGTGCTCTTGGAATTTCACGAACTGTATACTTCTCCCAAACATGATGTAACAACATTTGTTCTTGCTCAGATTGCACGTCATGTTTTCATTGGAGGGGGGGGGGGGGGGTAAACAGACTGCCGACCACGCTGTCAGAAATGCCACCAGCCAAAAGCAAAAAAAACAAACAAGCAAACAAACAAAGAAACAAACAAACTTGCAAAAACGTCCGTGCTCTTTCTGGACTTTCAAACTTTAAACCCAACATCCAACGCTACGTGTGTGGCCTTTCACAAACTGACAACAAAGTGTTTCGAATTTGACCATACGCATCTCAAAGGATGTTATCAACAACTCAGTATCAGCCATCTTCTTTTGGAGAGCTGGGATGCAAACAGCAATCGGCATAAATTTTTAACTGCGGATTCCATGAGGATCTTCTTCCCGGCATGCAACATCTGGTGTGTTTTTCAGTCTTTCTTTCCTTCTCCTTTTTTTCCTTCTTTTGAGGGAGTAAACATTTTTCATCTGACTCGATTCAAACGTGGTTGCTCTGAAACTTTTTTTTTTTTTTTAGAAAAGTCTTCGCAGTTGTTGACTTCGTGTAGAAATGCAGAGCAGGCATGTGAACATGAATACATTTCCCATGTCAACTTCCTGTTAGCCTGGATGGGACTCCCGAGGTTGGCCGAACTGAGAACGACATGACTTATCTGCCTGCCTCTATGTGTCTGTCTGTGTCTCTGTCTGTCTGTCTCTCTGTCTCTGGCCCTCTCTGTCTCCGTCTCTCTCTGTCTCTCTCTCCATTTTTTGTGTGCTCTTTCTCCCTTACCTTCTCTCCTTTGTCTGCCTCTGTTTGTCTGCCTGCCTGTCTGTCTGCTTGTCTGTCTGTCTGTCTGTCTGTCTGTCTCTCTCTCTCTCTCTCTCTCTCTCTCTCTCTCTCTCTGTCATCCCTCCATTCTGTTTCGCCCCGTGCTGCGCGTGAACTACAAAAAACGGCAGAAAGGCAGTGAGACAAACTGTGACAAGAGATCCTTGAGGGGGGGGGGGGGGGGGGGAGAGAGAGAGAGAGAGAGAGAGAGAGAGAGAGAGACAGACAGACAGACAGACAGACAGCCAGCCAGCCAGCCAGCCAGCCAGCCAGACAGACGAAGGAGCCTGCTTCATGTGGTGGAAAGCCCTGGCCACGTGCCCTGCCCTGCTGTTGGCGAGCTGTGAAAGGCAGCTCTCGTGATTGAAAAACAGCAACCGCCACGGGGAGATGACCCACAGGATATCAGCGATAATCATCCCAATGTTGTTGATCAGCAACAGTCTGACACAGCATCGAGTTGCTGACATCTGCATCTGTGTTGATTTCCTTGACGCATTTTCACTCGCATGTAGGTCATATTGTTGACATCTGTTTCAGCCCATTACGACATTAGCCTACAGTATGATAAGCAGGTGCCGGCGTTTGTATTGCGGTACACAGGCCGTGCCAGGTTCACATGTTATTAAGAACCTAGTTAGACTTCGAGAGTGAAAGAAAATGAACGTTATGCAACAGAGGACAGGGCTGCTTCTGACTGAGAGAGAGCGAGAGAGAGAGAAGAGAGCGAGAGAGAGAGAGAGAGAGAGAGAGAGAGAGAGTGAGAGAGAGAGAGAGTGTGTGTGTGTGATGTGTGTGTGTGTGTGTGTGTGTGTGTGTGTGTGTGTGTGTGTGTAGAGAGTGAGAGAGAGAGAGAGAGAGAGAGAGAGAGAGAGAGAGAAGTAAACAGGTACAAAATAAAACTCTGCTGATAGCAGCGGGACTCAGTCTGCCTCTGTCTGTCTGTTTGTCTCTGCCTGCCTGCCTGCCTGCCCCTGCGTGCGTGCGTGCGTGTGTGTGTGTGTGTGTGTGTGTGTGTGTGTGTGTGTGTGTGTGTGTGTGTATGCCTGCGTGCCTTTCTGTGTGTTTGCATGCGTATCTCTATGTATCTGTCTGCCTGTCTATCTGTGTATGTTTGTCTGTCTGTCTGTCTGTCTGTCTGTCACAACACACACACACACACACACACACACACACACACACACACAACACACATGCACGCCCAGAGCATTCTGACTGTGATTATCATGGCTGACTTCCCCTGTTTCCAGTCGTCCAACCCTTTCACAGGACGAAGCTCCCCATAAGCAATGAGAAAGGAATTGCCTGTCTGTCCTGTTTCGGTGCCCGTGGCAACGACCAGTTCTGAAACCAGCTTTGCCGCTGGAATCGCATTGGTGTGTTGCGTTCATGTCGTGTCGTGTTGTGTTGTTGTTGTTGTTGTTGTTGTTGTGTGTGAGTGTGTGTGTGTGTGTGTGTGTGTGTGTGTGTGTGTGTGTGTGTGTGCGTGCGTGCGCGCGCGCACGCGCTTGCGCGCGCGTGTATATATATATTTTCTTGTATCCAATTTTATTGTGTGATTTTGAATGTATTGTGTTGTGTTGTGGTGTGCTTTGTTTAATCGTGTTGTGTGTGTTGTATTGTGCTGTCTGCAGTTGTGTTACTCTGTTATAGCCCGTGACTGTTCGTTGCCTTTCACTGCTCTGGCTGTCTTGTTAATGAGTGTATAGTACTGCCGAAATGGCTGTCTTGTTGATGAGTGTATAGTACTGCCGAAAATGGCTGTCTTGTTGATGAGTGTATAGTACTGCCGAAAATGGCTGTCTTGTTGATGAGTGTATAGTACTGCCGAAAATGGCTGTCTTGTTAATGAGTGTATAGTACTGCCGAAAATGGCTGTCTTGTTAATGAGTGTATAGTACTGCCGAAAATGGCTGTCTTGTTGATGAGTGTATAGTACTGCCGAAAATGGCTGTCTTGTTAATGAGTGTATAGTACTGCCGAAAATGGCTGTCTTGTTAATGAGTGTATAGTACTGCCGAAAATGGCTGTCTTGTTAATGAGTGTATAGTACTGCCGAAAATGGCTGTCTTGTTGATGAGTGTATAGTACTGCCGAAAATGGCTGTCTTGTTAATGAGTGTATAGTACTGCCGAAAATGGCTGTCTTGTTGATGAGTGTATAGTACTGCCGAAAATGGCTGTCTTGTTGAGTGTATAGTACTGCCGAAAATGGCTGTCTTGTTAATGAGTGTATAGTACTGCCTGATGCTCTACAGTTGTGCCACATGATACAGATTTCACATGTTTTCAATACATTGGGTGTCTGTGCTGTATTTAACGGAATACTGCAGTGTGTAGTCACTTTGTTTATCGCCCAGTCGACCACGGAGCTCTCATCAGCCCTAAAAACATCTAAAAACCGGAGCTAGATAGCACAATGAAAGGCAAAGTTGAAATCCCAGAGTGTCATGCTGTACTATGCAGTGATGCATTCCTGGTTCCTTGGAAATGATTTCTCTTTGAAATTCTTGCTGCTTATTTATATTCAAAGAGAGCAAATGACTTTCTGTGAGACAGGAACAAGAAGCCACTGCTCTAATAGAACAAATGATGGCTGATGTTCCCAGAGAAAAGCTGAGTCGTTGATATACTCCGATTCAATTCAATTCCCGTTGTTCATAGCCCAGCTGACTGCGGGGGAGTGGTAGGGGGTGGGGGCATGCCGAGGTTGCCATTTTGTCATTACGAAGTTATTTTTTTTAGAAAAAACAAACAAACAAACAAACAAACAAGCAAACCGTAAATACTGTTTAAAAATCTTTCTTCCAAAGCATCTTAGACCAGACGGAAAACATTTACTCCTTTCACGAACTAAGAAACTCGCAACTAGCAGAACATCTCTGAAGCGGGTCCTCAGAGAGTCTTCTGTAAAATTTCTTTGTCCGACATCATGCAAGTCCTAACGCTCTGCAAGTGATGCTCATGGTGAAAATGTACATTGCATGGAATGTACCGCGGAGCGTTTTCACCTCTTGAAGAAACGAATGGATAAGATAAGAAAAGGGGCACCTGTGTAATCATCACTAAAGGGGAGGATGGTAAAGCCTCTTTAAGGTTGGGACGAGTTTTTCTGGAACTGAGAAGCAGTTCCTTTTCTTAGACGGTACACAAACAGGAAAGTACGCTCCAGTGGCTTTCTGTGAATGCAAGGGCAGCTCAGTGGTGACATAGGAAGAAATTCGGTGTTGGTACTCAGCAGTGAAGCTTTGGTTCCTATACAGCAATTATGATGATAACTCTCTCTGTAAACCTAGTAATAATCTCCCCTGCATGCTTTTGGATACTCTGACCTAAGGCCCGAGGATGTCCTTTTTAGTGGTACTTGCAAAGCATTTTAGTGCACTTATTTTCAGAGAGAGAGAGAGAGAGATTGAGACAGACAGAGACCAAGAGAGAGAAAGAGAGAGAGAAAGAGAGAGAGAGAGAGAGATTGAGACAGAGACAAAGAGAGAGAGAGAGAGAGAGAGAAGAGAGAGAGAGAGAGAGAGAGAGGAGCGCATTTTCACAAGAAAAGATTAAATATTTTTACTCTACCTGCATAATGTAGTTCTATTTATTATTGTTGTTTTTGGAATGTGTTGACGATCTTCTGTTATGAGCGAATTCATTGCGCGGAGGAGCGTGACGTGGGCAAAGCTTTCCTGGCACGGTACATCAGGATTTCTGTTCATCCTACCGGCTTACAGTCTCTATTCCGCTCAACCTGAGCCTCCCCCAGCCAGTTCGTTTACGAGGCTGGTGATGCTTGCAGCTGGGACGAACCCCGAGAGTCTATCCCAGCCCTTGTGCCGAACTGTCTTCATGAGGACGCTGTCGATACTGGTGGGTTTTGTTTCTCTGGCCAAAGCCTGACCTTCCAATCGCGGCACTGTCAGTTTAAACGAACCCTGTGGCGCCTGTGTTTTGGACCTGTGTGATTCAGAGAAAGTGGGAATTGTTTTGAGATGCAAAACGTGAGGAGAGGGTTGAAATCGAAGAGGATCAAACAGACTTATACACACACATAGACAGACAGACACACACACACACACACACACACACACACACACACACACACACACACACACACACAGACGGACAGAGAGACAGACTGATAGTCATACACACATTCATACACATGCACGCATGCACATACACACACGCAGAGGCACGCACACATAGCACACACACATGCATGCATGCATACATGTTCACATAGACATACAGACAAGCGGACAGAGAGAGAGAGAGAGAGAGAGAGAGAGAGAACACACACACACACACACACACACACCACGCACGCACGCACGCACGCACACACACACACACACATACACACACACAGCGCGTGTTGTCCTAGCACTTACAGCTTCCTGAATCCCCCCCCCCCCCCCACTCTTCCTCCGTTCCTCTCCCCACATTTCGGCGTGTCTCCCTTTACTAACAATCACCACTCTTTGCAGACCGAACTCGGACAAACGTCGAAAGGAAAAGAGTTCCATTTTGCTTCCGTTTTCCTCACCATGGCAACGCTGATACTCGGTAAGAAGCCTGGAAAGCGGAATGAGTTTGTCTGGCCAAGAGAACCGTGTATTGGGTTGCTATCATTGGGGTTAGGGGAGGGACAGGGAAGAAGGTCAACTTACTCTGTATGAAAGCGAGGTCTTCTATGCTTCTTTGCGTACTGAGACCCTATTCATGGCGTCAGCTTATCCAAATGGGGAGAAGAGAAAATGGCACTGACTTACAAGAATGAATACCGACCAGGTGTGTGAAAGGAGGAGAAGGAAACATGTCTGTACAGCTTTTCATCATGTGTTTAATAGGACAGGAACAAAGGATAGAGCGTCTTCTTGGTGACTTACTGCCTTCTCTTTCGTGAGGCTGTGTCTTCCCCATCCCTTTGAAGGAAAGAAGAGAAAGAAAGGGTGAAACCCAAAGAAAGAATGAAAACAAGCAATTTAACTACCAAGCAAACGACAAGCTTTTAACCGAAAGAAGATGTCTATGTTCTGATGCAGAATTTCATAGTAATCGTTTTATTCACAAATCTTTGCAATCTGTACGTCTGTGAACTTGTTTGTACAGGTCATTTGGTGTCAACAGGTCTACATGGGTGTCAACGCATCTGGGCGAGAGCAGTGGGAAATGACGTCGATTAGTGTGAATATTAACTTTCTGATGTCAACTTGTCTGGCAAAAATCAAGTCATGTAAAGAAGGATTTGGCCAGGAGAAAAAGACGTCGATTGACTGAATTTCTACTAACCCAGTAGCCACTTATCTGACATTGACTGGGTTTGCTGTTCTCAGAAAACAAACCAGTAGTTACTGTTCTCATAGTACAAATAACAAAGAAATAGTTTATATTTCCCGGGAACAAATTAGTAGGTGCTGTTTTCAGAAAATGAATAATTAAACGCTATTCTCTAAGAACAAATCAATAGTTAGAATTCTCAGAGAACAAATACGTGGTTAGTTTTCTCACAGATCAAAATATGAATTGCAACCCCAAAGTGTATGCTTAGTATGTCCAATTCCAATTAATATTCTCATGGAACGAATAACAAAGTAATCGTTCAGATTCCCTGGGGATAAATTAATGGTTCACTATTTTCAGAAAACAAATAATTGAACGCTGTTCTGTAGGAGCAAATTAATACAGAACAAAACGAGAATTGCAACCCCAAAGCTTACGCTTAGCATGTCCAGTTCAGTTCTTCCTGACCCTATCCCGGCCAGTGTGTCTTGGAAGCCCGTGATGCCAGCGGCTAGGCTAAGCCCCACAGTCAACCCCGGCTGTCACGCTGACCTGTCTTGAGGAGGACCTGACAGCCAGGGGGAAGCTGTCAATGCTGGTGTTGTCTTTCCTGGCCAAAGCTTGGCCTTCAAACCACGGCACCGTCGGTCCTGGCCAAACATGTGGCGCCATTGCACAGAGCGGTGTGCCTTCAAACCACGGCACCGTCAGTCCTGGCCAAACATGTGGCGCCATTGTACAGAGCGGTGGGATTCAAACAATGGCACCGTCAGTCCTGGCCACACATGTGGCGCCATTGCACAGAGCGGTGGGATTCAAACAATGGCACCGTCAGTCCTGGCCACACATGTGGCGCCATTGTACAGAGCGGTGGGATTCAAACAATGGCACCGTCAGTCCTGGCCACACATGTGGCGCCATTGCACAGAGCGGTGGGATTCAAACAATGGCACCGTCGGTCCTGGCCACACATGTGGCGCCATTGCACAGAGCGGTGGGATTCAAACAATGGCACCGTCAGTCCTGGCCACACATGTGGCGCCATTGCACAGAGCGGTGGGATTCAAACAATGGCACCGTCGGTCCTGACCACACATGTGGCGCCATTGCACAGAGCGGTGGGATTCGAGGGAAATGGGAACAATCTGAAAGACAAGACCTTGAAGGGAGGGTCGAAATCGAAGGAGAACACACACACACACACACACACACACACACCACACACACTCACACACGCATGCGCGCGCGCGCGTACACACACACACACACACACATACACACACACACACACGCGCGCGGCACGCACGCACGCACGCACGCACGCACGCACGCACGCACGCACGCACGCACGCACGCACGCATGCACGCACACACACACACACATAGCTCAATGTCATCAGTGTCTTGTCCTCTTCGCATCATGTCTCCTATCTTTCTCTTCCTCATTTTCTTCCCCAGCCTCCCTACAATACTGTTTCCCAAATCACACACACACACACACACACACACACACACACACACACACACACACACACACAACACAAACACACACACACACACACACACACACAGAGAGAGAGAGAGAGAGAGAGAGAGAGAGAGAGCACATTGTCATCGGTATCAACCAATCACCCCCCCCCCCCCCCCCCACTCCGCATCCCATTCCCCTCTCCTGATCTTCCATTTTTCTTTCTAGCTCCTACATACTACCCTTTCCCCAATCTCTCTCTCTCTCTCTCTCTCTCTCTCTCTCTCTCTCTCTCTCACACACACACACACATGCACGGACGCACAGACACACGCACGCACTCACGCATGCACGCACGCTCGCATGTACATACGCACGCACGCTCGCGCCCACACACACAGAGCTACTATTCCACAGTCGTCCACCTACATCCCCATCCTGTCCGTCTCCTTTTCCTGTCCCCTCTCCTCCCTCCGCACGCCCCCCCCCCTCCCGACCCCCTGCCCCCTCCTTCCAAACAATCACCACTCTTCGCGGGGCGAACTCGGACAAAAGTTGCGGGGAAAGTAGTTTCCCTGTGGTACCCTTTTCCTTACCCTGGGAACAGACGATCGGAAATGAGTTTGTCTGGCGGAGATGGCTGTGCATTGGTGCTGGTGCACTTGATTGTACTGGCTCATTTTGGGTTTAGGGAGGGGTGTGTGTGTGTGTGTGTGTGGGGGGGGGGGGGGGTGTTTAGGTTTATTTTGTTCTCATTTGTCGTGCATTGGCAGCAGATGCCATGCTTATGGTTCTTGTGGTGTCTACTGTGAATTGCTTTGTCACATCATATCATTTTTATAGTGCATCCAATCATCTACTGCTAAGTGATTGAGTTTTGGTCTTGTGTTGCAGCTCACTGTGTTGTTTTGCGTTGTGTGGTATGGAAAGGTAGACTACGTTTTTATGTTACGTTGCATGGTGACATACGTTACATTATTATGTGTTGTGTTGTGTGATGATGCACAAAACGATGGTACCTCATATTAGAATTATACCACCAAAAAAAATTCACATTTACAGAAACATAAAGAACCAACCAGCCTCCACCGAAACTTTTTTTTTCTTATTTGCTCAATACATAACTAACACTACTTCACGCTCCTTGGACCAAAGGATCCGCGCATGTTCCGTTTCTCAAAGCAGTTGCGTTTTGAAACCACCTCTTCATCAGCGTCGTTCCAGTTCAAGTTCCAGCAGCTTATCAATCCCATTTCTAACAGTTTATCATCAACATTGTTCCAGTTTCAGTTCCACCAGTTTTTTTTTCAACGCAGTTTCAGCTCTACCTATTTACTATCATCGTTCCAGGCTTATTTCCACGAGCTCCCTAACATAGTTCAAATTCCAGATCCACAGTTTTATTCGTGTTGTCCCAGGTCCATTTCCACCGCTTTAGGAACGTAATTTCAGTTCCAGTTCCACCCATTTCAGCGACATTGTTCCAATTGTGGTTCCACCAGTATGTCACGGTTTTCCAGTTCCGGTCCTACACTTTTATCAACCTCGTTCCAGTTCCAATCCTACAATTTTATCAACGTTGATTTAGTTCCAGTTCCGTTTAAAACCGGTCCAACTGTTTATCAACGTTGGTATGGTTTGAAATTCTACCGGTTTATCAATGTCGTTCCGGCTCCAGTTCCATCAGTTTATCAGCGTCATGGCACTTCCAGACTTGCACTTTATCAACGTCATGGTACTTCCAGACTTGCACTTTATCAACGTTATTGTACTTCCAGACTTGCACTTTATCAGCGTCATTGTACTTCCAGACTTGCACTTTATCAATGTCATTGTACTTCCAGACTTGCACTTTATCAGCGTCATTGTACTTCCAGACTTGCACTTTATCAATGTCATTGTACTTCCAGACTTGCACTTTATCAACGTCATTGGACTTCTAGACTTACACTTTATCAACGTCATTGTACTTCCAGACTTACACTTTATCAACGTCATTGCACTTCTAGACTTGAACTTTATTAATGTCATTGCACTTCTAGACTTGCACTTTATCAACGTCATTGCACTTCTAGACTTGAACTTTATTAATGTCATTGCACTTCTAGACTTGCACTTTATCAATGTCATTGTACTTCCAGACTTGCACTTTATCAACGTCATTGCACTTCTAGACTTGAACTTTATTAATGTCATTGCACTTCTAGACTTGCACTTTATCAATGTCATTGTACTTCCAGACTTGCACTTTATCAACGTCATTGCACTTCTAGACTTGAACTTTATTAATGTCATTGCACTTCCAGACTTGCACTTTATCAACGTCATTGCACTTCTAGACTTGAACTTTATTAATGTCATTGCACTTCTAGACTTGCACTTTATCAACGACATTGCACTTCCAGACTTGCACTTTATCAACGTAGTTCCACCGTCAATTCTGTCAGTTTAAGAACATAATTCCACTTCCAGTGCCGCCACTTTATGAATATCATTCCGTTCCACCATTTTGTCAACATCATTCCAGTTTCCGTTCTTTCAGTACCGGAGAGGCCCCAGGCTACTCTCCCATTCCCACGGTCTGGCAGGGAGACTGAGCAAACAGAAGCTGCAGGGGCGGCCCTCCGTTAAATAGCCGACTCGGAACTATTTTTGAAGAGGGACAAGACTGTGACCAGTGTGTGCAAAGTAAAAAGAGCTGGCTTTTAGAGAAAGGAGGGGGGAGTGTTGCTAAAGAGGATCCACGTTCAGATTGTTTTAGAAAATGAACTATTATTATTGCACAAAATCGAATTGTAAAATTGCATTATCAAACTGTCCCTAGCGGCAAAACATACTTGAAGCCCATGGCACCTGAATTTGAAGGGGGGTGACTGTGGACTTGAGCCAAATCTAGGAGAACCACGTTCCAGTGTGTGATTTGGGGTAAGGTCGATTGACACCCCATGAAGTGACTAGAGGCACGCACCCAAAGTCACCCGCTTCATGTGACAGGACTGCAGAGACGGACAGTTGGAGCAAAGGGGGGAGGCCGTTCGGATTTACTTCCCGAGGGGTGAATTCGGGAACATGTCTGTTCTCATCTGCCAGGGTACGATCTGAATATGTATGTATGTTGATTAGAATGTGTGTGTGTGGGGGGGGGGGTGAATGAGAGAGAGAGAGAGAGAGAGAGAGAGAGAGAGAGAGAGAGAGAGAGAGAGAGGACTATAGGGCAGTGGAATCAAATCAGCACGATTTGTTTTCTTTTACGTGCATCCCCATAAGAAAAGCCAAATGAAGAAGCAAGAAGCAGCAACGGCAAAACATCTATGCGTCCATATAAGAAAACTATTAATCCATGTGAAGGACAGTAATAATGGAAATCTCCTGTCGGTTCGATACACAGGTCATTGGCCACAACGCGTTCTCGTGTTGTGGGTGGAGGTCCAGTTGAACGCTGTTGCACAAAAACCAGAGAGAGAGAGAGAGAGAGAGAGAGAGAGAGAGAGAGAGAGAGAGTATGTAGAAATATCAACAAACACCTATAATCTTCTTGTTAGCAAGATGACGGAGATATAGGCGTAGTATTGAGGGCACCCTCTCCGAAGCTCGCTCTCTGTCTCTGCTTGTCTGTCTGTCTGTCTGTCTCTCTCTCTCTCTCTCTCTCTGCGTCCATTCTCCACTTCCCCTGCCCACACATCGTTAGCCAGGGTCAGTCAACTGGACGTAGAACATATGTGGGCAGCGTGCACCACTAACGAGCCAGTGGACGGACAATCAGTGGCCGGCACTCGGCCATGTCTTGGGGGAACAAGCTGTGTGGGTGTATGGGTGGGTGGGCTATCAGCATGTTAGTTATCATCAGCCGGTGTCCAGTCTGCTGTGCACCCACCACAAAGTGGACAGCGCTGTCGTTAGGGCCGAAAGCAGAATGGACCCCCCCCCCCCCCCTCTCCATTCCTCACCTCTGTGCCTTCTTACCAATCCCCTCACATCTCTCCTGCTTCTTTCTTTTTTTTCCCTTTGTCTTAGTTAATGGAGTCAACGGAGCACCGCTTTGTGTGTGTGTGTGTGTTGTGTGTGTGTGTGTGTGTGTGTGTGTGTGTGTGTGTGTGTGTGTGTGTGTGTGCGTGGTGCGTGCGTGCGTGCGTGTGTGTGTGTGTGTGTGTGTGTGTGTGTGTGTGTGTGTGTGTGTGAGCGCACGTGCATGTATCATAGTCCGCTAGTGGCTTCTTTTCCTTTCCTCTTCATTATTGATTCATCTCCTGTTTTGCTGCCAATGGATGTTTTTATGCTGGGAAATTCCTGTGAAGATGGCTTGTCTCATAAATCACCATCAGCTGGAGAGTGAAGGCCATACACCGAGCACTTGAAGAATTATGGGAATATGAACACTTCTGGGATTAGCTCGCAGCAGGTTTTGGACATGTTTTCAAACATGTTTTGGGATCGGAATAGTTCTGATATATTTCCTGAACCCAGTCTCGAGGGGCGGGGGTGGGGGTGGAGGTGGGGGGGGGGGGATGATGTGCGATTTATTTGCAGAGCGTTTCCTTTCTTTTTCAGAGTGATTAAAAAAAAACTATTTCAGAACGTCTCCGATCTTTCTAAGTGGGAGTCATCTGTATTCCGGAATATCTATCTTTGCAAGTGTTAGTTATCTGTAATCCAGAACAATTATCCACACACACACACACACACACACGCGCGCGCGCGCGCGCATGCACGCACACGGCACACTCGCGCGCGCGCGCGCGCACACACACCACACACACACACACACACACACACACACACACACACACACACACACACACACACACACTGGAACATAACGTTGCACACATAAACACACTATATGACCGGTGAACAGCTCATTTGTACACGAGCAAAGTGTGCAAGTGACATGTAGTAATTTAGTAATATTTCAGGTGGTATCCTGCAACTGGCGTTTGAACAGATACGTTTTAAGTGCAAACTTGAAAGTCGGGAAGGAGGGGGCATTACGTAGATGGAAAGGTAGTGAATTCCAAGGTATTGCCGCAGAAAATGAGAATGCTCTAGAACCGTGCTGCTTTCGGTTATATGAGGGAATTCGAAAAATTCGGTCATCAGAGGAAGAACGGAGGGGACGTGTAGGAAAATATATTTCGAAGCGATCAGAGAGATAGGTAGGCGCTTCACCTGTGATAACCTTATAACATAGACAGGCCGACTTATACTGAATTCTGTACATATATCCTATCTTTCTAAGTGTAACGTATTTGTATTCCAGAATGCCTTCTCTCTTTCTCAGGTTAATTTGTTTTGTGTTCCATAACATCTCGTGTCTATCTGTAAAATTGCAAAACTGTCTCCTATCTTTTCCGTATGAATTTTCTACATTTCAGAACATCTCCTGTCTATATAAGTTGCCTTTATTCCAGAACATCTCCCATCTTTCTCAGGTCACCTGTCGATGTTCAGAACGTCTATATCTTTCTCAGTGTGTGTTATCTGTATTCCAGAACATCTTTCTAGAAGCAACTTTCCTGTTTTCCGGCGTCTTCTAGTTTTCTCACGGTGATTTCTTTGTATCCCAGAAGGTTTCCGATCTTTGGACAGTGACTGATTTGCATTCCAGAACGGCCGCTGTCCGTCGAAGCACCTGCCGGTAGCACCCGCAGGTCATCACTCTGAAAGTCTTCTCGTTGAGTCCATGTCATTGGGAGTGACGGCGAGTCTGTCGCGATCAGAGTAAGCTCGTCTGTCACTGGTCCCGCATAGTCAACAACCTGAACTATTCCGTGCGGAAGGTGCGGGAAGGGGGTCGGGGTGGATGCTACACCGTCTGCCAAGTATTCGCCGCGGCATTGGAGGGGGTGGTATCAATATGCTGGCACGCAAGGCGTATTATAGACAGGACGGCTGCAAACACTAACTACCGTTGTAGGCTTATCATCAAATTGGCTCCTAGCTCGTGGCTTGGAGGCGGGGGCGGGGGTTGGAGGGGTTGGGAGGTGGCTTTTGATCACCTGAGATGAGGATCGAGGTAAAACCCTGATGGAGCTGAACGGCTCAAAGCTTGGCGTTAGTCAGGAAGCACCCTTAGGCCTTTTCTCATTCTGGTACATTAGTTTTCTGTCTGTAATGTTCTTGCATCCGCTTTGATTTGGTGATGAAATAATTGAGGATCACAGAGCCTCATAAGTGAAGGGAGCGGAGAGGATCTACAACCGTGGCTTCGATCGATGATTATAGTGTCAACAGCAGGAACAGTTTCTGGAAGGCAGTGTCCATCAGTCATCAAACCAGAAGGAAGCCTGGGAGAGCGGAGACCTCCACCGGGTCGAACAGATCCTAGACAATCATTTTACCTCCGGGGGAAGTAATAGTAGTAGACACAGACTCAAAGAGTTACTCCCCATAAACTTTTTTTGCAATAGAATATGTAAAATACGAATTGTCATTGTTTCTATCACTGCAAAGTTTGAGTATTTCATTAAAAAAACAAAACTATGTGAATAGTTATGAAATTTTAATACAGTGACTATTCAGTTCTCCTATAAACAGTAGAAAAATGGTAATGATCCTGGTGAATGGATTCTGGGTGTACTGTTTGATCCGTCACCGTACTGCTGATCTGAACCAACATCTAACGGGTATATCTGTGGGTCGCTTACTATCTTTGAAACAAGTCTGGTTTAAGATGATTCGATAGTTTTTCTAAAATTTTTGTAACAAACAAATACACAAACAAACGGGCACGGGTGAATAATATATGACTTCCATGGCAATGGTAGTGATCGGAAGGAACCAAAGATGCTGGGCCGTTTTGTGTGTACCAAGCTGTCTTGTCTGAACGCAAGGTCTTAGAAGCATCAGGTCCAGTCCCTGTCCTTTCTTTTTGCATCGATATAAGGCTTAAGAACCATACTAATTTTCTTGCTGTGTGTCATTTGTCTGTAGAAGAAACTCGAGGAAGAACTTGACGGCAGAAGGTCTTCAGAGAAGAAACACCCCACCCCATCCCCCACCCCCATGCCTCAAGTGTTTCGGCTCAGAACTCCCCACACTTAAGATTCCTAGATGTCCTTCTTCTGTCAAAAACATTTGATGCCGCCAGGATTCAAACTGCACCACTAGCTGATCGGGCGTCTCAAGGCGTTGCCTTTTGCGAAGGGATGTCTTATCCACATCGCTGTCGGACATCTGTTCTCAGTCGGGAAATTTGAACCTAATGAAGTTACCTTTTGTTCCTCCTCTGTCAGAACACTGGAACTAGAACTCTTTTCATCTGCCTCTGCCTCGCTTTCAGGGTTCTGTTCCTCTTCTTCTGAGAACTAGAGAGCTGTTTCGTGAGACCATCGGCTGATGAGCCTACAATCTCCTTGCTCCGACTTCTATGGGAGTGACTTTGACTTCAAATCCATATTCCCACGAGCTGCTGGCTAGTCTGGCATAATTCTCTGCCTTGTGGCTGTGGGATTCTCCATTTTGCTTCCATATGACACAGTGAGTTCAAGCTGAATCCTTTGCTTTGATGAACCTGAGTAAAGTACAACATCCTGTCTCTTGCCAAAAAAATGAAGAGGTGGATTTCGGCCTTAGGAGGAAAAAAAAGAAAAAGAAAAAGTCACCGCCTCAGGTGCTTCATTGATCCCACAACTGATGCCACACACACAAAAAATCCTGTCTCTTGCCACTCTTCCTAATGATTTCTGTGTGGTTTTCCTATTCTGAAAGTCCTGCTGTCCATTTCCAGTCATCCCTGCAGTCCAGTAAATCCCGTTTCATGCTGTTGACATCAGTGCTGTTCCAGACCATGGTCTGTGGCCTCCCGTCATGTAGAACGTCGTTGCTGGAACTTCTGGTGATGTAGAGTTTTCTCCGGCAGTATAAACTGCATGTACAATCTCTTTAAGCACTTGGATCTGTCTCCATGTGTACCTTTCCTGAGTTCGCGCTGCTTTGCATTAACTCAAGACATGTTCCACTATTCGTTTGCCTTTACAGAGCGGACACATGGGGACATATGGTTTAACCCGCTTACCAGGTTTGAATACGGCGACAGGAGGGCGTATGCAGATCTGAGGATGAAGCTGATCCTAAGAAAAACCATACGCTATATGTCATTCCAGCTGAGACTTCTTTGGAGTGCGTTTCCCCACGTCGTTCACAACCCTGTTGACGTGGCTGGGTTTGCTCCTGGATTCTCTTGGCTTCCTCTTCTTTCTTTTACCATGTTTCTTTTTGCTTTGCCTTTTGATTTTGACCAACAATTGATTTCCGTTGAACCCAGCCCCTGTCTGTTGGTTTGTGTGTGTCCTGTTTTTTCCTCGATAAGACGTTTCCTTTACCATGCCCACTGCCTTCTGAACTTGGCACTTTTGCAAGGCTTTAGCTCGGGATGGATTGATCTCACGATGTCGGCTGAGTCCTCAACCATGGCTTGTAATCTTACTTTTCTCCCTTTGTACTCCTCGACAATTTCAGGGGTAGCCTTAGCTTTTTTATCGGTAGTGGAGCGTCACGTCAGTAAGACCAGATGGGGTTACCGAGCCATTCTGTCAAATTGTTGTCATATTTTCCCCTAGATATCTGGTTTTAGATTCATAGTGCCACATGTTTATCGTGTTATCTGCCGGAATATCAGGCTTTAGAACCATTGTGTCCAATACTCATCATATTTGTAGCGTTAAATATTAGTTTTTAGAGCTATAGTTCCACATTTTCATCATGCCATCTGTTTACAAACCAGGTTTTAGAACAATTGTACCCACTCATTATCACATACTCTATTTAAATCCCAGGTTTTTAGAACCATTGTGTCCACTTATCACACGCTGCATTTGCATTAGAATATCTTGTTTTAGAACCATTCTTTACCACATCCTCTGTCTGAAGGAGGTTTTTAGGATCACTGTGTCCACTTCTTATGTGTTATATGTGTTATACCAGAATATCAGGTTTTAGAACTATTGTGCCAAATCTTCTCTCTGAATGTCAGGTTGTTTAGAACCATTGTGTCCAATATACTACGTCAGAATATCAGGTTTCACTTTGGAAGCGGCGGATCCACGGACTTGTGTGTGTGGCCAAACAAACCGGGAATCATTTGATCTTTAACACAGTACAGTCATGATTTAAGGATCCTCCTCTCACTGGCACATGCACAATCCTCTGATGATTCGAAGTTGACCAGATCCAACTCCTCCTTCTCCTTCTTCTGTTCCACCTTCTTCTGCGCCTCCTCCTCTTCCTCCTCCTCCTCCTGCTCCTCCTCCTCCTCCTTCTCCTTCTTCTTCTTCTCTCACTCTCTCATTTTCTTCCCTTTACTTTTTCTTTTTTCGTGTGTATGTACACGTGCACGTACCTGCGCTTGTGCATTTAAAAAAAATCGCTCGATCCAATGTACAATTTGTAAAGTATGCACTTTATTGATTTTTGCATATGTGTGTGTGTGTGTGTGTGTGTGTGTGTGTGTGTGTGTGTGTGTGTGTGTGTGTGTGTGTGACGACGCATGCTAATTTTCTAAAAACGTTTGACCTTTTTGTTTATATTGTTCACCGTGCTTCTATTGTTTACTATTCATTTCTGCTTTTGCCACTCATTGAATGAATGGTGTGTGTGTGTGTGTGTGTGTGAGTGTGTGTGTGTGTGTGTGTGTGTGTGTGTGTGTGTGTGTGTGTGTGTGTGTGTGTGTGTGTGTGTGCTGCTCGGGGCTGAAAAATACATTTTCCTAATCAAGTCCCTGCTTTATGTGATTTGCACAACATGGACATTATTGATGGTGTGTGTCTCTTAGTCTGTCTGTTTTTTCTGTCTGTCTGTTTGTCTGTGCATATGTTTATGCGAGTGGGAGAGGGGATGATGAGGGTGGGATTTGGCTCTGTGTGTGTGTGTGTGTGTGTGTGTGTGTGTGTGTGTGTGTGTGTGTGTGTGTGTCAAAGACTGCAAGTGCATGTGCACATGAGAGAGAGAGAGAGAGAGAGAGAGAGAGAGAGAGAGAGAGAGAGAGAGAGAGAGAGGACGTGGGTGGGAAGAAAAAGAGAAAGAATGAAAACACCGTTGGAGGACGTAGAATGTTGGCCTCGGACAAAGACTGGGCAATGGGGGCAGACTCATCAGCTTAATTGTTTGGCTCAAAGGGATTTGATTTAAATCGATGGAAATGGTTGGCCTCCGTCTGATCTTTCGGCTTTCATGTTGGCAGAGAAAGTCGGAGCGTTGTGGCCAATTGTTTGGCCAGTCTGGCTCTTCGCCATCTTTCCCACACTTTCCGATGGGCTTTGTCTGGAACATTGCCATCCCCCCACCCCTCCCCCCACTGAATAACGTACGTAATGTGTCTGGTTGTTCGGGTGATTAGTATCTTTCGCACAAATGAAGATGTGTTATGCATAGGTAGCTGCCGTCTTTCCCACAGATGTAGTTAGATGTGGTATGTATTGATAGTAGCCATTCATCTAACTGACTTGATGCGTTTATTTTCCCCATAGATTTAATCGTGTGTGAATTGTTGCCGTATGTCCCACCGACTAGGGTGTGTTAAGTAAACACACAGTTGACATCTTTTCCTCAAAGTGACATGCCTTTAATCTGAATAGTTGTCATCTCTACCACAGACTCCCGAGACTCCGATGAATTTAGTCTGGATAGTTATCATCCTTCCCACAGACTGAAATATGCTTAGTCCGAATAGTTTTCTTCTTTCCAAAAGATTGAAGTATGCTTATTCTAAATAATTATCATCTTTCCCACACAATGAGATGTGCCTAATCTGAATAGCTGCTACCTTGCTATCTTTCCCACACAATGAGGTGTGCCTTATCTGAATAGCTGCTACCTTGCTATCTTTCCCACACAATGAGATGTGCCTTATCTGAATAGCTGCTACCTTGCAATCTTTCCCACACAATGAGATGTGCCTTATCTGAATAGCTGCTACCTTGCAATCTTTCCCACACAATGAGATGTGCCTTATCTGAATAGCTGCTACCTTGCAATCTTTCCCACACAATGAGATGTGCCTAATCTGAATAGCTGCCACCTTGCTATCTTTCCCACACAATGAGATGTGCCTTATCTGAATAGTTGCCACCTTGCTATCTTTCCCACACAATCAGATGTGCCTAATCTGAATAGTTGCTACCTTGCTATCTTTCCCACATGCTGAGAAGTGTTTAGTTTGAATAGTTGCCACTTTCGACATACACTGAGATAGGCATTGTCTGAATGGTTGCCATCTTTCCCACACACAATGAGGTGTGCTTAATCTCCGCAGTTGCCAGCTTTACCATTGACCAGTCTCTATTTCCCCTGCTTTTCCTGCCCAAGTCATTCATTGACCAGTCTCTATTTCCCCTGCTTTTCCTGTCCAAGTCATTCTTTGACCAGTCTATATTTCCCCTGTTTTTCCTGCCCAAGTCATTCTTTGACCAGTCTATATTTCCCCATATTTTCCTGCCACGTCATTCTTTGACCAGTCTATATTTCCCTGCTTTTCCTGCCCAAGTCATTCTTTGACCAGTCTATATTTCTCCTGCTTTTCCTGCCCAAGCATTCTTTGATCAGTCTATATTTCCCCTGCTTTTCCTGCCCAAGTCATTCTTTGACCAGTCTATATTTCCCCTGCTTTTCCTGCCCAAGTCATTCTTTGACCAGTCTATATTTCCCCATATTTTCCTGCCCATATCATTCTTTGACCAGTCTATATTTCCCCTGCTTTTCCTGCCCAAGTCATTCTTTGACCAGTCTATATTTCCCCTGCTTTCCCTGCCCAAGTCATTCTTTGACCAGTCTATATTTCCCCTATTTTCCTGCCCAAGTCATTCTTTGACCAGTCTATATTTCCCCTGCTTTTCCTGCCCAGGTCATTCTTTGACCAGTCTATATTTCCCCTGCTTTTCCTGCCCATATCATTCTTTGACCAGTCTATATTTCCCCTGCTTTTCCTGCCCAAGTCATTCTTTGACCAGTCTATATTTCCCCTGCTTTCCCTGCCCAAGTCATTCTTTGACCAGTCTATATTTCCCCTGCTTTTCCTGCCCAAGTCATTCTTTGACCAGTCTATATTTCCCCATATTTCCCTGCCCAAGTCATTCTTTGACCAGTCTATATTTCCCCTGCTTTTCCTGCCCAAGTCATTCTTTGACCAGTCTATATTTCCCCATTTTTCCTGCCCAAGTCATTCTTTGACCAGTCTATATTTCCCCTGCTTTTCCTGCCCAAGTCATTCTTTGACCAGTCTATATTTCCCTGCTTTTCTGCCCAAGTCATTCTTTGACCAGTCTACATTTCCCCATATTTTCCTGCCCAGGTCATTCTTTGACCAGTCTATATTTCCCCTGCTTTCCCCTGCCCAAGTCATTCTTTGACCAGTCTATATTTCCCCTGCTTTCTGCCCAAGTCATTCTTTACCAGTCTATTTCCCCTATTTCTGCCAGGTCATTCTTTGACCAGTCTATATTTCCCCTGCTTTTCCTGCCCAAGTCATTCTTTGACCAGTCTATATTTCCCCTGCTTTTCATGCCTAACTAGTTCTTTGACCAGTCTATATTTCCCCCTTCGCCAAGTATTTTTTGACCAGTCTATATTTCTCCTTTTCCTGCCAGTCATTCTTTGACCATCTATATTTCCCCGTTTCATCTACTAGTTCTTTGACCAGTCTATATTTCTCCTGCTTTCCTTGCCAATCATTCTTTGACCAGTCTATATTTCCCTGCTTTTCATGCCTAACTAGTTCTTTGACCAGTCTATATTTCCCCTGCTTTCCTTGCCCAAGTACTAATTGCAGAGTTTGATTTCATGTTCGGGAAGCAGGCGGAGACTGCTTACGGAAATATACAGGCTTCATAAATCCGTAGTAACTGGTGTCCATGTCAAACAGCCATTATCCTTCAAGAAAAAAGAAGCAAACATGAATGAGCTGTTATCGCTGAGAATCACGACGGTTTTCCATAAGATTATAGCTGTTTCTCTGCTTTCCTTATGCGTCACAGGTGATTTCCCAACGGTCCCATGGAAAACAGTTATTATCCATAAGAGAAGCAACGAAGATAGGAAGCAGCTGTAATCCTCGGGATCGTAACTATTTTCCCTAGTAAATATGAAATGAGGCAGGGAACAGTAAACAACAAACAACAGACATGTAGGGTAACTCTTGCTCCCACAAGAAAGCAAGTACACGTACGCCCATAACTCCAAAGGTACGCTGCTTATGACAGCACAGAGCACACAGAACAAACAAGGACCCCCCCCCCAAAAAAAAAAAACAAACAACAAAACAACAAAAAAAAAAAAACCCAAGGTTCCAAGCTTGCCCATATACTCTGTGCCGAACACATCTACACAGCAACAAGAACTGGAGAAGTGAACAAATGTGATTTAACTTTTATTCAAGACTGGCCTTTTAAAACTTGAATATGGTCAGACAAGTACAAGGTCAAACAGAAACAAATACAAATAACTTTGATTTATTTGAAACAAAAGTAAATATGAAATGAGGCAGGGAACAGTAAACAATAAACAACAAACAAGCAGGGTAACTCGTGCTCCCGCAAGAAAACAAACACACGCCCTTAACTCCAAAAGAACGCTGCTTACGACACCGAATCGCCTAGCAGATGTGACAGCACAGAGCACACAGAACAAACAAGGAAACGATATGACAGCACAGAGCACACAGAACAAACAAGGAAACATCCCCTAAAAGGGATGTTTTCCCTATTTTGCCGACCCCATTTACGCTTGTGACGGTAAACGTGTTCCTCGCCACAGTTCCTTTTTTTCCCGCAAGGAAACAAGAACAGTCATCATCCAAAGGAAAATAATGAAAACAAGTGTGACCCTTCAGGAAACCAGGAAAAACAGTGGTTCTTCTCCAGAAACTGGGAAATAATTGTGATCCTCAGGATCTGTTTTCCCTCTTTTTCGCTATTTTCCTCGAGGAGGATAGCTGTTTTCCTGACGAAAACAGCTATTGTGTGCTGGAGAACAAGTTACATTATTAAAAAGTCACGAACCAGCCTGTGACCACAGGCATACACACGCGTTTGACTGAAGCATCGTGCAGTAAAAGATTGTTGAGGCAACACTGCTCTTCTTCGGCCCCCCCCCCCCCCCCCCTCCGCCTCTCCTCTCATCCCCAGATAATACAGGCAGCAAGACTTCTCCATAGTGAAACAATACTCAAAACAAATGCCAGAGAATATGTAGAAAACAGTAGTATTCTGGTCTACAGTAACGCTCACTGAACGATATAATGATACTTAACTTACTGCTCTGTAGTGAAACAGTAGCGAAACATACATGGATAATGTGTGGTGCAGATGTAATGTTAACAGAAGGATATGTGTACAACACAATATGGACAAGAAATGTTGGTTGAACGCACACTTTTTAACGGATCTCTCTCTCTCTCTTCTCTCTCTCTCTCTCTCTCTCTCTCTCTCTCTCTCTCTCTCTCTCTCTCTCTCTTTCACACACACACACACATTCTCTCTCTCTCTCTCTCTCTCTCTCTCTCTTCTCTCTCTCTCTCTCTCTCTCTCTCTCTCTCCAAAAATCAATCGCAGAGGCAGGGAGGCAAACTGTGCGCTTTTATGCCATTCCCAGCATAAATGAAAAAAAAAAGTATCCTCTGTCGGACAGTGATCTTCTTTAGTCACATGTGGGGACCAGGATGCCTAATGTGGATCTGTGCTGAGTCAGCGACATCACAGCATCACTGCTGTGGATCTGTGCTGAGTCACGCAACAGCATCACTTGCTAAGTCATCATGACTGCTGTGATCTGTGTTTGAGTCAGTGACATCATAGCAAGCTCAACTGCTGTGGATCTGTGTTGAGTCAGTGACATAATAGCATCACTGCTGTGAAGCATCACTGCTGTGGATCTGTGTTGAGTCAGTGACATCATAGCATCACTGCTGTGAAGCATCACTGCTGGGGATCTGTGTTGAGTCAGTGACATCATGCAGTGAACATCACTGCCTGTGAGAGCAGCATCACTCATGCTGTGGATCTGTGTTGAGTCAGTGACATCATAGCATCACTGTTCTGTGAATCATACATCCTGCTTGGATCTGTGTTGAGTCAGTGACAACATCATAGCATCACTGCTGTGGATCTGGTTTGAGTCAGTGACATCATAGCATCACTGCTGAATGGATCAGTGTTGAGTCAGTGACATCATAGCATCCTGCTGTGGATCTGTGTTGAGTCAGTGACATCATAGCATCACTGCTGATGAAGCATCACTGCTGTGGATCTGTGTTGAGTCAGTGACATCATAGCATCACTGCTATGGATATGTGTTGAGTCAGTGACATCAAGCATCACTGTTGTGGATCTGTGCTGAGTCAGTGACTCATAGCATCACTGCTGTGGATCTGTGTTGAGTCAGTGACATCATAGCATCCCTGACTGTGGATCTGTGCTGAGTCAGTGACATATCATAGCATCACGCTGTGGATCTGTGCTGAGTCAGGACATCATAGCATCACTGCTGTGGATCTGTGTGAGTCAGTGACATCATAGCATCCCTGCTGTGGATCTGTGTTGAGTCAGTGACATCATAGCATCCCTGTCGTGTGGATCTGTGTTGATCAGTGACTAAGCATCATGCTGTAGATCTGTGTGAGTCAGTGACATCAAGCATCACTGCTGTGGATCTGTTGAGTCAGTGACATCATAGCATCCCTGCTGTGGATCTGTGCTGAGTCAGTGACTCAAGCATCCTGCTGTGGATCTGTGCTGAGTCAGTGACATCATAACATCCTGCTGTGGATCTGTCTGAGTCAGTATCATCATAGCATCCCTGCTGTGGATCTGTGTGAGTCAGTGACATCATAGCATCCCTGCTGTGATCTGTGTGAGTCATGACATCATAGCTCCCGCTGGACCTGTGCTGAGTCAGAGAATCATACATTCCTGTGTGATCTGTGCTGAGTCAGTGACATCATAGCATCCGCTGTGGATCTGTGTTGAGTCAGTGACATCATAGCATCACTGCTGTGGATCTGTCTGAGTCAGTGACATCAAGCTCCTGCTGTGGATCTGTGCTAAGTCAGTGACATCATAGCATTCTGTGTGGATCTGTGCTGAGTCAGTGATCATAGCATCCCTGCTGTGGATCTGTGCTGAGTCAGTGACATCATAGCATCCTGTGTGGATCTGTGTGAGTCAGTGACATCATAGCATCTCTGCTGTGGATCTGTTGAGACAGTGACATCATAGCATCGTGTGGATCTGTGCTGAGTCAGTGAAAAGCATCCTGTGTGATCTGTCTGAGTCAGTGAATCAAGCACCTGCTGTGGATCTGTGCTGAGTCAGTGACATCAAATCTGCTGTGGATCTGTGCTGAGTCAGTACATCATAGCATCCTGCTGTGGATCTGTGTGAGTCAGTGACATCATAGCATCCCTGCTGTGGACTGTGCTGAGTCATGACACATGCATCCATGTGGATCTGTGCTGAGTCAGTGAATCATAACATCCTGCTGTGATCTGTCTGAGTCAGTGACATCATAGCATCCGTGTGGATCTGTGTGAGTCATGACAATAGCATCCTGCTGTGGATCTGTCGAGTCATGACATCATAGCTCATGCTGGATCTGTGTGAGTCAGTGACATCATAGCATTCTGTGTGGATCTGTGCTGAGTCAGTGACATCATAGCATTCCTGCTGTGGATCGTGCTGAGTCAGTGATCATAGCATCCTGTTGTGGATCTGTATGAGTCAGTGAATCATAGCATCCTGCTGTGGATCTGTCTGAGTCAGTGAATCAATAGCATCCCTGCTGTGGATCTGTGCTGAGTCAGTGACATCAAGCATCCTGCTGTGGATCTGTACTGAGCCAGTGACATCATAGCATCCCTGTGTGGATCTGTGCTGAGTCAGTGACAGCAAGCATCCCCTGTGGATCTGTGCTGAGTCAGTGACATCATACATCTTGCTGTGGATCTGTGCTGAGTCAGTGACATCATAGCATTCCTGCTGTGGATCTGTGCTAAGTCAGTGACATCATAGCATCCCTGTGTGGATCTGTGCTGAGTCATGACATCATAGCATCACTGCTGTGGATCTGTGTTGAGTCAGTGACATCATAGCTTCCTGCTGTGGATCTGTGCTGAGTCAATGACATCATAGCATCCTGCTGTGGATCTGTGCTGAGTCAGTGAATCATAG
>CM065728.1:71374019-71434019 GCA_033310375.1 Conus canariensis | reverse complement strand
AATATCAGTCCTCTGTGGGTTAGTGTGTGGCCGTGACCTCTACCTGTGTTGGGCGTGTGACGGCGGGCCCCACCATTAAACGGTTCACAGCTGGCGGTGAGGGCGGTTCCATCCATTGGATTAACAGGTGGTTGTGAAGGCTGTTCCATTCTGTGGATTAACAGGTGGTTGGGAGGGGGGGGGGAGGCTGTGTCATCGATAGGATGAACAGGTGGTTGTGAAGGCTGTTCCATCCTGTGGATTAACAGGTGGTTGGGAGGGGGGGGGGCTGTGTCATCGATAGGATGAACAGGTGGTTGTGAAGGCTGTTCCATCCTGTGGATTAACAGGTGGTTGGGAGGGGGGGGCTGTGTCATCGATAGGATGAACAGGTGGTTGTGAAGGCTGTTCCATCCTGTGGATTACAGTGGTTTGTGGGGCTGTGTCCCTCGATAGGATTCACAGGTGTTTGGGGGAAGGGGGGGGGGGGGTCGTTTCATCGCTAGAGTTCACATGTGGTTGTGAGGGCTGTTTCCATCTGATGGATTAGCAGTGATCGGAAGACTGTTGTGGTGGATGTACAGTTGTCTCGGTTGGATTGGCGATTCATGTGCTGAGATACGTGTGTGCCTCTGGAGTGTAGATTTATGAGTTTTGTCAAAAGCTGTTCAGTCCGAAGGTAAATGTGACGAGAGTCAATCGTGTATTGATTTGAGGCACGTCAATTGAAAACGCGTTTTTTTTTCAAAAAAAAAACAACATAAACGTCTAATAAACATCCCCTCTTTCTCTTTCCCCTAACATTCCTTCTTCTCCCATCTCAGCACCCCCTCCACCCACCCCCAACACTACACCACTCCCTCGCCTTCTTCACCGCCCGTTTCCTTCTCCTTCAGTGTACCCATTAGAACTGAAAATGTTTTCGTAAGCCCTTGTTATAGGATATTATAATGTTATTATCTGGTCAACTGAAAGGCAGCTACAGTCATGTCTTTGACAGCCCACAATAAACCCCCTTCTACCGTTCTTTGGCCGCGCTGTCCAGAGGACTATCGGACGTGTGAAGCGGGAGTGGTGTTTCCTTATTGATCAGGCCTGCAGTGACGGAGGGTTCCTGCGGCTGCGGTGCAGTAACTGAACGCCGTACGACAGCTGTGTCAGATACGGCACGGGCTCAGCTGTTGGGGGGATAGTCAGCCTCACTCTTTCCTCTGCCTCACTGCTCAGTGTGGGACTGTGCTGTGTGGACAGCCAGCTAAACAGAACCCACTTAGCGATTTACAGATCTTGCCGTGTGACCACGCGCACTACTGTAGACAAACAATAGAAGGCATGTGCTGAGATAGGCTGGCCATTAAAACTGTCTCTTTAGTGGTTAACTTACTTGTATGTAGCGCCTGGATGTCAATTTGGATCGGTGATTTTACGACGTTCTTTTATTTTGCGTGATCGAACTTTACGCAAGGTCAAACTTTACGCGAGATGAAAGTTTCTGAAATGAATCAATACCGCTGGAACAGCTATCAGTCAAATCCTCACATGCACACGGCTAATAGGCCCGGTCCAAGATGGACAGAACTGGCATGCTGGCCATACATTGCCTTCCTGTGTCATGAATCTGGCCATTGGTGAGAAGGAACGAATGAAATGCAGTACCGCAGGTCTGTGGAGTAAGTTCACAATGAAGGCAGCTGCATGGAGATAGGGCAGCAGGTCCAGTCTAGACAATTTGGTGCCTCAGCCAAAGCTGAAGAGTAGACATTATTTCTTCGTTGCTAATTCCTAAAAAATCAAATCGGGTGTTTTGTTTCAGCAACCTTTAAACACAGGTCGGTTGTGAAGGATGTTTCAAACAGTTCACGCTTTATGCTTAGATCACGGTGATGTTGTGAATGTTGTGATGATTAGATCCAAACTGTACCATCCAAACGGTGAACAATTACATAATGTATAACACACTTCATGTGTGTGAGAAAGCCCAGTACCTGATATAACCACAAAGGTGTTCTTAGAACAAGATGGTCGCAGCTACATTAAAAAGAACCTCCCCAGGGGAATAAAACTCTTCAGATCCGAAGGTCATTGTACCATGTCCACTTTAAACAACACAGGCTTAACTGAACCCTTCCGCCAAACGATGTGAAGATCTAATTATCTCATCACCTGTTGAGGATGTGACTGATACCTGGCATCAAAACGACCATGTCATGATACTATGTGAATAGTGTTCCCCGGTGAAAGACTGTAAAGTTGTGTTCATTGTGGGCTGTGTTTGGTGCCGATGTATCAGCTGCCTCTGCATGTGCATTGTATAAGCTGCCAGTCACAGTCTGTGCCAGTGTTCATCTTCCTGTCTGGACTATCAGATGGCAAGACCCCTCGGCCTGAAATACATTGTTGATTGGCTCACAGTACCGTTATTAACCCCGCTACGCATTCTTCTATTGATTTCAGCACGGCAGCTAGCCATGCATTTTTAGCCCTGCAAATTGAAGTGCCCTGAATAAACAACGAGAGGAAAAAATCCAAATAGATACGTTGTCATAATTGTCTGATCGTGTGATCCATGACAAAGAACACTAATAACATCAGTAGTAGAAACGGTCTGATGTAAAGAGGCACCGTTACACCATGCTCATCACGTGATCTGGCTGCCTTTGATGCAGCGCCACAGGGGGATTCCATCCCAGAGCAAAGCCACGGGGCTGCCACAGTGGGAAGTCTGTGATAGTGCATCCTGCAGGAGCTACATCAAGAGAAAATACAGTGATACTGCACAGTGCATCCTGCAGGAGCTGCATCAAGAGAAAATACAGTGATACTGCACAGTGCATCCTGCAGGAGCTGCATCAAGAGAAAATACAGTGATACTGCACAGTGCATCCTGCAGGAGCTGCATCAAGAGAAAATACAGTGATACTGCACAGTGCATCCTGCAGGAGCTAGATCAAGAGAAAATACAGTGATACTGCACAGTGCATCCTGCAGGAGCTGCATCAAGAGAAAATACAGTGATACTGCACAGTGCATCCTGCAGGAGCTGCATCAAGAGAAAATACAGTGATACTGCACAGTGCATCCTGCAGGAGCTAGATCAAGAGAAAATACAGTGATACTGCACAGTGCATCTGCAGACTACATCAAAGAAATACAGTGATACTGCACGTGATCTGCAGAGCGCATCAGAGAAAATCAGTGATACTGCACAGTGCATCCTGCAGGAGCTAGATCAAGAGAAAATACAGTGATACTGCGCCAGTGACAACTGTGTGATACTGCTACAAGCGGAATTTGTGATACTGCACAGTGCATCCTGCAGGAACTACATCAGAGAAAATACAGTGATACTGCGCCAGTGACAACTGTGTGATACTGCTACAAGCGGAAATTTGTGATACTGCACAGTGCATCCTGCAGGAACTACATCAAGAGAAAATACAGTGATACTGCGCCAGTGACAACTGTGTGATACTGATACAAGCGGAAATTTGTGATACTGCACAGTGCATCCTGCAGGAACTGCGTCAAGCGAAAATACGGTGATACTGCGCTAGTGACAACTGTGTGATACTGATACAAGCGGAAATTTGTGATACTGCACAGTGCATCCTGCAGGAACTGCGTCAAGCGAAAATACAGTGATACTGGCCAGTGACAACTGTGTGATACTGCTACAAGCGGAAATTTGTGATACTGCCAAGGCAATCCTGCAGGAGCTACATCAAGAGAAAATACAGTGATACGCGCAGTGACAACTGTGTGATACTGATACAAGCGGGAATTTGTGATACTGCACAGTGCTGCAGGAGCTACATCAAGCGAAATACAGTGATACTGCGCCAGTGACAACTGTGTGATACTGATACAAGCGGGAATTTGTGCTACTGCACCCGAGAGTTAACTTCGTGATACTGCAGTCAAGAAATTTTTGTGATACTGTGCCGGAGGGAACTTCGTGATACTGCACCCAAGAGGAAACTCCGTGATAGTGCGCAAGAGGGAACTGTGTGACACTACATCACCCAAGAGGGAACTGTGTGATACTACATCACCCAAGAGGGAACTGTGTGACACTACATCACCCAAGAGGGAACTGTGTGATACTACATCACCCAAGAGGGAACTGTGTGACACTACATCACCCAAGAGGGAACTGTGTGACACTACATCACCCAAGAGGGAACTGTGTGACACTACATCACCCAAGAGGGAACTGTGTGACACTACATCACCCAAGAGGGAACTGTGTGACACTACATCACCCAAGAGGGAACTGTGTGGCACTACATCACCCAAGAGGGAACTGTGTGACACTACATCACCCAAGAGGGAACTGTGTGACACTCATCACCCAAGAGGGAACTGTGTGACACTACATCACCCAAGAGGGAACTGTGTGACACCACATCATCCAGGCACGGACGTCGTGACACTGCAGTCAAAGGGGATTATCGCGATACTGTTCCAGAGGGAATTTCGTCATACTATGCCAGAGAAAACTTCATCACACTTCAGCTAAGAGGGAATTTCATGACACGGCATCGGGAGGGAAATTTGTGAGACCGTATCAAGAGGGACCCTCATGTTACTGCAGCTATAGGCAATTTCGTGATAAAGTAGCCAGGAGAAATTGGTGATACTGCTGCTTAGATATTGGTGGTGGCACCGTAGCCATAAGTGGCCATATCAGTGACAGTCCTGAAACAGTTGCCCTAAAGGGATGGGGTCTATGTGGTATCGCAGCCCAAAGGGACTGTACTATATTGATGGGAGAGTACGGTAATACCGCCACACGGGAATTGGAACTAGGAGTAATGTGGCATATTACTGTCACAAAGTAGGCAGATGGTACTGAAGCCACAAGACATGGATTTTCTGTAATGTTATTTCAGTCAAGAGGACTCTGTGTGTTAATGCACTTAGGCGTTCAGATTGACTCTGTTTGCAGTCACAAGTGAACTACATGATTTTGTAGCTAAAAGGGAGGGCACTGTTTAATGTTGCAGTTACAAGGGAACCGTGCAATATAGTAATCGCAAGAGACTTTCCATATGATAGAACAGTCAGAAGAGTAGGACCTGTATGATAGAACAGCCACAAGAGAGGGACCTATATGATAGAACAGCCAGAAGAGAGGGAGCTATATGATAGAACAGCCAGAAGAGAGGGACCTATATGACAGAACAGCCACAAGAAAGGGAGCTATATGATAGAACAGCCAGAAGAGAGAGACCTATATGATAGAACAGCCAGAAGAGAGGGACCTATACGATAGAACAGCCACAAGAGAGGGATCAGTGTGAGATTTCAGCCATGAAGGAGGGAGCTGTGTGAAATCGCAGTAACGCGAGACGGGAGCTGTTTGATCTTATAGCAACAAGTGGGAGAAGTGTGTGACATCGCAGCTACAGGAGAGAGATTTCGTGATACTGCAGCCATGACAGAGCTAATTGTGTGATGTTGTAGCCACATGTGAGGTGACTCATGATACTGCAGCACAAGTGATAGAACTGTGTGATGTTGCAGCAACAAGTGAGTAAACTGTGTGATGTTGCAGCAACAAGTGAGTAAACTGTGAATTTGCAGGCACAAGTGAGTAAACTGTGTGATGTTGCAGCCACAAGTGAGTAAACTGTGTGATGTTGCAACAACAAGTGAGTAAACTGTGTGATGTTGCAGCAAGAAGTGAGTAATCTGTGTGATGTTGCAGCCACAAGTGAGTAATCTGTGTGAAGTTGCAGCAACAAGTGAGGGAACTGTGTGATATTGCGGCCACAAGGGAGAGAACCGTGTAATACTGCAGCCACAAGTGAAGGAACTGTGTGATATAGCAGCCTCGGGAAAGGGAACTGTGTGAACTTAGAGCATCGAGAGAGGGAACTGTGTGATATTTCAGCCAAACAGAAGGAACTGTATGATATTTCAGCCAAACAGAAGGAACTGTATGATATTTCAGCCAAACGGAAGGAACTGTGTGATATTTCAGCCAAACAGAAGGAACTGTGTGATATTTCAGCCAAACGGAAGAAACTGTGTGATATTTCAGCCAAACAGAAGGAACTGTATGATATTTCAGCCAAACAGAAGGAACTGCGTGGCATTTCAGCCAAACAAAAGAGACTGTGAGGTACTGTAGCCACAAATGAGGGAACTGTGTGACATTGCAGCCACAAATGAGGAAACTGTGTGATATCGCAGCCACATGTGAGGGAACTGTGTGATATTGCAGCCACATATGAGGGCACTGTGTGATATTGCAGCCACATGTGAGGGAACTGTGTGATATTGCAGCCACAAATGAGGAAACTGTGTGATATCGCAGCCACATGTGAGGGAACTGTGTGATATTGCAGCCACATGTGAGGGCACTGTGTGATATTGCAGCCACATGTGAGGGCACTGTATGATTACGAAAACACGGAAGAAGGAACCGTACGATATTGCAACCACGCGAGAGGGAACTACGTGATATTGCAACAACGAAAGACGGAAAACGGTATGATAATGCAACTGTGAGAGAGACGGAGCTGTGTGATCCTGACAGCCACAAGAGAGGGAGATGACGATATTGTCGTGACAAGAGAGAGAACTGAATGCTGTTGCTGCAACGAGTGAGAAAACTTGGAGACATTGCAACCACGAGAGATTTTATGAAGCTTCGAAAGAGCAATTTGTGTGAGTTTGCAACCACAAGTGTTTAATGAAGCCACAAAAGGGCAAACTGTTTCATAACTCAGCCACGGAAAAGGTTAACTGTGTCCAACTGCAGCCACGAGAGAGGTAACTGTGTGAAAGTGCAGCCACGAGAAAGGTAACTGTGTGAAACTGCAGCTACAAGAGAGGTAACTGTGTCAAACTGCAGCAACGAGAGAGGTAACCGTGTCAAACTGCAGCCACGAAAGAGGTAACTGTGTGAAACTGCAGCCACGAGAGAGGTAACTGTGTGAAACTGCAGCCACGAGAGAGAGAGGTAACTGTGTGAAAGTGCAGCCCCGAGAGAGGTAACTGTGTGAAAGTGCAGCCACGAGAGAGGTAACTGTGTGAAACTGCAGCCACAAGAAAGGTAACTGTGTCATACTGCAGCCACAAGAGAGGTAACTGTGTCATACTGCAGACACGAGAGAGTCAGCTGTGTAACGTTGCAGCCACGAGAGAGGTAACTGTGTCATACTGCAGACACGAGAGAGGCAGCTGTGTCACGTTGCAGCCACGAGAGAGGTAACTGTGTCATACTGCAGACACGAGAGAGGCAGTTGTGTCACGTTGCAGCCACGAGAAAGGTAACTGTGGCGTGCTGCAGACACGAGGGAGGTAAATGTTTTACGTTGCAGCCACGAACGAGGGAACTGTGTGATATTTCAGCGACACTGGAACTGTAGAGCATTGCAGCTACCAGGAAACTGTGTGTAACTACAGCCACGAGGGATACTGCAATCAAATTATAAATGTTGCAACCACGAAGGAACTGAGTAATATTGCAACAGCGAAGGAATTGTGTGAGATTTCAGCCACGAAGGAACTGTCTGATATTGCAGCCTCGAAAGAATTGTCAATAGTGCAGCTGGGAAGGGATTGCGTGACAGAGCAGGTACGAAGAAGTTGTGTGAGAATGCAGCCACGAGGGAACTAAATAATACTATAGTCACGAAGGAACTGTGTGATATTGCAGACACGAAGGAACTGCGTTACACTGCAGCCACGAAGGAAGTGTGTAATACTGCAGCCACGAAGGAAGTGTGTAATACTGCAGCCACGAAGGAACTGTGTAATACTGCAGTCACGAAGGAACTGTGCAATATTGCAGCCACGAAGGAAGTGTGTAATACTGCAGCCACGAAGGAACTGTGTAATTACTGCAGCTACGAAGGAACTGTGCGATACTGCAGCCACGAAGAAACAGTGTAATACTGCAGCCACGAAGGAAGTGTGTAATACTGCAGCCACGAAGGAACTGTGTAATACTGCAGCCACGAAGGAACTGTGTAATTACTGCAGTCACGAAGGAACTGTGCAATACTGCAGCCACGAAGGAACAGTGTAATACTGCAGCCACGAAGGAAGTGTGTAATACTGCAGCCACGAAGGAACTGTGTAGTTACTGCAGCCACGAAGGAACTGTGCAATACTGCAGCCACGAAGGAACTGTGCAATACTGCAGCCACGAAGGAACAGTGTGATACTGCAGCCACGAAGGAACTGTGCAATACTGCAGCCACGAAGGAACTGTGTAATACTGCAGCCACGAAGGAACTGTGTAATACTGCAGCCACGAAGGAACAGTGTGATACTGCAGCCACGAAGGAACTGTGTAATACTACAGCCACGAAGGAACTGTGTAATTACTGCAGCCACGAAGGAACTGTGTAATACTGCAGCCACGAAGGAAGTGTGCAATACTGCAGCAGTATTGCAGTCGGGGGATGTTTGATTCTAGGCCAGCGTAGGACGATGTGAGACATCGCGCGGGAGGACGTTCGTCGCACTGCACCCCATCGAGGACTGTGTGACGGAATCATCACCGTCCCGCTGTGCACGTGCAGACTGAAGGGGGTCCCAGTGACGCAGCAGAGGACCGTGACAGTGCGGACACCGGGAAACCGACCGTTCATCGTCAGCCACAGTGCGGTCACCTGCCTCAACTTTATCACGTGTATCACGAGCGTCAAGCCGCGCGCTTCTTCCTCAACTTAGCCCCTATGGGGATGACTCTCTCACCTTGGCTGATGCCCACAATGTCAGAATGCCCGCTGTTGTCGATGCCCCATTGCGTGCGGAGCAATACCTGCGGTGGTCGCATCGTGCGGAGTAATTCTACTCTTGATCTTGGTGTGCGGAGTAATCTGTCGGTTTGGTGACAGTGGTGTGGCTTTGTGCTCAAGCAAAAGGTGCGTACTTTTTATATGTCCTGCTTCTGTGGTGTGTGTTTGTAACTGCATTCTTTTTTTGTGTTTTGTTTCTTTGTTTGTTTATTTTGCTGGGGAAAAAAAAACACGTTTCACCCCGTCTGTGTTGTGCGAGGTTATATGTTGAAAGTTTCGTGAAAAAACGAACATTATAGATTAGTTTAAAGATTAGTTTAAGGTTAGTTTAAACTGTTTCACGGTCTATATCGATCTTTGTCTGTCAGTCAGTTTGTCTGTCTGTCGTTCTGCCAGTCTGTCTATCAACCTGTCTGTCTGCCTCACTCACTCACTCACTCACTCACTCACTCACTCTCTCTCTCTCTCTCTCTCTCTCTCTCTCTCTCTCCTCTCCTCTCTCTCTCTCTCTCTCTCTCAGAGAAATCGGATAGGGGAAAGGGTGAGGGATGATGATGAGGTTATGAAATCTTAAATTTGTATGTGTAAATCATATGAGGATGGATAGGAACCGGGAGTTGATTTTTACTGTTGTTGTTGTTGTTGAGTTTTTTTTTGTTGTGTGCCCCAGCTCGGTCGGGATGAAACACATGATGAATCTTCATCCCAACGTCATCATAATCATGAGCAGCATACCTTCATGATTATTTTTTACTCTCAAAACTCCTTGAATTAGTGGCCAAAACTTAACAATCAGTGAATTTTAAAAAAAAGAATTGTCCCTGATTACGCAAGACATTATGGACAAACAGATTACAAGACAGAACACGACGCGTTTCGACCTCTTGGGTCTTCTTCAGGCAAAACAAACAAGATTCAATACAATGAAAACGAAGAACGAGCAATCACTTTTCCCATAATTTTGCGCCCAGCATAAGAAGATAAGCGATTGCTCGTTCTCCGTTTTCATGGCCCTGAATTTTGTTTGTTTTGCCTGCAAAAGTTCTAGGAGGTCGAAACGCGTCGTGTTTTGTCTTGTGATCTGTTTGTCCATAATGCCCTGCGGAATCACTAACAATCATTTTTTTTAGAATTTGTATCAATTTCCGCCTTCAGATACCTACTTTGAAAGTAACTGCATTTTGCACAATCTAAAAAAAGACAGCTTCTTCCCCAATGACCCTGCGCTAAACGTGTTGATGGGAATGTTTTGTTTTTTCTTTTTTTTCTGCGTACGCAGGCTGGTACTCCTGCGGACACTGCCTGTATAGAGAGGCAAGAATTAATCCCATCTGCCCAACAAAGGGAGTGGAGTTTTGTGTGTATGCCCGTTTTTTATCACGCCATTAAGGCAGCCATACTCCTGCTTCAGGGAAGGTGCATGCTATGTGTAACGTATCATCCATACCAACAGCAAAAGTGGCCTTCTCTTCCGAAAGTTGGTGATGGGATTTACATGTGTGCAAGATGTTATGCGTGCGTTCACACGTGTAAACTCTCTGTGTATAGTCTCCTTCGAAGGACTGTATGGAAAATGGAGTCAGAACCAATGTTAACTCCGAGGGAAAAAAAAAACCTATACCGAAACGGCTCGGCGGAGATTCGAACCCGCAACCCCAGGATCACCAAGATTACGAGTCCGGCGCTGTACCACTGAGCTGTTCCGGCCTCCGACGGGAATGATGTCTTTTCTAACTGAAGCTGACTACAAGGACCTTCTAGTTAGTAAGTGCTCAGAGATGAACAGGCAACAGTCGGTTCACTGTGCACCACATCTCAGCCGTGTGGAGCAAGCTAATTCTTTCAGAAAGGACTAGGAAATAAAACATTTTAAAAATAATTCATAATGAGTCCGCCAGAAACAAGGACAACCAAATAACAAGACAAAACACGACGCGTTTCGACCATCTTGAGTCGAATATGAGATGATAAGTGACATGCTCGTTCTTCTCTTTCATTGTCCTGGATGTTGTTTCTCTTGCCCGAAGAAGACCTAAGAGGTCGAAACGCCTCGTGTTTTATCTTGTAGTTTGCTTGTTCTTGAATTTGACGTACTCAGTAGGGATTATTTTAAAAAGTTTGTTTCAATTTCCGCGTGCAGTCACCTCACTTTGATACTAACCATGAAGTGACAGACTGCTGTTCTCTATGGACGCATGGAAAAGCGTGGCTTTTTATGATTTACTTACTGTTACATTTTGTTGCGATTTGGATTTCGACTTTTTAACATTTTGTGTATCCCCCATGTTTAAATTTTAGCCTGTTGTACGTCATCAGTTTTCCACTTGTTGGCGTCGGGTCCCAAATATTCCGATCATTTTCGTTTGTTTTTGTTCTCTCTCTCTCTCTCTCTCTCTCTCTCTGTTGTTGTTAAGCTTTTGGTGTGTCGTTGACGTTCTGGTTTTTAACGTTTGTGTGCCATTGATGTTCTTTTTTGTTGAGTTGTCTGTGTTCCTAACGTTAAGTCTTTTTTAACCAGCGTTTTGAGTGGCTATGACAATCATGTTTTAATAATTGTATGTATCCGTGACGCTCCGGTTTTCAGCGTTTAGCTAGAGAAATAGTTATTTGAACATTTGTTGCTCCTTTATCTTTCACGTTCTGGTTTTTAGCGTTTAGCTAGAGAAATAATTATTTGAACATTTGTTGCTCCTTTATCTTTCACGTTCTGGTTTTTAGCGTTTAGCTAGAGAAATAATTATTTGAACATTTGTTGCTCCTTTATCTTTCACGTTCTGATTTTTAGCGTTTTGCCCCTGCGTGTCCGAATTGTACCGTTTGGTGTCTCCGTTATGTTCTGGTTTTCAAAGTTTTGATATCTTCAACGTGCCAGTTTTGTAGTTGTTATCATTTATTTAGTGTTGTGCGTGATTGAGGTTCAGGACAAAATAGCCATGTTCTTTATCTGGCTGAAATCACATTCAGCCAAGCTGGACGTCTCTCTCTGTGTTCCCACTTCTCCAAACTCCAGGCTTCGTGAATACGTCAGACAAAGTTGTGAACTCTGTGAAAAGAAAATTCAAGGTTGTGACCCAAGTGTCAGCAACTTTTTAGTGCCTTTTGCAAACTTTTGAGGCGTTTTGCCAACAGTCGCGGAAAGCGTCGTCTTTGCTGTATCAATTTCATGCTGCTTGCATACATGCACATACATACATGCATACTTACATACATACGTACGTACATGCATGCACACACTCACGCACATATACATACATACATACATACATACATACATACATACATACATACATACATACATCATTCATACATACATGCATACATACATACATGTATACATACATGTATGCATGCCTACCTACCTACCTATCTTATTTGCCTGCCTACCTACCTGCCTACCTACCTGCATACATACATATCTTCATACATACATACATGCAAACATACATACATGCATACATACAAACATGCATATATATGTACATACATACATAATACATATATAATACATACATACATACACACATGCGCGCACACACACACGCACACATACATACAATCATACATACATTTATACATACATATGGATAATTTATGAATGAAAATAAACCTTGAAAGTATACGTTACAAATTTTAAAGTTCCGAGCCTTTTCCCGTCGCTTTTTTTTTTCAAGTTGGACAAGGACAACGAAACAAACAATGCAAATAAATAGATTATGGAAAAAATGAAATGAGGATATGCATAACAGCAATCACTATTCACATGCGTTAACAAGGATTTCAAATGGAGGGGGTTGGAGGGAGTGATGGTGAGAAAAAGGAAATTAAACGTAAATATTAGGCCTAGTTCGTGCGTTGACAGTCACCCCGCTCCCACCCTCTTCCCCTTTCCTGCTTCTCCTCCACATCCTCTCTCTCTCTGTCCTACTCCCTCTCCCTCCCCACTCTCTCTCTCCCATGCGTACGTGTGTGTGTGTGTGTGTGTGTGTGTGTGTGTGTGTGTGTGTGTGTGTGTGTGTGTTGAAGTTTTTTTTTCTCTGTGTGCGCTCCAAATGTACATCTCTCTCTCTCTCTCTCTCTCTCTCTCTCTCTCTCTCTCTCTCTCTCTCTCTCTAGCGTTGTATTTATTTCAGTGTGGTGGTCTGTGTGCGTCATGTGAATATGATAGTTTACCTGCTGTTGCCGCCTTGCCCCCTTCCCCTCTCCTTTCCTTCGTCATGCCTTGCACTCTGCTTTGTGCACTATATTTATGTTTTAGTAATGTATATTTATCATGTTGCACGATTTTGTGATATATGTTCAAAGACGGAGAGTCGAGGGTGGGAGGGTTTTGACTTTCACGGTCTGTATCCCTGAGAAATTTCGCCACATCTAATTAAAAAAGGAATGTGTACTTTGATCATCACTTTTGGGGGTCTTTTTATGGTGATTTATTTGTGGAATGTATTTACTTCCTGCATGGTAAAAGGCCTGGTTGTTCTTTCAAAACGGTTTTTTTTTTTTCATCAGATGTCCGATACTCTCGAAAAGGGGCCCGTTGAAATTTCATCAAGCAGTCGTCACTGCATGCGGACTGGACCATGTGCGCGACACCATTTTTTGCTAGGACATGAACTCATGACAGATGAACGGGCGAGACTTCGTAAGAGCTTGACCTTCGCATTTCTTAAGCCGGCGCGCTGGTCAGGGGTGTTGCAGCGAAAGGGGGATAATTCTTGTTCTCAATGCATGATGTTCTGAGTAGTTATAAAATTACGTCATACGGTTACGTCATAATGTTTACGTCTGTGTTGGCAGTGTTCTGAAATCCACTGTCGTGATTTTGTTCATTGAGTGGTGGTCTGGTTGAAACAGAATCTCGATGGCACTCTGATTTTTCTTCAGACAAATGAGAATGTCTTTCGCCTTTTACATCTTACGGTGAGGGAAAAAGAGACCAAACGGGACTGATTGCGGGACTAGTCCGTCAAGTGATACGAAGACCGGTCTGTCAGGGGGAATTCTTTCCTGGGTAATGAAAGGGTCTGCTGGGTAGTGAACATCATGGTTTTATTGCAGCTGTGTTTGTTATTATTATTATTGTCATCATTATCATTATTATTTTGACTGAGCCTAGCTGTTGTTGGAAAGATTGCCCTAAGTCGAACATAAAGTGAGTGAGTGAGTGAGTGAGTGTGTGTGTGTGTGTGTGTGTGTGTGTGTGTGTGTGTGTGTGTGTGTGTGTTTGCTCTTGAGTGAGTGTGCGCGTGCACCCACTTGGGGGTGGGGGTGGCAGAGGTGTGGGGAGGGGGGATTAGGGTGAGAAAGGACGAGATACAGTGCTGTCTGATCTCATTATTCCATCAAGTTTTCTGTGTATGTGTTCTTGTTGATAGAGTGGAGATTGTTGATACATTGACGCAGATCTGATGTTTGGTGATAAACTGAACAGGTGTGATGTTACTTTCCAGTTTAATCAAGAGATTGATATTCTTACTTCATTTAATCGTAAATGCACTGAGGGTATATTGAATCAAAGAGAGAGAGAGAGAGAGAGAGAGAGAGAGAGAGAGAGAGAGAGAGAGAAATTGGGTGGGGAGGACACAACTATATAATTAGATATGAGATCTAATGCTTCATATGAATATTCTTTTTTATCAATCTTAGTCCGAAACAGTAGTATCAAAATGGGGAATCTTTTACGGTTTGTTTTGCTATTGTTGAACAAAGTGGAGACAGTCCGCCAATTGGATATTAGATTTATCTTGGACGGAAGTAAAACAAAAAACAATGTTTAAAGACATGAGAGAGCGCGCGCGCATACCCCCCCCCTCTCTCTCTCTCTCTCTCTCTCCCCCCCCCCCCCCCCCCCCCCCACACACACACACACTGTTTTGTTTGTGTTTCTGAAGAGTGTAAATGTGACGAAAAACTTGCTATTTCCGAATATCAAAAGTTTGATGACCCAATGACCAGAGAGGGATTTTTTCTTCTTTTTTTATCAGCTTACTTTGTATCGGCTGCTACACAGTTTTGACAAGTCAGCTAGCCGTCTTTTTCATAGCCAGGAAAAATCCTTCAGCCGAGATGTTTTGAATGATTTCTCTCGATTTTGTTTGTCTGTTTGTTAATCTGTGACTGTATACTGAGGCGAATTATGATTCTGTGGCGCCGTCGACATCTCACGACGATGCTTGTCGTTTCATGGAAGTGAACGTACTTGCATGTTTCACCATCTTTTTTCTCGTTTGTTTGTTTGTTTTCAAGTTAATTTGAATTGCCCTGAAACAATGTCGTCCACGTCGACAAGGCACACAATAGGAAAACTCGGGAAAACCGCCGCCGTCTATTGTATTCCACCGCTAAGGGCGCATTTCGTATGGAACGTCCCCAGTTTGTGCGTTGAGTTTCACGCGGGTCCATCTGCCTTTCAAACACACTGTACGTGAGGCTGAGCCAGTGCGTCGACGTACGTACGTGTGTGTATGTATGTATGTATTATATATCTATATATATATATATATATAGAGAGAGAGAGAGAGAGAGAGAGAGAGAGAGAGAGACGTTTTCTTAACCGTTTTCTTCCTCAGTTAAAAAAAAAAAAGGGAACAAATCTGGCGAATTTCGTTGCGTGTGTGACGCACAAACACACCGAGCTGGGAGCCTTGTCCTTTTCCCCCCATCTTCCCTTTCAACCTTCCTTGGCACCATCTCGTTTCCTCCTAATTTCGTGGCTATCGTTCTCAGGCCACAGCTAAGCGACGTTTGATGAAGACTGTGTGTTGATGTAACGCTGACAGGAATGAAAGGCAGCGAAGGAACGCTGGACCCAACCCTGGATCAATCCATAACTGGGCAGCCGGAAATTGATGCTGATTGGACCGGGCCGGCGGCGGGGAAGAAGGAGGGGGCTAGGGGTGGGGAGAGAGGAAGAAGTTTTCCAGGTGGTGTGAAAAGAATCGGCTTCTTTCTTTTTCTTCTGTCTTTTTTCTTTTTCTGTGTGCTTATTTAGGACAGGTGCTGTCGTTGACTAAAGTGTTAATGAAAAGGTATTGCTCTGTTACGGGATCAAAACGAGCGGGGTGCAAGTAAGAGAAGGAGGGGGTGAAAAAAGGGGTGAGTGTGTGTGTGTTACTATGCTCGGCGTGTGATACGACTGGCATACTATGTTATGAAATGGTTTCAGTATTATGATAGGGGACAAAATGCTGGTGACTCCTGTGTCGTAAAGGAAGGCCTTGCTACTGATCCAATCTGTCATGCTATTTGAAAACAAATATGAGCGTGTTGTATGAGATTGTCGGCTTTGAAATATCTCTTTTTAGAAAATAAGAGTATTTTTTATGTGTAAAAATTCCAGTATGTTTTATTATTCGAGCTTTATGAGACTAAGAAAATTAAGCTCATCTTCTCTCTCTCTCTCTCTCTCTCTCTCTCTCTGTATATATATATATATATATATATATATATATATATATATATATATATCATCATCATCATCATCATCTCTCCTCTCTGTCTCTCTCTCTGTCTCTCTGTCTCTGTCTCTGTCTCTCTCTCTCTCTCTCTCTCTCTCTCTCTCTCTCTCTCTCTCTCTCTCTCTCTCTCTCTCTGCAGACATTTTTCTTCTTCGTAATCAATTTCTCTATTCCATTCTGTTGTTTCAACCGTTCTTTTTATTTTTCGAAATTCAACTATGTGTCGATGTTAATGGAGGAACAACTCATCCACATTTGTTTGTTTGTTTGTTTGTATTTTTGAAGATATGTATGTTTGTTAAAAGTTTTGCAAGTTTTAGGCGCTAGCTATGCTTAGTTAGTCCCTTAGAGGGGCAAGGGCCGGATGAAAAAAAGCATGTGTTTGCTTATCTGTTACCCTTGGAAATAAAGATCATCATAATCATCGTCATCATCATCATAAATCATCATCATCATCATCATCGTCATCACCATCATCATCACATCATCTCTCTCTCTTCGTAGCATTCTTTTCCTCCTCCTCTTCTTTTTCTCCTCGTCCTCGTAGTCGTCGTCGTCGTCGTCCACCTCCTCCCTTCTTTCTTTTCTTCTCCGTCATCTTCGTCTTCTTTTTTCCTTCTTCTCTTATTTAAATTGTGTTACTGAAGACTAACAGAATCGCACTTTTTTTTTTACCTTTTCATCTTCTTCTTCCTCCACTGTTCCTTTCTTTTCATCATTACCATCGTCACCGTCATCATCATCATCGTCACCATCATCATCGTCATCGTCATTATCATCATCTTCGTCGTCGTCATCGTCATCATCATTATCGTCATAATCATCGTCATCATCATCATCATCATCATCATCATCATCATCATCATCATCATCTTCTTCTTCTTCTTCTTCTTCTTCTTCTTCTTCTTCTTCTCCTCCTCCTCCTTCTCTCCTCCTCCCTCCTCCTCCTGCTTCTCCTCCTCTTCCTCCTCCTGCTCCTCCTCCTCTCTTTTAATAGGCGACACCACATTTGTTAAGATAAGCTCTCACAGTGCTCATGAGAGAAAAGAAATGGAAGGGGGATAAGACTGTCCAGAGGACAGGGGATCCTCATGGATAAGGCTTGGATACTTTGTCCCACAGGTGGATGTATCAGACACACCTGGATCTGTGTGGAGGAGACACTGGAGACTCGTCTGGGCAGCTGGCTTGGACCTGTCACCTGCCGAACCGAAAAACTGCTCATGACCTGCCCTGTCCTCCTAAATTCCAATCACTAAACCAGATTTTAAATCTTCAGAGATTGGGACAGATTTACTGGCTGGTTTGACATTGATTGGGACAGATGTACCGCCTAGCTGGAGGCTAGTAGGGGCATAAATACTGCCTGGATTGACACTGATTGGGACAGATATACAGGCTGATTTGACGCTGGATACCATAGGCCAATATTCGGCGGTGACAAGCGTTCTCTCCGGACAATATCACCGTGACGTCAGCATGGCGTCATTATGGGTTGTTTGTTGGTTTGTCACAGTGAAGTGGTTTCCGTAACAGGTCTATCCTGTCAGATGATGCCATGTGACCTCTTTTACCGTTACCCTGACGATGACATTGAAGCTGACCCGAGGCGTGGTGTGTGGCTGTCGGCATCAGGATGAAGGATGCCGCTGGGGACAAGAGATCCGTTTTGTGCTGACACTGATACCGGACACGGTACGTCACGAAGACATCAATCCAGTGCAGGGGCAACCTCAACTGCTCTCTTCTTACCAGGGAAGGACACTGCAAGGTGCAATCACCTCGTGCTTTTCATGACCTCGGCTTCCTACTGTGCAATGTATCTGTTAGGGTTGGCTTGAAGTGCCGCGACAGATTCGTTAGTAAGAAGAAGGATCGTGTGGTTGCTGTGAGCTGAAGCTGCACACTCAGAAAAAAAAAAAAAGATGGACGCCATGATGGAAAGTTGTGGACGTTGATGTGGCTGCTTCTCTCCCCTGCCCGGGGAACCCGAGATCTGCCAGAACTGGATGTGTACCAGGCCTTGGCAAAGAAGTTTTGCCTTCCCGCAAAAAAAAAAAGAAAGAAAGAAAGAATTTTTTTTTTTAAATCACAGTTCAGGATAGGCTGGTGATTGTTCCTGCATGGACAATTTAGCGATTATACTGATCGCAACCATCGGTGCGGGCATGTTAGGGATCGTTCTGGTGTTGGTTCTGTTCTGTCTCCACAGAAGACGTGAGCAGAAGTCGTCGGGCAGGAAGGGCGGTCAAAGGATTATCATGATGACGTCTGGGCGCCAAGGCGTCAACCCCCAGGTGCTGCCTGTCGTCAGCCTGGCCGACCTGTCGGCCAACTTCGACCGCAAGGAGACGTTTTACGACTACGACGATCAGGAGGATGTGGATTCGCAGTCTTCTCAGGACTCTGACGAAATGGAGGAGAGTACTGCCGAAGAGGAGCAGGGCTGGTAAGAAGAGGATATATCTCAAGACGATTCACCGGAAGATGCCTAGGACTATGGGTAGTTGTTCAAGTGGAGGTGGTGGATTGCTGCTGGTGTGCTCCTGGGGACTATGGTCAGTGTCCACGTTGAGGAGGCTGACGGCTGCTGCTGTTCTTTCTGAGGACTAGGTATAGTGTTCGAACTGAGCTGGCCGACTGGCTACTGCTTTGCTCCTGAGGACTACATACAGCGTCAAATCAAGCCGTTGACTGTTGCTGCTTTGCTCCTGAGGACTACATATAGTGTTTGAATTTGTCTGTTGCTGCTTTGCTCCTGAGGACTACATATAGTGTTTGAATTTGACTGTTGCTGCTTTGCTCCTGAGGACTACATATAGTGTTTGAATTTGACTGTTGCTGCCTTGTTCCTGAGAACTATAGAAAGTGTTCAAACTGAGCCATTGACTGGTACTGCTTTGCCTCTCAGGACTACGAAAAGTGTTTAAAAAAAAAGCAGTTATTGCTTTGCTTCTGAGGACTGCGTGAAGTATTCAGATTAAGTTGTTGACTTTTACAGCTTTGCTTCTGAGGACTAGGAAAAGTATTCAAACTATAGTTGTTGACCGTGACTGCTTTGCCTCCGAAATGTATATGCAGCCTTCAGGTTCAAGTGGTTGACTGCTGCTTCTGTCCTCTTGAGCGGGTTTGCCTGCTTGATCCTCGCTTTTCTTTACTTGCTTGTGTGGTTGTAATGTTTGGTGTTCATGCCTGAGGTGTCAGTGGCATTCTTCGTTTCCCTTCTGCTCAGGGCTTGGATGTGTATATCAGTTAGAGGGAAGCATCATCGTAAGTGTTTTTTGTCACGGACTACACTTTTTACTGTCTCTCATCTGGAATTATAGCATGTGACGCTCTCTCTCTTTCCTTCTGTCTCTCTGTGCAACTCTCTGTCTCTGTCTCTCTCACACATGAACACATACATATATACACATGCATGCACACAAACATTCGCATAGACAGCAGCGCACGCAATCACACACGCATGCGCGCGCGCACACATACACACACACACATACACACACACACACACACACGCACGCACGCACGCACGCACGCAAACACACACACGCACGCGCGCAGACACATTCACACACACACACACACACACACACACACACACACACCCCTCTCTCTTTTCTCTCTCTCTCTGCACGCACGCACGCACGCACACACACACACACACAACACACACACACACACACACACAAACACACACACGCACGCACGCACGCGCGCGAGCACGCACGCAAGTACGCACGCACACGCACGCACGCGCGCACACACACACACACACACACACACACACACACCACTCACACGCGCCCGCGCGCGCCACACACACACACACACACACACACACACACACACACACACACACACAAGCGCGTGCACAAATACTGACAGACAGTAAGTGTTAAAGGTGCGAAGTAATACCAACACACGCGTAGACCCTGTCTGCTGTTCAGATGACTGAGACATAACACAGAAAATGGAAAGGGAACATTAACTCCGTCAGTGTCAACACCTTGGATCCATTAAGTGTTCTCCCCAGTGGAAAGAACCCATGTTTTACTGTGCCAGGCTTGGTGCTCGTTTGGACACCTGCGCTGTTTCATCAGGAACCCCCGCAGTTCCCGTCAAGCCATGGTACATAACAGGACACGCCGCCATACCTGCTGCTCCACGGGAGGCATTAATAGTTCACTGGGCCTCAACAGTGTTTGCCAGTTAATGGTACTGCTGGACGCAAACAGAAATAACAGTAACAATTTTTTTCTTTGAAAAAAAAAAAAAGCTTAAGCAAGGGATGACAGGTCTAACTTTTAGCTCGTGTCGTAGGTAGAAATCAGTGTACTGTCCTGTCAGACATAGGTGTCCCAGCTTTCTGCCAGATTATTGTCAAACTCATCAGGGTGACAAACAATAAGCTGCCAGTGACTTTAAGTAATTTTGTTACTTTCGTCAGTTTCTTGTTGCTACCGGTCACGCAAGCACTGAACAGGGAAAATAAATGCAATGAATTTGGAGGTGGTGAGGGGGGGGGGGGGGGGGGGGGGGGGGTAGACGTGAGCGTGTAGATTTAGTTTTCACGAAGTTTTTTTTTTTCTTGTTTTATGACTCTGAGGAAGGGAGGTGGGCATCACAGTGATAGTGAAAAGTTAATGACAGCATGATTTAGTGAAGGCCAGCTAAACAAGAATATTGTGAGAATGGTTCAGATGCCTTTTGGGAAATTCTAAATAGATTTTGCTAACTGGATTAGTGTTTACCATTGTATACCATTCCCTTCCTCATTTAAAATTTCGTTTCATACCAGTCAAACCCGAGGTTAACTGTATTTATTACTGTATGTCTTTGTGTTTGTTTGACTGAATTCAAGATTAAAAAGGCTGTACTAGTCTTCCATAACTTTTGATTTGTGTTTACTGCATGTGTATATCAGGCACAGGGTATATAAACAAGGTTGGAACATCCATCTGGGGGGGGGGGGGGGGGGGTCTATTTGCTAGTTATGTAAGCTGTTTCAGCATTTGTGCTAGGCGATTCTGTGTGGTAAGAAGCATTTGTTTGCAGTTATGGGCGTGTAATTATTTCATCATGGGAGTAAGAGTTACCCTGCTTGTTCGTTATTTGTCATATGGATGTCAGTAGATTAGCCATCATGTTGTGAATTTGTCGTATACGTATATTTTGTAGATAGTTTGCGTATGTAATATTTTAAAATACTTTTATTCTTATGTGGAGAGAGCCTTATAAGAGTCCTATATTTGTAGATTATGTAGAGACAGCCGTAAAAGGATCATATGTTGGTGGGTTGTATACAGGCAGCTCTAAAAGATCCTATGTTTGTGGATTATGTAGAGACACCCATAAAGGGCCCTATTTTAGTGGATTATATTGATACAGCTCTAAAAGGTCCCATGTTTGTGGAATATATAGACAAAGCTCTAAAGGGCCCTATGTTTGTGGATTATGTAGAGACAGTTCTAAAAGGTCCTATGTTTGTGGGATATATAGAGAAAGCCATAAAAGGTCATGTGTTTGTGGGATTTGTAGAGAAAGCCCTAAAAGGTCCTACGTTTGTGGATTATGTAAATACAGCCCTAAAAGGTCCTGTGTTTGTGGATTATGTAGATACAGCTCTAAAAGGTCTTATATTTGTGGATTATGTCGAAACAGCTCTAAAAGATCCTTTATTTGTGGGTTATATAAAGACCCTAAAGGCCCTATGTTTGTGAGTTATGTAGAGATAGCCCTAAAAGGGTCATACGTGGGTGGATTATTTGTAGACGGCTCTAAAGACAGCCCTAAAAGGATCATACGTTGGTAGGCTATGTAAAGACAGCCCTAAAAGGGTCATGCGTGGGTGGGTATATAAAGACAGCTGTATAGGTCCAGTGTGGGTGGATTATGTGGAGACAGCCCTAAAAGGGTCATTACATGGGTGGGTTATATAAAGACAGCTTTTAAAGGTCCTATTTGGATATGTGGAGACAGCCAAAAAAGGGTGATATATGGGTGGGTTATGTGGAAATTGCCTTAAAAGGGTCCTTTTTGAATGCGGTATGTGGAGACAGCCCAGTAAGGATCTTATGTTTGTGGGTTATGTGGAGACAGCCCCAAATGAGCTCTATGTGGGTGAGGTATGTGGAGACAGCCCAGTAAGGATCTTATGTTAGTGGGTTATGTAGGAGACAGCCCAGTAAGGATCTTATGTTTGTGGGTTATGTGGAGACAGCCTCCAAAGCATCTTATGTTTGTGGGTTATGTGCAGACAGCCCCCAAAGGGTCCTATGACCGTGGGTTATGTGGAGACAGCCCTAAAAGAGTCCTATGTCCGTGGGTTATGTGGAGACAGCCCCCAAAGGGTCCTATGTCTGTGGGTTATGTGGAGACAGGCCCCAAAGGGTCCTATGTCTGTGGGTTATGTGGACACAGCCCCCAAAGGGTCCTATGTCTGTGGGGTATGTGGAGACAACCCCCAAAGGGTCCTATGTCTGTGGGTTATGTGGAGACAGGCCCCAAAGGGTCCTGTGTTTGTGGGCTTTGTGGAGACAGCCCCCAAAGGGTCCTATGTCTGTGGGTTATGTGGAGACAGCCTCCAAAGGGTCCTGTGTCTGTGGGTTATGTGGACACAGCCCTCAAAGGGTCCTATGTCTGTGGGTTATGTGGAGACAGCCCCCAAAGGGTCCTGTGTCTGTGGGTTATGTGGACATAGCCCCCAAAGGGTCCTATGTCTGTGGGTTATGTGGAGACAGCCCCCAAAGGGTCCTATGTCTGTGGGTTATGTGGAGACAGCTCCGAAAGGGTCCTATATCTGTGGGTTATGTGGAGACAGCCCCCACAGGGTCCTATGTCTGTGGGTTATGTGGAGACAGCCCCCAAAGGGTCCTGTGTCTGTGGATTATGTAGACACAGCCCCCAAAGGGTCCTGTGACTGTGGGTTATGTGGACACGGCCCCCAAAGGGTCCTGTGTCTGTGGGTTATGTGGACACGGCCCCCAAAGGGTCCTATGTCTGTGGGTTATGTGGAGACAGCTCCGAAAGGGTCCTATATCTGTGGGTTATGTGGAGACAGCCCCCACAGGGTCCTATGTCTGTGGGTTATGTGGAGACAGCCCCCAAAGGGTCCTGTGTCTGTGGATTATGTAGACACAGCCCCCAAAGGGTCCTGTGTCTGTGGGTTATGTGGAGACCGTCTGATGACGGCCCCCAAAGGGTCCTGTGTCTGTGGGTTATGTGGAGACAGGCCACAAAGGGTCCTATGTCTGTGGGTTATGTGGAGACAGCCCCCAAAGGGTTCTATGTCTGTGGGTTATGTGGAGACAGCCCCCAAAGGGTCCTATGTCTGTGGGTTATGTGGAGACAGCCCCCAAAGGGTCCTATGTCTGTGGGTTATGTGGACATAGCCCCCAAAGGGTCCTATGTCTGTGGGTTATGTGGAGACAGCCCCCAAAGGGTCCTATGTCTGTGGGTTATGTGGAGACAGCTCCGAAAGGGTCCTATACCTGTGGGTTATGTGGAGACAGCCCCCACAGGGTCCTATGTCTGTGGGTTATGTGGAGACAGCCCCCAAAGGGTCCTGTGTCTGTGGATTATGTAGACACAGCCCCCAAAGGGTCCTGTGTCTGTGGGTTATGTGGACACGGCCCCCAAAGGGTCCTGTGTCTGTGGGTTATGTGGACACGGCCCCCAAAGGGTCCTATGTCTGTGGGTTATGTGGAGACAGCTCCGAAAGGGTCCTATATCTGTGGGTTATGTGGAGACAGCCCCCACAGGGTCCTGTATCTGTGGGTTATGTGGAGACAGCCCCCAAAGGGTCCTGTGTCTGTGGATTATGTAGACACAGCCCCCAAAGGGTCCTGTGTCTGTGGGTTATGTGGACACGGCCCCCAAAGGGTCCTGTGTCTGTCGGTTATGTGGACACGGCCCCCAAAGGGTCCTGTGTCTGTGGGTTATGTGGAGACAGGCCACAAAGGGTCCTATGTCTGTGGGTTATGTGGAGACAGCCCCCAAAGGGTCCTGTGTCTGTGGGTTATGTGGAGACAGCCCCCAAAGGGTCCGTCCTGTGTCTGTGGGTTATGTGGAGACAGCCCCCAAAGGGTCCTATGTCTGTGGGTTATGTGGAGACAGCCCCCAAAGGGTCCGATGTCTGTGGGTTATGTGGAGACAGCCCTAAGAGAGTCCTAAGTGGTCGGGTTTGCTAGAATAAAACTGAAACATAAAACACTGTTTTCTCTCTCTCTCCCACTACCACCACTACATCCTGCTTTCCCACCCACCGGCCTTTCCGTCCTATTCAGTTAGTGGTACTTTATTTCAGCAGACGTTGGCAAACTTAGAAAAACGGCCCGGGAATGCGGCAGACGAAGTCAATGACAGGATGTGAAGAGTTTTATTTGGAGTACGTCTGTGACTGACACTTAGGTATAAGGCACCGCAGGCTTTCCCTCACTACACGGAATCAAGAGGTGTCACGTCTTTCCATCCTTCTCTCAGTCTCTTCCCCGCCCCCCCCCCCCCCCCCCCCTTGATTTCTGTTTTCACCCTTCTCTCTGTCTTTCATTGTGTCAGTGTGTCAGTCTTCTTTCTTTTAGTCTTTCTTTCTTCATTTCTTTTCTCTTTTTTTTTTGCGTTTCATGTTTGTCATAGAAGCAAATAACGTAGGACGAATAAATATTCACTGGCAATGAACTCGTTCAAATTCTGTGGAAACGGACACAATTAACCATAATGGAAAACAACCGATATGACGTGTAAATCCAAACCGTTGGCCTGTTTGCTCAGAAGCTATGAAACACACACACACACACACACACACACACACACACACACACACACACACACACACACACACTGAAAGAAACATATACGGCGCACGCGCTATACACACATGTTCACGCACACAAACACTCATACACACTCACACACACACACACACACACACACACACACACACACACACACACACACGCGCGCGCGCGCGCGCGCCACACACACACACACTGTCCGAGGATTTCTTAGTTGTTTTTTTAACTCATAGTTTCTTAACGATGATGGTTAATCGGAAAATGATATGATACTTAATTCGAAGAAAAAGTGTGATTTATAATGTTCACAGCTTAATGAAAGGAAAACGCATTCATTTGACCACTAATGGAAGCCTAGCTACTCAGAACTTAGAGACCCGTGCCTCCTCGTTACGGAGACAACCTTGGGCAGGGAAGTATTTCAGTATGTAGAACGAGCTGGGTTTGTTGCATGACTCTGTTTTCCGGACTTTCGACTTTAGATGATCTCAGTTTAACTTGCTCTCTCAGTTAAGTTTCGTTTCATTTTCTGTGTAATTCTACTGTAGTAATTGGTCAGTCCTAACCGTGTGACCATTTTAGCGACGGAGACCACGAGCAAGACAGAACGTACTCTTTTGCTGCGGACTTGCGACGAATGAGGCGAAAATGAAACAATGTCATTGTATTGGTTTTTAGAACTTCTGGGTGGATGTCTTCCCTTGTCACCAACCTGTTGATTGTGAAAAAAATAGAGGTGTAGATCTGGAAGTCTGCAAGGCTGCTGGCACCCATGATGCATTGACCAGAGGACGCTGATCTGTCGATTCCTGCTCCTTAAAGTACATGTTTGATCCAACAAGTTTGTGGGTCCATGGAAAGGTGTGGGTATAGCTGCACTAAGGGGATAAGCAGGTTCTTCTCTCCCCCCCCCCCCACCCCCCCTTTTTTTTCTTTCTTTCCTCAACGTTTTTTATTCCTTGTGAATATTTTTTTCATTTGTGCTACCACGCATGTTTTTTTTTCTTTTAAATTCATGACGATCAAGTAGTTTAGGATAAAATTTAAAGGAAGAATTACTGTACGGCCAAACAAATTACAAAACAAATACAACGTTTTTGTCTTCTTCAAGCAGGACGAACTACATTCAAGACAATGAAACTGAAGGACAAAGAGACAGTCATTTATTTTCTCAGACTGGGCGTAAAATAGAGTTGGAATGGGCGCAAAATGAATGTGAATGTTTGGACTGAAGCTCATGCTTTGTTCCAAAACACTAGTATACACAATTTTACTCGAGTATTCTTTCAGTGTTACGACGTCCATATTCAGAGTGTGTGGTGTCCATCCCTGCTGTCCACTAAGCAAAACTTGTAACGTCACGAAACGCAATGAAAGGTGCTTCAATTTCATGTTATATTATATATCTGGCCAGTTAACTTAAGTGCTCAATCACAGGATGAACATTCCAAGTATTTGGTGGCAAGGCTGTGCTATCTCTACCGGAAAATACCATTTACTACCCTGTACACTACTAGATTATCGCTGAAGGCATTCGGGGCCATTAGAGGTCAAATACGCGGGCACAGTTCCTTGTATTTTTTGTCTTATAATTGGCTCCTCGATCGTAAATTCTACAAGGACACTTACTAGATTTGTACCCTGTAATGAACGTACTTCATGTGCCTCTTTACAGTAGAAAGAAACTCGTGGAGAGCGTGGCAGCAGAGAGTCCTCAGAAGAGAAGCCCCCTTCAAGCAAGTGTTTCGGCCCTTATCTCCTGACACTCTAGGGGGGTTGGGCCACACCCGGTTCATGACTCCGGATGTCCCTCTGCTGCCCCTTTTTTTCCCATCTTGGGACGAGCCATGGCTGGGATTCGAACCCATGACCCTCTGGACATGCTCATTTTCCACTTAATGACTCGCGCTTTAACCACTGAGCCACAGGGACACCTGATATTTGTAGGGAAATTAAGCCTTATGAAGTTCACTTTTGTTCCTCCTTGACCAGATCCAGCTTGAACACCTCTCTGCCGCTTCTGCCATTGCTTTCAGGGCTCTGGTTTTTTCCTTCCCTGCAACTGAGAGCTGTTTCATGAGGCTGTATGCAGACGTTCCTACAAACCCCCTAGCTCCAATTTCTGCAGTGAGGACTTTGACCTGATAGCCTTCTCTCCTCAGGCTGTTTGCCAGATCAGCATACTTTTCAGTCTTGTAGATTTGAGCTGCCTCCATTCTGTTCTCATATGGCACCGTGAGCTCGATCATGATCAGCTGCTTGGTTGACTTAGAGTGGACTACTATGTCTGGTCTCATGCCACTCTTGCTGATGATCTCTGGGTGACTCTTCCATTCTGGGAGGTCTGCAGTGCACTCCCAGTCATCTGCCCCGTCCAGCAGACTCTGCCTGCATGTTTCAAGTGGCACTGTTGTTCTTGGCCATGATTTGCTGCCTCCTGCCGTGAAGAATGTTGCGGGTGCTTTTGGAGTCCTGATTTTCCCTTTTGTGGTGTTGGTACTAGCCCAGACTACTTGTACAATTTCTTTGAGCACTTGGTTGTGCCTCCATGTGTACCTTCCTTGAGCCAGGGCTACTTTACATGAGCTTAGGACATGCTCCACTGTTTGTTTTTCATGGCAGAGGGGGCATGCAGGATCGTCTGTTTTCCCCCACTTCACCAGGTTTGCATTTGAGGGCAGAAGGTCATATGCAGATCTGAGAATGAAGCTGATCCTGAGAGGGGCCATGTGCCAAATGTCATTCAAAGTGAGACTTCTTTGGAGTGCATTCTCCCACGTTGTCCATTGCCCTTGCTGGCTCTGCTGGACTGCTTTTTGGAGTCTTTTTTGGTCTTCTTCTTTTCTCATCTCCTGAATCATCATGTCTCTTTTGGCTTTTCCTTTGGCCTTTGACCACCATTCAGTTTTGGTCACCCCCAGTCCCTGTCTGTTGGTCTGTGTGTGTCCTGTTATTTCTCTGATCTTGAGACTTTCTTTTGCAGAATCCATCGCCTCTTGAACTTTCCATTTTCTGCCTGTCTTCAGCTGGGGCTTAATTGCTTCTACCACCTTGTCTCCTGAGTCCTCCAGCATGCTTTGAAGTCTGATCTTCCCTGCTTTGTATTCCTCCAGGATGGATTTCAGGGGTAGTTTCAGCTTTGCTTGGCGACAGTACAGCGCTATGTCAGTCAGACAGGGTGGGACACCAAGCCATTTCCTTGTGAACTTGTTGATTTTGGCTTCCATTGCCTCCACTATGCTGGTGCAGATGTCGTATATCATCAGAGGCCATAGCAGCTTTGGTATCAGCATGAACTGCAGACACCAGACCTTGTATTTGCCAGGGAGCCCACACTGGTCAATGGTCTCCAAGCCTTCCTCCGCCATCTGCTTGGTTTCTTTTGCTCTTGTGTGTCTTTCAGCGTATCATCATACCATCTTCCAAGGCTCTTGACTGGTTCTTCTGTGACTGTTGGAATGGCCTGGTTGGCAACACTGAAGACCACAGATCCGGCCACTTTTCCTTTCCTCAGTGAGAGACTCCGTGATTTCTTTGGCTTGAACTTCATTCTGGATGAGGCAACTATGTCGTCCAGCCTCTCCAGCACATGACGTGTCTCGTCTTCTCTGGATGAAATCACTGTAGTGTCATCCATGAAGGCCTTGAGAGGAGGCATCTTGTATCCATCGCCAAGGTCTGTTTGTCTCGCGTTGGTTGTTGCTGCTTTCAAGATGAGTTCCATTGCCAGCACGAACAGTATTGGGGAAATTGCACAGCCCATTGCAATACCCACTTCCAAGTTGATCCAGTCTGTTGTGTACTCCTTGGTAGAGAACCGCATTGAGAAGCCATTGAAGTACTTCTTGAGCATGTCGCGGATGTTCTTTGGCACATGGTACATCTCAAGAGCCAACTGTATCATCTCATGGGGCACAGATCCATATGCGTTTGCCAGATCAAGCCACACTACGTCCAGGTCTCTCTTTTCTGTTTTTGCTTTTTGGATTGCGTCCCAGATCATTGTGGCGTGTTCTACACAGCCCGCCACGCCTGGGATGCCACCTTTCTGGACTGACACATCCAAGTACTTGTTTTCCATCAGGTACTTGGTCAGCCTTGCTGCCATGACAGAGAAGAAGATTTTCCCTTCGACGTTCAGTAGTGATATTGGCCTGAACTGGCTAATGTCACTTGAGTTTTGCTCTTTGGGGATGTACACACCATCTGCCGTCATCCACTGGCCGCTGATCTTCTGGTTTCTCCAAGCCGATCGCAGCAGCCTGTGGAGCCACTCCAGCACCTTGGGACATTTCTTGTAAAGCTGGTAAGGTATTCCGTTTGGCCCTGGTGATGATTTGGCTCTGGCTTTGTCGACCACCTTCTTGATTTCCGCCAACGTTGGAGGCTTGCCATTGAACTGTTCCTCAGGGTTGGTTGGCCACACCAGACCTTGAATGTCGAGTGGTGCTTTGCTCTGTGGGTCAGAGTATGTTTTCCTCAGATGCTGCTCAAGAACTCCTTTGTCCACACTTAGGGTCCCAGATTTTGGCTGCTCAAACAGTGTTCTGGCAAACTGGAAGGGGTCTCTGAAGAAGCGCTCTTGTGTCTTCTTCTTTTTGCTCTTCCTCTTCCTCGCAGATTCCGCTTTGCTGAGGGCACTGTGTTTTTCTTTCAGGTCTTTCCACAGTTTTTCCAAGCCTTGTTTTTCAGCTGGCAGTGCGGTCTTCATTTGCATCTTGAGGTTTTTCTTTTGGACCCTGATCTTGTCCATCTTTTCTTGGCGTCTGGATTTCGTTGGAGGTGTTTTCTCTTTGGGTAGTTTTGCTCCATAGGCGTCTCTACATGTGGCATACACAATGTCCCCATATGTGGCTAGTTTGTGTTCCAGGGTGCTTTTCCCTATCAGTGCATCGAGTCTTTGGACGATTTTTGCATCCAGTTTCTCCCAATCTTCAGTTTCGTTTGCTCGTGGCAGGTTGAGTTTCAGGCGCCTGGCATCGAGGGCCTGTGCAAATTCCTCATCCGAACCAACAGCGTGGATGTCCTTGGCACTGTGGTTTAAATCCTGGCCTTGGTCTTCCGACGTCTTATCTGCTGATGCAGTGCGCTGCTGCTCATTCAGATGAGTCTTCACACATCCCATCTTTGTTCTGTGGATCTTCATGCCACGGGTGGTAGCGAAACGCTTTCCACAGACACATGGATATTCCATTTGGTCCATGTTCATAGTCCGTTTGGGATTTGCAGTCATGATTGGTTGAGCACCGATGGATTCATCATTCTCTCCCCCTTTCGGTGAATCCTGGGAGCATCTTTTCCTTTTATTTTTAGTAGCCACATGTTTAAGGCAAAGTGGGGAGCCAGCCCACAGAGCCCTTGGTTCTGGTCTTTCCCAGTGTCCTCCGGTCTTTCCCGGACGTCCTCCGGCCTATTCCCGGAAGTCAATGGTTTACCCATGCATCAGTAGAAAGAAACTCGTGGAGAGCGTGGCAGCAGAGAGTCCTCAGAAGAGAAGCCCCCTTCAAGCAAGTGTTTCGGCCCTTATCTCCTGACACTCTAGGGGGGTTGGGCCACACCCGGTTCATGACTCCGGATGTCCCTCTGCTGCCCCTTTTTTTCCCATCTTGGGACGAGCCATGGCTGGGATTCGAACCCATGACCCTCTGGACATGCTCATTTTCCACTTAATGACTCGCGCTTTAACCACTGAGCCACAGGGACACCTGATATTTGTAGGGAAATTAAGCCTTATGAAGTTCACTTTTGTTCCTCCTTGACCAGATCCAGCTTGAACACCTCTCTGCCGCTTCTGCCATTGCTTTCAGGGCTCTGGTTTTTTCCTTCCCTGCAACTGAGAGCTGTTTCATGAGGCTGTATGCAGACGTTCCTACAAACCCCCTAGCTCCAATTTCTGCAGTGAGGACAAACTATATCCACTCCTTTAATAATGGAATTATACGTTTTCTCCAGGAGCTCATCATCAGATTGTTTCTCAGATCTGTTTCTCGGGTAACCCTAACTGCCTGTAATGTCCCCACATGTCCAGCAAACGGTTAGTCACTGACGTGTCTGTTGACTGTGGCTGTGGATTGCCACTGACTGGAACAGCAACATCAGCACGCCGGGTTTGCAGGGCAGGCACACTCGTGGCACTGGCGGAGGCCACTGCAGCAAAGGGCACGTCTCGGTCAGCCAGTCGGGTCCAACAATGACCCCGTGGCTTTGTCCTTCATTGTCTGGAGAGTCTGTTTGATCCCACTGAAAGGTGGAAACATGTCAGAATTATGATTTCTCCAAGACATGCCAAACGCATCAATAGCATAGCATTAGGAGCTGGTCCGCGAGGGTATTAACATTTCATGTAAACAAGTCAATGGTTGTTCAAAATCTAACATCTTTGACTTACTTAGACTTAGATGCTCCCGCGTCTTGCGACGCATGAGGCAGTCAAGGCGCTCCACTGTGCACGGTCCTCAGCCAGTTTGCTAGTGTCATTCCATCCTCTGTCAACGAGTCTGACGTCTCTCTCCACTGTCTGTCGCCAGCTCATCCTGTTTCGTCCTGTTTTTCTCTGGCCTGCTGGGGTCCATTTAATGGCCTGGTTTGCAGGTCTTGAAGAGGGTAATCTTAAGACATGACCCAGCCAGTGGAGGCGCCGTCTGCAGACGATGGTTGACACGGGGAGCTGTTTGGACCTCTCCCTGACGTCTTCATTTGGTATAAAGTCTGACCATTGGATGCCCAATATCTTACGTAGGCACTTAGTATCAAAAGCGTCGAGTTTCAGCAACGTCTTTGAGGTATTGTTCCTCACTCATTTTCCATTCTGCACCTAAGTCGTGGCATTTCTCTTTGCCAGACACATGAGCGGCATTTAGCGAATGATTGCTGGGTTGCAGCATGTCCAAATTGCTTCTGCAGTGTCATTGCGCAGAACACAGAGTGATTAGTGTCCACATTATTCAAACAGCACACAGCTGTTGTATTATCAGTCATCAGCCATACGTGTTTTCCTCGCAACTGTGATTTCAAACACGTGAGTGCAGAAAGGCCACATTGATCTCAAGGTAACTGATGTGAAACTGCTGTTCACGGGGGAACCACTGGCCTGCAGACTGTGTGGTCCAATGCACACATCGCCGACCTGATGTCAGATGAAATAATAATTTAAGTTGCACACATTCTCAACCTGATATCAGATAAAATGATAACTCAATTTCATGTCTGCAGATATCACGGCGTGCATTATGCTCATTGTTAACCCACAATTTGAGCCAATACTTAGGCTTAAGGAGAGTGTCACCTTTCGAATAAATCACCATGTTTTGTCATTTGGGCTTCTTTGTTCTTACTCTGTAGGCTGTGATCATACAATGCATCAAGCTGAACTGCACGAAAGCTCGCAACCATTTCTCTCATTTTCAGACAGTGCACTCGCAGTACGTTTTGACAGCCATTGGTGGTGCTGTTGACCTTCTCCGCAGTGATAGTGTCTTTCATAGATACTCCGTCAATGTCAAATCACGAAAAGTGATTTTTTTTTTCTGTGTAGTCTTTTGAAAACAAAATAAATTCTTTGTATTTGAAAATCAATACAGCACCTCTAATGTTTACTGTGCATGTCCATCTTATAATTCTGATGAGGAATCGTACAGAAAGGATGCTGAAATATGACCCAGGTTAAAAAAAAAATGTCAATATAGGCTTCATCACCTTTCTGAATTGCCTGCTGGCTGAAACCAGCCCATATGACAACACATTATGTTCAAACAACTGTACTTTCCGATGAAATCTGAAAATGCGTGTTTTTGTTGACGTAAACTAAGTAATAAACGTCACTCAGATCTATTGATGTTTGAAAAAAAAACCATTTGGATAAGCTGTAGAGCAGTGTTCTAAATTTCCATTTTAAAATGGTGTATCTTACTTCCTCTTTCAATTTTCTAAATGTTAAAGTCATTCTGTGAGACCTTTATAAAAAAAACATTCTATTTAACACAAACGGTGCCACTTCTTTTTGTTTGCTGACATGCAGAAATACCCCCTTTAACTAAAGATTTTTGTCACTCATCGTGTATGAACTTTAATTCCATGCTGGATAGTGACCAGGATTTCAGGTTCGGAAGTCAGTTGCTTCTAGATCTGTTAATACACACTTCATCTTCCAGGCTAAAGGAACAACACTTCATTTTCCACAGATTCAACCGAGTCGGCAACAATGCTGAATATTAACCCACCTGAGGGGCTGTACCCAGTCCTGATTTTTCAGTGGCTATATGGGCACATCTTCTACCTGTGGCTATATGGGCACTTCTTCTATCTGTGGCTATATGGGCACATTTTCAATGTGTGGCTATATGGGCGCATCTATCTGTGGCGTGGATTTTGAACTTTCGGGTTTGCTTTCCTAAAAATGCTTTCTTCGTTTTGACTGTGAATGCCAGCCGTTCATGTAGTCATTAGATGTGGTGCTTCAGTCTCTGTGACCCGCCCCTCTTCCACTTCCTTCAAAGAGGCAGTCAGGTCATTGTTAAGTAGTTTGTCAGTGGTAGACGCAGTCTCCATGTCGTCTAAGTGACCTGGGTCTTTGACTTCTTTTTAAGAGGCAGTCAGGTCATTGCTAAATAGTTGGTCGGTGGCAGACGCAGTCTCCATGTCGTCTAAGTCATCCGGCAGTCAGTTTTTTTTCCAAAGTACGTCGGTGACAGACACATTCCCCATCATGTGGCAGATTCTATGCAGGGTTTTGTTAGCTTGTAGTTTGATGGCTACCTGCCAGCGTTCAGACAATTCTGGGCAGTGTGGTCAGCATCAGAATCGCTGTCTGTGCACTCTTCGCTGCACACGGTCTTCTGCATTTCTCTTACTGCTGTTTTAACAGCCATAATGAAATATGCAGTAAGAGTTTCATATTTCTCTGGGGGACCCTGGATGCCTGAGCGTTTTCTTTTTTCCAGTTCCTTGACAATTTTGATATTTAATCGGTTGTTCACAATTTCAGCGCGACTGTCGGTACTTTTTTTTTTTTTTTTTTTTTACTCCCAGGCTCTTAATGTCTGTGTTTTTCTTCAGTGTCTTTGAAACAAATGGTGTCAGTGATTTGGGGCTGAGTAACGTTTCATCTTCTTCTGCCGACTGGCTTTCTTCATGAATACTTAATTTAACAGGGGCTCGGGCTTTTTGCGCTCCTTTTTTTTACGCGTTTGGCTAATGGGCTGAACAGATCAATCAGCTTACAGGTGATCCTGCTCTTTTGTGCCCATCGATCTCGTTTCTGGGAGCTTCAGAATAGCGATCCTATGTTTCCATGTAAATCCTGAGCAAACTGTCGGAGTGTTTGGCTCAAGTTACCGGCACGGATGAGCCTTCTGTTGCATTTTCTGCCTTGGCCTCGGAAGATGAAGCTCAGGCATGGAGTGTGAAACGTCTAACAAAGAGATGGATGAGTGGAGTTGTGAAATGTTGGCCATTGAGGGCTGTCTTCTGGATAATTCCTTACACGGCGTACAGAATACACAATTACCTATTTCTCTAGCGGTTCATCACTACGTAAAGGAGAATTTTATCCAAAATCAAATGTGAACCAGTGAGCACTTCAAAGTGTTTTTGTCTCTGGAACCGTTTACGCATCATCTAGACAGGAGCGCGCGCATCGCTCTTCACGTGATTAAGATTGACCAATCGCCAGGCGAGACCTGATCAAAGGGACCGTCAGTGTTCAAAGGACCAGGAAATTGCTGAACGTCCCAGACTGACCGGTTCGTGTTCTGGTGGTGGTGGGATCTCCTGGTGGACTAGGTATCAACTGTGTGCCACGGAAGGAGTGAGGGGATTGTTCTAGACACATCGACCCCATCCTATAGTATCGTTTGTATTGGAGCCCTTGTGTTGGAACAATAACGATTCCAGGAGAAGATGTTTTATGGCCACTGTGATTGTCTGTCTGTCTCTGTCTGTCTATCTGTCTGTCCGTCTGTCTCTCATTTATTTTTCTTAATCATAAACTCAGTGTCCCTCATATGTTAATCTTCATTGACACAAAACTCCGTATTTTCTTTTCGCTCATTTCGTATGTTCCTGTCTATTGTTTACATTCTTCGTTGAATTAATTTTGACGATGGAGGGCCTTGCGCGGCAGTTGTTTCACATGTTCTCACTGTTGATCGCTCATTGTTAGTTTAAGCTTGCCAGTTGCGTTTGGCCCCTCTCCAGGGCAGTGTTCGGTGTGGAGTATATAACGCAGTTGACCTCACGGAGAAGGAGCGGGGGATGGTGGAGAGGGTGGGGTTGGGGATGGGGATGATGGTTCGGGCAGGGTGAGAGGAAAAAAATGTAGTTTGTCATCATCATCATCATCATCATCATCATCATCATCATCTTCTTCTTCTTCTTCTTCTTCTTCTTCTTCGTCTTCTTCGTCGTCGTCGTCGTCGTCGTCGTCGTTGTCGTCATCGTCGTCGTCGTCGTCGTCGCCTTTATCATGGTCGTCGTCGTCATCTCTCTCTCTCTCTCTCTCTTCTCTCTCTCTCTCTCTCTCTCTCTCTCTCTCTCTCTCTCTCTCTCTCTCCTTCTCTCTCGCTCTCCAGTATCATGTCATAATTTCATTTCAAATGGAATATTGAATAGGCAGCGCAGCAGGCTTTTGATTACATGAAGCCATCCATACAAAATGAGAAAAAAGAACCGAGAAAAGAAAGAATATGGATGAATTGATCTGAAAAGTGATTGAAGTTATGTACATTAGCGGTGTGTTGTGTGTGTGTGTGTGTGTGTGTGTGTGTGTGTGTGTGTGTGTGTGTGGGTGTGTGTGTGTGTGGGTGTGTTGTGTGTGCGCGCGTGCGTGCGTTTGTGTGTTGTGTGGTGTGTGTGTGTGTGTGTGTGTGTGTGAACGTGCTACTTACTCAGTTTTTTTTAGGAAAAGAGCAGGAGAAAAAGAGAAGTGTTGTTCACATTACTCTTGAAGGAAGATTATAAAATAATTAATGCCCACAGGTTAGTTTCTTTACTCATTATTTGTTTGGGTTGACATATTCTACCTTTTTCTTTTTTACATCGGCAAAATTTAGTGATGTATATTAAAGGGTAGAGAAGAAAAGGACAATGACTAAAAGGTAGGGATTAATGGAACTAAGGTAATTCAAAGACCTTGCATGCTTATATCTCTGTTACTTGTTTTGTCATATGACCCAACTGGTGACGATCACAGGAAAACGTCAGGACGATCACAATACAAATTAGCAAGGAGACCAACACCATTGTCACAACGATTTTTGCCATAGTGTCAACCTGGAAAACCTCTTGATGGATGTACAATGCTTCACAAACACCAAATATGAAAAAAAAAGTGAATGAAATGCAGCACAATGACCGTTTGCCGTACGCACGTGCCTTCACACACACACACACACACACACACACACACACCACACACACACACACACACACACACACACACACACTGTGGGAAAATGAAGTTCTCAGTGTCACATAACACTGAAGCTGGTATCGCGTTACGTCACGAACACTTCGGATTTGTCGCTGTTGTGACACAAAGCACTGTAACACATTTACCTCGCACATTGCGATTTAAACGGTTTTGTTTGATGCTGAGGATGGAACCTCGGGGCCCCGCGAGTCCTTGGGATGAACGCCGGTCCTTTGAGATACGTTGACAGGTGAGACAGGTGGCAGGGCGGCTGGCGCCGTTTGCTGTTGATTGGGGGGAGGGGGGGGGGGGATGGCGGAGGACGACCTGGTATCAGCGGCGGTTGGTGATATACACGGGGAGTGTCTGTCTGTCAGGTGATAGATGGAGGGTCCGCGCTGTCCTCTCTCCTCATGGACTGCTGTTGATTTGCGCTGTTCAGCTCTGCCTGTCTGTCTGTCTGTCTGCCTGTCTCAGTCTCTTCGTCTCTGTCTGTTCCGAGTCTGCGTGTCCATCTGTGTCTCTTTCTCTGTACTTGTGCTCAGTTTATTTATAGTGTGCAGCTGTATTTGTGCCCAGAAGGCTGGATGTTAAAAAAAAATTGTTTATGCTTTTCCCACCACCCTCTTAATATAAAATTTCGTTCGTGCGTTCGTTCGTTCGTTCGTTCTCTCTGTCACTCTGTCTGTCTGTCTGTCAGTCTCTCTCTCTCCTCTCTCTCTCTCTCTCTCTCTCTCTCTCTCTCTCTCTCTCTCTCTCTCTCTCGCTCTCTCTCATGTTCCTTAATTACAGACTCTGTGTCCCTTATATGTTAAAAAACAAAATCGTTTATATTTTCTTTCACTGATTTACGTTAAGTTGTTGACATTCTTCTTTGAATTAATGTTGACGAAGAAACGCAGGACGCGACGGTTTTCTTCTATATTCATGATACTGTTGATAAAATGTTGTTAGTTTTAGCTAGCTACTTTTACCTTCTCTCCACGGAAGTGTGGAAGGGGGACCAAGTTTTTTTTTCTTTGTTGCTCCAGATCAGGGGCGGGAGGAAATATGCGTGTACTTCGTTTCTGTTGCCATTAGAAATAAAGATTTGTATATCTTCATCTCATCATCGCCATCATCATCATCATTATCATCATCGTCGTCGTCGTTATCGTCATCTTCATCATCATCACCATCATTATCATCATCATCATCGTCTCTCTCTCTCTCTCTCTCTCTCTCTCTCTCTCTCTCTCTCTCTCTCTCTCTCTCTCTCTTGTGTGTGGTGTGTGTGTGTGTGTGTGTGTGTGTGTGTGTGTCTCCTTCCCTCTCCCCCCCCCCCCCCCAACTCTCTTATTTCAACTGGAATATTGTATATGCGGCACATCTGATTTTTGTTTCGTTTACATTAAGCCAATCATGAAAAATCAAAAGGAAGAACGAGAACAAGCAAGAAAATAAATACAATGCATGGGTTTATTTGAAAAGAATTAGTTCTGTACACTTTGCGTGCAAGTGTCTGTATGTGTGTGTTTGTGGTGTGTGTGTATGTGTATGTGTGTGTGTGTGTGTGTGTGTTGTGTGTGTGTGTGTGTGTGTGTGTGTGTGTGTGTGTGTGTGTGTGTGTGTGTGTGCTCTTGTGTCAACGTGTTTGTGTGCATTTCGCTCAGTCCATTAGGCAAGAGGGTAGGAGAAAACAGAAGGATTGCTCCCATTGTGCTTGCTGTTGCATTTCACTTCAAGAAATCCTTTGTAACTTTGGACCCTGAAGTTAGTTTTGTTAATGAAGACGTTTCCTTTCAATTCAGTTATCACTCGGTCTTCTAGTACACGCTGTCACACCATGTCTGCTCACCTCAGTTGACTAGTTTGTCATGATCGTGGATATCATCACACTGGTGACAAAGAGAGAAATCAGGATTAGGAGAGTAAAACCCTTGTCACAGCGCTGCGTGCCACACCGTCAACTCAGATTCAAAATGCTTAATCTGGAAAACCTCGTATAGTATATGGGTGCACAGTGTTTCGTAAAAAGCACACACACACACACACACACACACACACACACGCACGCACGCACGCACATTCACCACAACACACACACACACACACACACACACACACACACACACACACACCACGCACCCGCACACACACATACACACACACGCACACACACGCGCGCGCGCGCTGACTCTGGGAAGATAAGTTCGCTATGTCACACATCGTCGCTGGTATGGCGTTACATGGCAAACCCTTCCACTGTGTCACTTTTGCGAAACAAAGCCCTGTACCAAATCTATCTCGCGCGTTGCATTTAATCAGTTTGATCTGATTTTTTTGAGACTTGGGCTACCGTGAGTGTGACTCCATGGACGGCCAGATGACAGGCGACAGGTGGGATAGTCGGCTGGCTGTGAGTGTGACTCCATGGACGGCCAGATGACAGGAAACAGGTGGGATAGTCGGCTGGCTGTGAGTGTGACTCCATGGATGGCCAGATGACAGGCGACAGGTGGGATAGTCGGCTGGCTGTGAGTGTGACTCCATGGACGGCCAGATGACAGGAAACAGGTGGGATAGTCGGCTGGCTGTGAGTGTGACTCCATGGACGGCCAGATGACAGGTGGGATAGTCGGCTGGCTGTGAGTGTGACTCCATGGATGGCCAGATGACAGGTGGGATAGTCGGCTGGCTGTGAGTGTGACTCCATGGATGGCCAGATGACAGGTGGGATAGTCGGCTGGCTGTGAGTGTGACTCCATGGATGGCCAGATGACAGGTGGGATAGTCGGCTGGCTGTGAGTGTGACTCCATGGACGGCCAGATGACAGGCGACAGGTGGGATAGTCGGCTGGCTGTGAGTGTGACTCCATGGATGGCTAGATGACAGGCGACAGGTGGGATAGTCGGCTGGCTGTGAGTGTGACTCCATGGATGGCCAGATGACAGGCGACAGGTGGGATAGTCGGCTGGCTGTGAGTGTGACTCCATGGATGGCCAGATGACAGGTGGGATAGTCGGCTGGCTGTGAGTGTGACTCCATGGATGGCCAGATGACAGGCGACAGGTGGGATAGTCGGCTGGCTGTGAGTGTGACTCCATGGATGGCCAGATGACAGGCGACAGGTGGGATAGTCGGCTGGCTGTGAGTGTGACTCCATGGATGGCCAGATGACAGGCGACAGGTGGATAGTCGGCTGGCTGTGAGTGTGACTCCATGGATGGCCAGATGACAGGTGGGATAGTCGGCTGGCTGTGAGTGTGACTCCATGGACGGCCAGATGACAGGTGGGATAGTCGGCTGGCTGTGAGTGTGACTCCATGGATGGCCAGATGACAGGTGGGATAGTCGGCTGGCTGTGAGTGTGACTCCATGGATGGCCAGATGACAGGTGGGATAGTCGGCTGGCTGTGAGTGTGATTCCATGGATGGCCAGATGACAGGTGGGATAGTCGGCTGGCTGTGAGTGTGACTCCATGGATGGCCAGATGACAGGCGACAGGTGGGATAGTCGGCTGGCTGTGAGTGTGACTCCATGGATGGCCAGATGACAGGAAACAGGTGGGATAGTCGGCTGGCTGTGAGTGTGACTCCATGGATGGCCAGATGACAGGCGACAGGTGGGATAGTCGGCTGGCTGTGAGTGTGATTCCATGGATGGCCAGATGACAGGCGACAGGTGGGATAGTCGGCTGGCTGGCTGCACTGGAGCTGATTGTCGCTGAGGGATGGACGGGCCGGGCCGCATGGCGGCTGGTGATAAACAGGGGGAGGGAGGGGGGTTGCCTGTCCGCCCGGTGATGGATGAAGGGGCCGCGCTATCCTCTCTCCGCATGCTGTGCTGTTGATTTGACCTGTCCGTCTGTGCCTGCCTGCCTGTTAGTCTGTCTGTTCTTTCTCTGTCTGTCAGCCTGTCATTCTCACTTTTGAAATCCTCTGTCTTTCAGTATGTCTGTCTGCGAGTCAGTCTGCCTGTTTGTCTGTTCTTTCTCTGTCTGTCAGCCTGTGTCATTCTCACTTTTGAAATCCTCTGTCTTTCAGTATGTCTGTCTGCGAGTCAGTCTGCCTGTTAGTCTGTCTGTTCTTTCTCTGTCTGTCAGCCTGTGTCATTCTCACTTTTGAAATCCTCTGTCTTTCAGTATGTCTGTCTGCGAGTCAGTCTGCCTGTTAGTCTGTCTGTTCTTTCTCTGTCTGTCAGCCTGTGTCATTCTCACTTTTGAAATCCTCTGTCTTTCAGTATGTCTGTCTGCGAGTCAGTCTGCCTGTTTGTCTGTTCTTTCTCTGTCTGTCAGCCTGTGTCATTCTCACTTTTGAAATCCTCTGTCTTTCAGTATGTCTGTCTGCGAGTCAGTCTGCCTGTTAGTCTGTCTGTTCTTTCTCTGTCTGTCAGCCTGTGTCATTCTCACTTTTGAAATCCTCTGTCTTTCAGTATGTCTGTCTGCGAGTCAGTCTGCCTGTTTGTCTGTTCTTTCTCTGTCTGTCAGCCTGTGTCATTCTCACTTTTGAAATCCTCTGTCTTTCAGTATGTCTGTCTGCGAGTCAGTCTGCCTGTTTGTCTGTTCTTTCTCTGTCTGTCAGCCTGTGTCATTCTCACTTTTGAAATCCTCTGTCTTTCAGTATGTCTGTCTGCGAGTCAGTCTGCCTGTTTGTCTGTCTGTTCTATCTGGGCCTGCCAGCCTCTAATTGACATTCTCTCTGTGTAATTACCTTTTTATCATTTTATTTTACTGATTTTCTTTTTTTCTTCCCTTCTGTCCATCTGTTTGTCTGCCCCTTTTTTCACTGTCTGTTTGCCTGTCTGTCTGTCGGTCTCTCTCCATCTGTCTGTTTGTCTGTCTCTCTTTCTCTTTATCTCTCCCTCTCCCTCTCCCCCTCTCTCCCTTCCTCTCTGTCTCTCCCTAAATGTTTCTGTCTCTCTCTCTCTTTCTCTCTCCCTCTCCCCCTTCCTCTCTCTCTCCCCCTTTATCTCTGTTTCTGTCTCTGTCTCTCTGTCTCTGTCTCTCTTTCTCTGTCTGTCTGTCTGTCTGTCTGTCTGTCTCTCTCTCTCTCTCTCTCTCTCTCAACCTGTTTCAATGAAAATCAATGTCTTGGGCCAGAGTCCCTGCAGAGTTTAGTCGTGAAGGACACTTGTACTGTGACAGCACTGCTTCTTTCCTGCACTTTGTAATGTCCACAGTTGTCACAGCGGTCAGTACTGTACACAGCCGATTAGTCTGTCTGTCTGTGTCCAGTGTTGACTTACTGTAAGTCCTTAACTTTATAGTAGATCAAACCGAATTCTGCTCTAAAGCCTACAGATTTTGTTTTATTCATTCAGCTCGACAGAGTGTTGCGAAGCTGAAAAGACTGTTTTCGTAGTAAAAGTCTCTCATTTCTGTGTTTGCTGCAATTGTGTTCACCATGATTATGTTGATTCTCTTTGCTTGTAGTTTAAACAGTCGTAACAGCGATTACATTTGAGCGCTGAATATGGTAAAATTCGGTCATGTCCGTCGCTGAATAAGTCAGTGATTCTGCAGAGAGCATTAATATTGTTTTGTTTGACTGCCCTCTGACAGGTATTTCTTTTTTCTTAGTGTTGTTTTTCTATATAGTATGAATACCTCCACTGTTTCTTCTCTTCTTTGAATGCTATGCGTTTCTCTGAATCGTACTGGACAGACACTTTACCAACCAGAAGAATTCCAGCATCTGATTGTTCAGGGAAGTCTGTCAGCACGGGTGTTGGCTCTGAGCCCCGTGCCTGTTCAGAGAGGTCGCAGGAACACCTCTGTCTGGTAGCCATGGGTTCCATTGACGAGCGCTAAGAGCACGATGCACACGGATCTTTTGATCCAATGCATGGCCCCAAGACCAGTGTTCACAGAGCTACACTGGTCTTTCTGTACAGCCTCACGACTTGCCATGAGCTCACAGTGACTCTGTGGGCGTGGTCACCGTCCCTTCATGACAAGTTCTCTGACAGTGACTCTGCGGGCGTGTTCACTGTCCGTCATGACAAGTTTTCTCACAGTGACTGTGGGCGTGGTCACCGTCCGTCATGACAAGTTCTCTCACAGTGACTGTGGGCGTGGTCACCGTCCGTCATGACAAGTTCTCTCACAGTGACTCTGTGGGCGTCTTCATCGTCCCGTCATGACAAGTTCTCTCACAGTGACTGTGGGCGTCTTCATCGTCCCGTCATGACAAGTTCTCTGACAGTGACTCTGTGGACGTGTTCACTGTCCGTCATGACAAGTTCTCTCACAGTGACTCTGCGGGCGAGTTCACTGTCCGTCATGACAAGTTCTCTCACAGTGACTCTGTGGGCGTGTTCACTATCCGTCATGACAAGTTCTCTCACAGTGACTGTGGGCGTGTTCACTGTCCGTCATGACAAGTTCTCTGACAGTGACTCTGTGGGCGAGTTCACTGTCCCGTCATGACAAGTTCTCTTACAGTGACTGCGGGCGTGTTCACTGTCCGTCATGACAAGTTCTCTGACAGTGACTCTGTGGGCGTGTAAACTGTCCCGTCATGACAAGTTCTCTGACAGTGACTCTGTGGGCGTGTTCACTGTCCCGTCATGACAAGTTCTCTCACAGTGACTCTGTGGGCGTGTTCACTGTCCGTCATGACAAGTTCTCTGACAGTGACTCTGTGGGCGTGTTCACTGTCCCGTCATGACAAGTTCTCTGACAGTGACTCTGTGGGCGTGTTCACTGTCCCGTCATGACAAGTTCTCTGACATTGACTCTGTGGGCGTGTTCACTGTCCCGTCATGACAAGTTCTCTGACAGTGACTCTGTGGGCGTGTTCACTGTCCGTCATGACAAGTGCTCTCACAGTGACTCTGCGGGCGTGTTCACTGTCCCGTCATGACAAGTTCTCTGACAGTGACTGTGCGGGCGTGTTCACTGTTCGTATGACAAGTTCTCTGACAGTGACTTTGTGGGCGTGTTCACTGTCCGTCATGACAAGTTCTCTGACAGTGACTCTGTGGGCGTGTTCACTGTCCGTCATGGCAAGTTCTCTGACAGTGACTCTGTGGGCGTCTTCACCGTCCCGTCATGACAAGTTCTCTCACAGTGACTCTGTGGGCGTCTTCATCGTCCCGTCATGACAAGTTCTCTCACAGTGACTGTGGGCGAGTTCACTGTCCCGTCATGACAAGTTCTCTCACAGTGACTCTGTGGGCGTGTTCACCGTCCCGTCATGACAAGTTCTCTCACAGTGACTGTGGGCGAGTTCACTGTCCCGTCATGACAAGTTCTCTCACAGTGACTGTGGGCGAGTTCACTGTCCCGTCATGACAAGTTCTCTCACAGTGACTGTGGGCGAGTTCACTGTCCCGTCATGACAAGTTCTCTCACAGTGACTGTGGGCGTGTTCACTGTCCCGTCATGACAAGTTCTCTCACAGTGACTCTGTGGGCGTCTTCATCGTCCCGTCATGACAAGTTCTCTCACAGTGACTGTGGGCGAGTTCACTGTCCCGTCATGACAAGTTCTCTCACAGTGACTCTGTGGGCGTGTTCACCGTCCCGTCATGACAAGTTCTCTCACAGTGACTGTGGGCGAGTTCACTGTCCCGTCATGACAAGTCCTCTCACAGTGACTGTGGGCGAGTTCACTGTCCCGTCATGACAAGTTCTCTCACAGTGACTGTGGGCGAGTTCACTGTCCCGTCATGACAAGTTCTCTCACAGTGACTGTGGGCGTGTTCACTGTCCGTCATGGCAAGTTCTCTCACAGTGACTGTGGGCGAGTTCACTGTCCCGTCATGACAAGTTCTCTCACAGTGACGTGTGGGCGTGTTCACTGTCCGTCATGGCAAGTTCTCTCACAGTGACTCTGTGAGCGTCTTCACCGTCCCGTCATGACAAGTTCTCTCAGACACTGAGTCTGCTTCCGGCTCCACGGGAAGCCCTGACGACCCATCCCTTGGCCTCTCAACGGTTGTCTTGTCCGCTGGACCGTCGTGATGTCACAGTGAATTGTTGGCCCAGGGGGTAATGACACCCCCTCCCCCCCCCTCTAGCCCCTCTCCCCTCCTCTCCCCGCTTCCCTCCCCAGGACTGCCAACGTCTGTCATGTCCGCCGGGCACTGTGATATGACAGTGAACTCTTAGCCCAGGAGTAACGCCCCCCCCCCCCTCCCACCTCCACCCCTCTCCTAACGACACCAGGAAATTCCATGACTGTCAACGGCTGTCTTGTGCACTGGGCCACCGTGATGTTACAGTGAACTGTTGGCCCAGTAGCAACCCCCCAAACACACGCACGCACGCGCACACACACACACACACACACACACACACACACACACACACACACACACACACACACACACACACAACACACACACACACACACACACACACACATACGAACACACACACACACGAACACACGACACACACACACACACACACACACACACACACACACAACACACGAAGGACACCAAAAATTCCATGACTGACAACAGCTGTCTTGACCACTGGGCCACTATGATGTCACAGTCAACTGTTGACCCATGAAGTAACTCCCTCTCCCCCCCCCCCCCCACCCTCCCTTCTCTCGGAAATCAGGAAATCCCAGGGGGTAACGCCCTCCCCCCCCCCCCATCCCCTCCTTTCTCTCGGAAATGAGGAAATCCCAGGGGGTAACGCCCTCCCCCCCCCCATCCCCTCCTTTCTCTCGGAAATGAGGAAATCCCAGGGGGTAACGCCCTCCCCCCCCCATCCCCTCCTTTCTCTCGGAAATGAGGAAATCCCAGGGGGTAACGCCCTCCCCCCCCCCATCCCCTCCTTTCTCTCGGAAATGAGGAAATCCCAGGGGGTAACGCCCTCCCCCCCACCCACCCCCATCCCCTCCTTTCTCTCGGAAATGAGGAAATCCCAGGGGGTAACGCCCCCCCCCCCCCCCACCCCCATCCCCTCCTCTCTCTCGGAAATGAGGAAATCCCAGGGGGTAACGCCCTCCCCCCCCCACCCCCCCATCCCCTCCTTTCTCTCGGAAATGAGGAAATCCCAGGGGGTAACGCCCTCCCCCACCCCCCCCCAATCCCCTCCTTTCTCTCGGAAATGAGGAAATCCCAGGGGGTAACGCCCCCCCCCCCACCCCCACCCCCATCCCCTCCTTTCTCTCGGAAATGAGGAAATCCCAGGGGGTAACGCCCTCCCCCCCCCCATCCCCTCCTTTCTCTGGAAATGAGGAAATCCCAGGGGTAACGCCCTCCCCTAGGACATGAGGAACTCCACGACAGTGAGGCTAGTTTTTTTCCTTCCCTCCGCCTCTTAGTCCTGAAGCGGCAGTGTGAGCGCTAACACTCCGAGTGCTAGTCCTTCAGGGTGAGTTGATGAACCCAGGTTCCGTGTGTAGCCTGCACATGGTAAGGAACCGACAGAAACAAAGATGTCCCCGGTAATAGTCCGTCCACAGATTTTACACGGTGCATCAGCAAAACGATATGTATTGTGCCATTACTGCTTCTGCTGTCTCGGTCAGTGGTGATGGATGTGGTCGCCGCGGTGGAGCTGTTGTTGATGCTGTTAGTATTGGCACCTGTCTGTCTGCCGTGTCAAATCTGCATATTCTTCACGTGTGTGAACAGCTTCATTTATCAAAGAAATTTTATTGGTCACTCTACTCTGCGCATTTGGTTTCCATGAATAAAAATGTCACGTGTTTTCATTGTATTAATCAAGGAAAAGAAGGGAGAAAACATTTTAAGATGTTAAAAGTATTAGAATGCTGTTAAATAACAGAGAACAGTGAGCAGAAAGAACGGAGGAGGAACGACTGACGATGTGGAGGACACTGTGGAGAGGGACATGTGTGTGAGGGACGGGGATAGAGTCAAGAAAAGATTCTTGGATGGTCATTATTATTACATCAGTAATTCTAAATACCACTTTTTTTAACAGTGTCCATGCATAATATACACTAGACACCATGTTACTTGTACATTTTGAAGTGTGCTGTACGTGCCATGTGTATGCTGTTTTAAAGAAAGGGTCCTTCTCAGCCAGGAAAGAAGTGGGCAGAAAAAAGCAGACAAAAGAAGACAGTAGTGCTGCACTTTGGCGAGATGTTCAGTACAGCCATGTGACCTTAATGCCTCCCCCACCCCCACCCCCACCCCCATATGCACACACACGCACACACGTCCGTGTTCAGAATGAAGTCATGCACTACAAAACAATTCATTTCCAGCTGCAAAGTGTTCACTATACGGGAGTTCGCAAAGTTCTGTGCTCTTTCCTCCCATGTCTGTGTCCTCTACCCTCCCCCTTCCCCTCCCTCCCCCGACCCCCACCCCCACCTCCTGATGTCAAGTTGTAAATGGGAGCGCAAGACTTGTGGACCATACGCATGGCCCTCGACAATAATTCCCGCTGATTGGAGGAGGGGACTGCACGTGACAGCTGTACATTCATCATTGGCTGTACACACGCAGCGCGCGCGGGCACACACCACACACCACACACACACACAGAGCCAGGCATGCCGACAGCCTGTGGCCGTGTTCTCAGCAGTCCGTCATTGATCAAGACTCCTGTGGGGTGCCGGCTGGTAGCCGTTCTCACAGGGGCACTGTTCTCAGGGGCTTTCCACTGGGTGACGTCCCTTGATGCAGCTTTATGTCTGCATACAGTTTTATATCATGTGATATGGTCTTCATGGGTCTGCATTTTTCTGTCTGCATGCTTCGTCTGTCCGTCTGAATGTCTGTCTGTCTGTGTCTCCTCCCCCCCCCCTCCTCTCTCCCTCTCCCTCCCTCCCTCTCTCTCTCTCTACCACCCTGCCTCCCCCTTTATGTGTGCGTGTGTCTGTCCATGTGTGTCCAGCTGTGTTTGATGTAAGGTATAAATGTCACGGGCCAATATATCAACATCTTTTAGTCTTTGTATGCATTTCAAATTAGATGGGATATGGAGAGTTGGGCAGGTTTTATTTATAGAGCAACAAAAACAGTAAAAAAGGGGGTTTTAACGTGGAAAGATTTCTTCTTCATAACCTACTAAAAGAAGCGTATGAAATGCTGCTATCTCATATACTAAAAACAAAACGTTTTGATGTTACAGATGATTGAAGTGTACCGTAACGTTGGATTACGTGTGTAAAGTAAAACGCTATGACATGTTTGGATGCTTCTGTGTCTGGTTGAGTGGTGGCTTAGTTCATTGAAATTAATCTGTTTCTACATGAACCAAAACAATGTATACAGACTGTTTCAAACAAGATTGAAATTGTTGTTCATCATACACCGATATCAGGGTAGGACATCGTCTTTTCAACCTGCCCTTTAGGGCAGACAGACAATGTTTCTACTTGCTCCCAGACAAAATCACCTGCCCGTCAGTCGGTGATAACTTCAGGCGAGGAATGTGAAGACCTGCTTATCGATATCTGCCATTTCCCCAGCAAGCTGGTGAAACCAGGGAACCTGTATGTTCCATTCAAATTGACAAGTGATGTTGATGTCATAAACAGCAACATAAAAACCAGTTTCGAGAAGTGAAATCAGCCGCTGTAGGGATGGTTACTTGACATTGGCAGAGTATTGCCGGACTTTTATTTCTCTCCGCAGGAGATGTTTGAAAAGTCGCACCTGCCCGGCGGGCAGGTCATCGAATTCCTCGCATGCCCGACGCAAGTGATGATCTGCGTCTGGACGTCGGGCAGCCATGACAGTCCTACAAGCAACTTATAGTTAACTGACCGTTACTTCCGTCCTAAAAACACAAGTGGGACTTCTTAATGCTAGATTTTGACTTGTCTGTTTTCTGTATAGAGTGCAAACTTAGAATCTGTAATATTTGTACTCGCCAAAGTGTACCGCCGGAATTAAGATATTTGTCTGTTTCGCTCACAGGTCGAAGAGGAAGTTTTAATTTCTCCTTTTTGTCTCGCTTATCATGATCCAGAATTTTTGTTTTAGACATATGTCTGCTGTCGTTAAATTTCCAGTCACAGGACGACGTTTACACAACAATCTGCTCAACAGTGTTTTCATACTGTGCGCTGAAGAGAAAGCAACTAATGGCTTAGATGGCTTTGTGTTTAGAGACAGACTGAAACAGAGTTTGCATGCTAGATCTTTTCATGGTAGATCTTTTCATTTCTGCTTTTTTTGTATTATTTCTTTTGACCTTCATTGTGTTTGTGCTTTATTTCCATTGGTCCCTTTGAAGACCTCATGACACCAGAAAAACACAAGCGCCGCTGAAATCATTTGGTCATATCCGTTCATCATTGGGCATTGCAAACACCGTCTTGCACGGTAGTGTACCAGGAAACAGAGGCAGGGGCAGACAGCAGACAGAGAGGTGGGACGACAACATTCAGGCCTCAATGAGGGCAGTTCCCAAAGATCGTTATGAGACTGATGGTGACCATATCTCCCAGCATGAAACAACTCGGAGTTCATGTACACTGTGTGCTGCGTGCGTGCGTGCGTGCTGGTGCGTGCGTGCGTGGTTGTGTTGTGTTGTGTGTGTGTGTGTGTGTGTGTGTGTATGATACTGCCATCTTAAATGCTAAATGCAAGGATAGCATCCGTTCACCTTTGACCTTTATTTGGGTCATAGAAGAGATAATGAGATGAAGATGCTTTAGTAGACTATTCATATCGCCAGTAGCATACTAAACAGGGGAAAAAGAGAAGAAAGAGTGGAGTAAAGTAGAAAACATAATCCAAGTATACAAATCTAGCTGAATCATAAGTTTTGATAAATCAAGCGGCTTTTGTCTTAGTTGACGACGGTGATCAAAACAGATTTCCTGTCCACCATCTGCAGTGGTCTTCTTTATGTATTACAATTTTGATTTTGTGCGCATTCCATGAATGAATAAACGAATTGAATCATCGATAACAATCATGTCATAATGTGTATTCTGGGAGCTCCTTTTTTCATGGCCGGTTCTGCCTAATCGACAAAAATCGATCTTGGATCCTTTGTGAGGCAATAAGGGTTGGTAATGGCAGTTTATTTGTTTGATAGGTGAACATTTAGCACATTTTGGTGGTGACGTTACGAACAAAATGAACGCGTACTCATCAGTCCAAAACATGAAGTCAGTGATAAAACAAAGACCATTTTTAACATCGCCTTTGTCTTATTATAAACTTTCTCAATTTCACCTACCACACACACATAAGATTGTAATGGCACAGGCATTGTTTGGTAGGTATTCAAGGTCTGACCAGCGCGTTAGGCTAATGCGTAGGTCACACATCTGCTAAGTCGTAGTCACGAGACCTTCTTCTTAAATTCTCTCATCTTGGTCATTAATAAATTTATCCATCAGCTTTAAATCATACGCAGTGTGGTCTCAAAACCTAGCGGATGTGGTGTAGCGTATATGGACTGGCCCGCACACAGTGACACCTCCTTCATGAAACTGAAACTTTCTCAGTTTCAAAGACAGTCCGCTACCTGCGTGGAAAAGGCGGAGAAACAAAGAGAAAAACAGACCCCCCCCCCCCCCCCCCAGCGCACATGATGTACAGTCCGCTACCTGCGTGGAAAAGGCGGAGAAACAAAGAGAAAAACAGACCCCCCAGCGCACTTGATGTACAGTCCGCTACCTGCGTGGAAAAGGCGGAGAAACAAAGAGAAAAACAGACACCCCCCCCCCCCCCCCCCCAGCAGCACATGATGTACAGTCCGCTACCTGCGTGGAAAAGGCGGAGAAACAAAGAGAAAAACAGACCCCCCCAGCGCACATGATGTACAGTCCGCTACCTGCGTGGAAAAGGCGGAGAAACAAAGAGAAAAACAGACCCCCAGCGCACATGATGAGTGCAGCAGACCGGACCTTCGGAGCGACAGATGTTCAGCCATAGGAACAAAAAAACACACACAAAAAGCCGCGCACTCTATCAGAGCTCTGAGACGTAACACGTGCCAGGTGCAACAGCAACTCCGGCGCCAGGGCTGGAACTGTTTGTGTACCACCTGGAGGCGCTCCGCTGATCCCGTGATGTCGGAGAAAGTTTCCACCAAAGCCCTCCAGGCAAATAACCTTCGCTTTAGACATTGCACTAACATGGCGTGGGGTGCCGAACGTCGCAAAGCGCGGAATGGCAACAATGCACATCTTGTGTCAATTAATAGAGTAGATTTGCACGTTGGTTTTCTCTGCTTCATGCTGTCAAAGTGCACGTGTGTTGCAATTGGAGGCTTGAGAGTTTTTTTTCCCCATTTCTGACTTTACACTCTTTCAGGGGCAATGCCCCCACACTGCTGATTCCGCTTTCTCTACACACACGTACACTTGTAAAGTCTGTGGCCACCGGTACCTTCTATATTTGAGTTCACCTATCGGTCGAGGAGGAATAAAAATGAACTTCATAAGGCTTAAATTCCCCAACGTAGAACAGGTGTCCCGCTAGCAGTGGGGTGCGACATCCATCTAAAAATGCACGCCTTGAGACGCCCACCCATCCAAACGTTGCGGGATCGAGTCCCGGCAGCGCCTGGAGAAAAAAAGTTGGCAGTAGAAGGGCATCTGGGAGTCATGACCTGGATGCGGCCCGGCCCCCGTACGGAGTCCAGGGCCGAAACACTTGTTTGGGGGATGTTTCTTCTCTGAAGACCTGTTGTCAATCTCTCCCCTGAGTTCCTTCCTACTAGGCGGGGAAACGGCATTCCCAACAAGTCCGAGAGCAGACGGCACCGCACGATGTTCTCCATAGCCCGCCACCATGTTGTGAGATACCTGGTTGTTTATGAGTGTGCGGCAGCACGTCTGCGGCGTTCGGCTGGAGCGGTTCCCGTGGGATCCATGAGAAAGCCGAGAGCAGCAGTAACGGGGTGTACTGCAGGGTGCACCGCTCCTGAAGGGTACCTGTGGGGTCTGCATCAACACAGCCCTTGCCTGTCGCCTTGCCCCAGTCCGTCACTTTGATGTGGTCTATCTCCCTCATCTTGTCTGGTGTGCAAGAGCAACTAACCTCCTCCGCTTCCCCCCAACGACTGCACGCGTTTTCAGTTTGTAAACAGTGTCCTTCTCCAAACATTTTGTGCTGTTAATTAATTCTCTCTTGTCCTGGTGTTCTGTTGTTTGTCTGTTTGTAAGCTTGGTTTGGTCTCTTGTATTTTCTTTCGTGTGTGTGTGTGTGTGTCTGTGTGTGTGTGTTCTGCTATATTTTCCATGCCTTTCTGTTTATTGCCTGTTATCTCGTCACTGCTCGCCCCATGAACCGTTAGTTGTAATCAACTGTTTATTCTAGTATTCCTGGGTTTGTGCTTTATAAAACAAACTTTCTTTCTTCTGTTTGCGGAAGGTGATGAGAACTTGCACCTTTTCTCAAGCCGTGCCAAAAAGGTGCCTTCGTTTGTTTACCAAGCGGTTTTCCAAACTATCCCCCCAAATAACTGACGAAGCTTACTGTTGTCTCCCAGCTGGTGGTCAAAGCTTACTCTATTATCGATTTCTGCATCTTCTCCGCCCAGCTCCTATATCTGATTAGGTAAACCTCCCATTTTTTTAATAACGTTATGTCGTCAGTCAATGCCCCTTCTGTCTTCCACGTAGTAACCCAGGAGTTCACTTTGCTGACAGTTTCCTTGGTGGGGTTAGTTTCAGCTACGTCATAGTAGTCACTGTTATTCAGTTCATTCAGGATAATTTGATCATCAGCATCTAGGGGAGTGATCACTGTAACTCCTGCTTTGTCAGCATATCTGCATGCAGCATTTTGGGTCATAGGCAAATTATATAGATATATACTTAAGGGAAGAGCAAGAAACATCACCAACCCAACAAACGTTGGAATAATCTCAGGCCAACACTATGAAGACTCCTAGAGACTGGGGCAAACTCATAATGGGCCTTTCCAATAACAGACACAAATGATCAAACACATGTCAACTGAGATAAGACTTTGAATCTCTCAGGGCCCCCAGCGCATACTGTCGACGTGTACGCGCTGGTGTGTGTTCATCAGTGGGGTGATGCCAGCATGTTACTTAGAGAGTCCACGGGCGAGAGTGTGCAAGCGTTGGTGTGTGAGTGTGTGTGAGAGAGTGAGTGAGTGTATGTGTGTATATGCGTGCGCGCGCGCGGTGTGTATGTGTGTGCGCGCGCGCGTGCGTAGGTGTGTGTGTATGTGAGGGGGAGGGGTTATTTTTCTTATTGTTATATGTGTGTGTGTGTGTGTGTGTATGTGTGTGTGTGTGTGTGTGTGTGTGTGTGTGTGTGTGTGTGTGTGTGTGTGCCAGCACGCGCGCGCGTGTGCGCGTGCACGTATATGTTGTATTTGATGGTCTTGGTCTTGTTCTTGATCCTAAGTCATCTTCTGAACACTCACGCACGCAGTCACTAAACACACACACACACGCGCGCGCACGCACATGCACACACACGCGCGCACGCGTACACACACGCACACACACATACACACACAAACGTGCACACGTATGTCCACTCGCTCCTACGCACACACATATACACATGCGTGCATGTGCACGTCCACACCCACACCCGCGCGCACATACACGCATACACATGAACGCACAAATGCATACACACACGCACATGCGTACACACCCACATACAAAGACACACACATATAAACACATATATGTACACATATATATGCAGATACCTCTGTGTGCTCACACAAACTCACAAATTACACACACAGAACACACACCACCAACACACACACACACACACACACACCACAACACACGCACAAGCACTTCTACACTCGCACACACACGCGCACATACATGCAGGCACCACACGTGCGCACACACACACACACACACACACACACACACACACGCGTGCGCGCACACATACGCACACAAGCGTGCGCGCACACAAGCGCGCACACACGCATGCGCACACACACATACACACACACACATGCGGACACGCACACACATGGGCCCGTGCCCATACATCCATACACACACATGTGCACATTCGCTACACACACATACAAAAGAAAAGAAAAAAGAAAAACAACCAATGTTAGGTAGACACTCAAGGTCTGACCAGCGCATTGGGCTAATGCGTAGGTCAGACATCTGCCGTAGCCAGAGACCCTCTTCTATTGTCTCATCTTAGTTGTTAATTCATTTATTGAACAGCTTAAAATCATGCGTATTGTGGTCTCAAAACTTAGCGGATGTGGTGGAGCGTATATGGACTAGTCCGCACGCAGTGACGCCTCCTTGGTGAAACTGAAACTATATATATATATATATATATATATATATATATATATGCGTTTTATTCCATTTAAAACTATCCTTCGCTGGCTACTTTGAGGGTGCTGTTGGATTCTTTTTTTAACCCTTGGTGTTGAGAACACCACAGAACTATGGACTGTGGTGTGTCTCTACTTGACACCAGGAGCGCAGACACAATCAGCCGTGTCTCCCTGATGAGTCCGATCCAGCGGACGAAAGGCCTAGGAGCAGGCAATACAAATAGAACTGCCTTCGAGAGGGTTTACGATGGTTCCCTCAGGCAGCTAGTGAAGGGTTTCTCATTATTTATAATATATTCCCCCATTTTCTTCATTTTTTTTTCTTCTAAAAGTTCAAATCTTTGCCAAGTCATTACCATAATGACTGAAGAATTGTTAGCCTGCACTTGTTTTCCCCCACCACTTAATTGTTCAGCATTATATTGTTTGGTCAATCAGTGGGAGATTGCATCTCTTAGGAGATCCAAGTAAAGGTTGTTCTGCACAATTCTTAGCCACTGACAATGCTTGAGTTATTGAACAGCAGAGCTGACCACTCAGACTGTTCCATATCTTTTGATCTCCCTTGCATCCTTGAATGGATCCTCAAGCATAGGCTCAAAGATTGTCCCCTACATTTTATACTGTTTGCATAATACTTTTAGTTTTTCAGCAACTTTTTTCCTCTCCACACTTTCGTTTTATTCCATTTAAAACTATCCTTCGCTGGCTGTTTTGGGGGTGCTGTTGGATTCTTTTTTGAACCCTTGGTGATGAGAACACCACAGAACTATGGACTGTGGTGTGTCTCTACTTGACACCAGGAGCGCAGACACAATCAGCCATGTGTCCCTGATGAGTCCGATCCAGCGGACGAAAGGCCTAGGAGCAGGCAATACAAACAGATGTGCCTTCGAGAGGGTTTACGATGGTACCCTCAGGCAGCTAGTGAAGGGTTTCTCATTATTTATGATATATTCCCCCCGATTTTCTTAATTTTTTTTCTTCTAAAAGTTCAAATCTTTGCCAAGTCAATACTATAGTGACTGAAGAATTGTTAGCCTGCACTTGTTTTCCCCCACTACTTAATTGTTCAGCGTTATCTCTCTCTCTCTCTCTCTCTTATATATATAATATATAGAAGAGAGAGAGAGAGAGAGAGAGAGAGAGAGATGCGTATAGTCAAGCTATACGCCACGCAATATCTTACCTTATTCAGTCCTTAATGGCGATCAAGGACCAAACGTATTCTCACACAAGAAATGCATCTAAACTGCATGAACAATACAGGGTCTTCTTCCCCTCAACATCCGTTGCCTGCATTAGACTGAAACTGTACTAGAGGGAGCACAGACAGAGAGAAGGAGAGAGAGAGAGAGAGAGAGAAGAAGAAGAAGAAGAAACGTGAGGGGTAGTGACACGAGAAGAAGAAAGGGGAGGGGCAGAGAGGTGAGGAGAGTGGGGGTCCACTTCTGCACGCTGTTTAGCAGCCGGTATTGTTTGACTGTAAAAGGTCTGATGTTTCAGCGGAATCTGTCTAGTCCAAGAGTGTTCATGGCATGCTAAGCACCGAGTGGTTTCTTTCGAAACGCAGCAAGAAATGTGTTGTTGCTTTAAGAAAAAAGTTGTTTAACATGTATTGACTTCCGTATCACAGCATCCACCAATGCGACATTGAACGGTCCTCGAAATACGACCGATATGACACCTTCCACAACATAGTGTGTGTGTGTGTGTGTGTGTGTGTGTGTGTTGATGAGAGAGAGAGAGAGAGACAGACAGACAGACAGACAGAGACAGAGGCGAACAGAGTGTCTGTGTTTGAGAGAGAGAGAGAGAGAGAGAGAGAGAGAGAGAGAGAGACAAAGGCAGAGACAAAGAGAGAGAGACAGAGACACACGAGAAAGAGACAGCGAGAGAGAGAAGGAGAGAGACAGACAGACAGAGGCACACATGCACAGACAACAGAGAGACAGACAGAGGCGCGCGCTCGCGCACACACACACACACACACAACACACACACACACACACACACACACACACACAACAGAGAAACACAGACAGACAGACAGACAGAGACACACACACACACACACATAGACAACAGAGAGAGAGAGAGAGAGAGAGAGAGAGAGATCTCTTTGCTCTCTGGCTAAGAGACGTGGACAGTATGTTCTGGGCCAACGGAATCACTGGAGCTGGACCACTGGCGTCATTGTCATGAACCTCTCAGGGGAGGACCCTGTCTCCGACACGGAAAGTCTTCAAAATAACCTGTTCGCCCAGTTCTGAGCGCTCTGCTCGTCTGTCTGCCTGTCGGTCTGTCTGTCTGTCTGACTGACTGTCTATCAGCCTGTCTGTCTGTCTGTCTGTCCCCCCATCTCTCTCCTTCTTGTTCTTGTTCTTCTTCGTCTTCTCTCTCTCTCTCTCTCTCTCTCTCTCTCTCTCTCTCTCACACACACACACAGTACAGAGAGAGAGAGAGAGAGAGAGAGAGAGAGAGAGAAGAGAGTCCGTCAACCCTACTCTCTGTCTCACTCTCTGTGTTGTTCTCCGCCTCCCTGGGCTGATGAGGACTACTGGCCCAATGCAGGACAAGCTAACACCGCACGATAGGTGCGGGCACTATTACCACCATCTCCCATTCCGGACGATTACCGTTAGAAACCCTTTTACTTCAACCGCTCTCCGCTAAAGTTAATCACCCATGGATGATGATCGGGTGCAGTCATGCCTGGATTTCACGTCAGGAGAGACAGAAAAACAGAATTCTGTTCCACATGGGCTGAGATGAAGTGGACTGTGAGACTGTGTAGCGCTCAGTTAATGACCAAATATATTTTCTGGGTAATTGGTTGTTGTTGTTGCTGCTGCTGCTGCTGCTGCTGCTGTTGTATGTCTCAGAGAAGAAACGAACGAACTTTCTTGAGAGTTCAGGTACGAATGTTTAATCATGAAGGACAAGATGTTTGACTGATCTCTGTCTCCGTCTGTCTGTTTGTCTGTCAGTCTATTCCTCCCTCTGTGTGGTGTGTGTGTGTGTGTGTGTGTGTGTGTGTGTGTGTGTGGGGCGCGCGCGCGCGCGTGTATGTATGTATGTATATGTGTATATATTATATATATATATATATATATATATATGTGTGTGTGTGTGTGTGTGTGTGTGTGTGTTTGAGAGACAGAGGAGAAGGATGATGATGATTTTTTTTGTTTTTAGTTTTCGTTTAAGCATGGTCTTGGATTTATCAGTATTTACCAGAAAATTTCCAGTTTTCTTCATCCAGCCGGGAAAAAGATATTCAATTAACTAGATCATCATCAGAGAGAGAGAGAGAGAGAGAGACAGACAGACAGACAGACAGACAGATATAGAGTCAGAGGCAGAGATATGATATGATATGATTTATTGCTATAAAGCGGTACAGCTTCGTAAGCAAGACGGCGCGATGAACAATAACACAACAAAACAATTTAACACGGCACCGCGGAAAGTCCGACATGGAAACCATGGCAAACAATGTTGTTGTTTTTTTCCCCCCCTCTTGGCATAAGTCCCACAGTAACCGGTCCGTCATGCGAGTCTCGTGAACACAGGCTGTCAGCCCAGGTAGAACTGGATCAGGCCGTGCAGCGTCTTTCTCCCCCGTGCCCGCACGTGCTTGGATCTCGGCGTGTTATGTACTGACAACGCGTTTCCCTTTACGGAGACTGGCAAGTTTAGCACGTTCTTCTGTCAGCATGTTTTTGTCGTCCTGCTTCACATACCAGAAGACACATTTGCTGTCACCAGAGATAGCCGCACAGGTAAATTCCAGAACTAGATCGTCTGATTCGCACATGAGCACATCAGTGTCGGTCGATCACTGGACTGTCACTTTTCGGAAGGATTTATTTCTGTCCTTGTCCCTCAATCGTCTTTGTACAGACCTGTCTGTGAGGGAAGCGACATAGCTTTTGACGACACTGGTACTGAAACTACCAACAGAACTGTCTATCATCGGCTCGATGTCCGTCTCAAGTTGTGGAATGATAGAACTGACACAGTCAATCATGCCTGAAGTTTCGTTGGCCTCGTTCACTTGAAACACATCAGACGGCGCTTCGTCCTCGTCTTGGTCGCTGTCATTCCGGTTCGGTCGTGCTGACAAAACGTACTTCTGTGTGTCTGATATTTCTGACTGTGTGTCAGGCAAGAACGGCGCATCCAGTGGGAGGTCATGATCCCGCTTCGTACTTGCCTGACTCTGTTGCTGTCTGGCCCTTTCCCGGTCACGTCGAATCTGACTGGGTGGCTTTCTTCTATAATACTGCACCCTTGTATTCCGATTCAGGACAGGGTCCGCCATGTTTGTTGACACTGGCGGGTTGGCAGGCTTGAGACGTAAGACAACCACCGTGCTGTCTCCTTCTCCCGCCACTGTCCAGCTGCTCACCGTGTTGTCCGTCAGCAGGGCACTCAGGGTCTTCTCCACAGTCGTCAGCAGGGCACTCAGGGTCTTCTCCACAGTCGTCAGCAGGGCACTCAGGGTCTTCTCCACAGTCGCTGGCAGTCCAGTTACTGGCATGCTGACGATGAAATCAGCGAATTTACTGCATCTCTTCCGATGTGCACTCTTTCGCTACGCTTCACGTCACGTGACCCCGTCAGTGGCAGAGAGAGAAGTGACAGACAGATTGATAGAGACAGACAGATTCGGATTTGATTAATTTATTCATAGGCCATTGCCCCTCATGAAGGGGTACACTTTTCAATTATTGAACATGGCAACATTTTCTTAGTAATTATACACACAGTCACATATGTTCACGTATATTAGGATCTTAAGATATAGCAGCAGATCGTAATTTAAGCGCTTTATATGAGAATACTGATAAATTTCTGATAGTATTTTCATATTTAGACGCCAACAGTAAAGTCAATCCAAACTGGCTGGGACGCTTATAAAATTTCAGAGGTATTTAAAGTTTTCGCAAGTTATTAACATGAGAGAGAGAGAGAGAGAGAGAGAGAGAGAGAGAGAGAGAGAGAGAGAGAGAGAGAGAGAGAACTCAAACTCAAATACTTTAATTGCAAAGGCCACCGACCTATCTGCAATCAGGTCAAGAAGAAAAGTAGAACACACACGCACTCGGCGCATGTACTGCAAGTTATGAAAGAAAATATTTGCATAACAAAAATGTTCTTCCTGAAATTGCTCAGGCATTTGTGTGTTAACTGATAGCGGTTCTTCTCTTCGTTTTATTGCTTTAAAGATGAACATAGCCACAGAGCGAGTTACAATTCTCTTTTCATTTTGCAGTGAAAGAAGCAATGACACTTGATGAACATTTCTCGTATGAGGCAAAATGTATTTATCTCTTAAATCTTGAGAGAGAGAGAGAGAGAGAGAGAGAGAGAGAGAGAGAGAGAGAGAGAGAGAGAGAGAGACAAACAGACAGACAGACAGACAGACAGACAGACCAGGGGAGAAAACGGAAACGTGAACTTCCATTTCACAATCGCTTCAGCCTCACCGGAGCGCAAACCCAATCACGACGTGCGCAAACACGTGCAAATTGACCGTGTCAACATCCTCCTATTGCCTGCATATCGCCTTGCACAACCTGCAGGCCATCGTCCACTCGCTTTCTTGTCATGACATGGTTGGGTTATCCGCCCACATTCCCCACGTGCGCGCGAGCTGAGGTGACCTGAAATGACTGGGCGAATGGGGAGGTGTTTTGTCCAGCGGTCTGCACTGCAGATCGTCTGCACCCAGATCTTCTGTGGAAACTGTTGGAGATAATGTAGTTGTTATTGATTTCGGTAAGTGTAAGGCATATGCGATTATATCCGGACAAACACCAGCTTTTATGTCTCTACTGTACACACAGTGGCACCCGAGGTGGATGAAGGGTTGTTTTAACAAGATATTGCGTAGAAGAACTCAGTAAAGCACGACAAATGAGTAAAAGGTGATTGCTTCCGCTCTCTCTCTCTCTCACTCTCTCTCTCTCTCTCTCTCTCTCTCTCTCTCTCTCTCTCTCTCTCTCTCTCTCTGTATATTGCGCGCTAGCGCGCGTATATATATATATATATGTGTGTGTGTGTGTGTGTGTGTGTGTGTGTGTGTGTGTGTGTGTGTGTGTGTGTGTTGTTGTTTGTTGTTGTTATTGTTCTTGTTGTTCCTGTTTTTCATGTTGCTGCTGTGACCTGGTGCACAATGTCCTGTTAGTTTGTCGCACAAGCATCTGGTGACATACGCGCGCACGCGCATGCATACACACACACACACGCACGCACGCGCGCACGCACACACACGCACGCACGCACGCACGCACGCGCGCGCGCGACACACACACACACACACACAAGCATAAACGTATTTTACGAAAGTCTGAATTTGGTTTGTTGTGACCCTTTCTCCATGGTGAAGATTTAC
>CM065728.1:71321519-71366519 GCA_033310375.1 Conus canariensis | reverse complement strand
GGAACAGTGCCGCAAACAGGGTCCTGTGCCGCATTCGTAACGGTGCCGCAAGCAGGGTCCTGTGCCGCATTCGTAACGGTGCCGCAAACAGGGTCCTGTGCCGCATTCGTAACGGTGCCGCAAACAGGGTCCTGTGCCGCATTCGTAACGGTGCCGCAAACAGGGTCCTGTGCCGCATTCTTAATGGTGCTGAACGCACGGTCTCGTGCCGACAACCCCGTTCAATCACTAACCAGTTTCTGACGTCAGTGTGTGGTAGTGCTTGGGAGGGGGAAGGTGTGGGGTGAGATGGGGGTCTGATGAGCGGCGTTGGAATGATGCTAGTGAAAGGGTAGGGAAGATGGGACCCCATCCCACCCCTATTCCACACCCTCCCCCTCTCAAAAAAAGGAAAAAGGAGGAGGAGGAGTAAAACAGAACATGAAAACTTTGCGTAACAAACGATGGACTTAACCACGCGTACAAAAAGGGCTAATTTGTCCTATGTAACAAGAGGAGAAATCGTTATCATACGTAATTACATTGTTATGTCACCACAGAGAGTTTGCCGCTGCCTGTACACTGCGGTACTGGGCCGTCTAGAAAGACCTCCCTGAGCCTGACAGTGTGTGGGTTAGCCAGATTGAGCGCCTGCAAGTCATGGCACTAAGGAAGGAGAAAGAGGAGGGGGGAGGGGGTGGGAGGCGGGAAGGAAAAGAGAGAGAGAGAGAGAGAGAGAGAGAGAGAGAGAGAGGGAGAGAGAGAGAGAAAGAGGCCAAGGAGAAATTCGACAGAAAACTTATGGTAACATACTAGCATCTAAAGGGTATAAAAGCCAACTTCCTCAAAAAAGCAAGCAAACAAACAAACAAACAAACAAACAAAAACAGCTATGATCTTCGAAGACAACTTCGAAAAAAAAAGGGACAACATTTATTATCCTGAGAATCACAACTTTTTTCTTTGGGAGCGCGAATGTTTCTCCTGTTTCCCTACTGATGATAATTATCTTCCCAGTTTTCTCTGTGGATCATAATAGTTTTTCTCCTATTTTCCATTCGGTAATAACTGTTATCGGTGTTTTTCATGAGAACAAATACAATCGCGAGGAAAACTGAACAGGGAAAATAGATGTGACCGCAGTTTACAGTGACAAGCACAATAACACACACACACACACACACACACACACACACACACACACACACACACACACACACACACACACCGGAACATAATGTCGCATACATAAACACACTATATAACACGATGAACAGCTCAAAGTGTGCAAGTGACATGTAGTAATTCAGTAATATTTCAGGTTGTATTCTGCAACTGACGTTTGAACAGATACGTTTTAAGTGCAAACTTGAAAGTCGGGAAGGATGGGGCATGACGTAGATGGAAAGGCAGTGAATTCCAGAGTATTGCCGCAGAAAATGAGAATGCTCTAGAACCGTGTTGCTTTCGGTTATATGAAGGAATTCGAAAAAAAAACGGTCATCAGAGGAAGAACGGAGGGGACGTGTAGGAATATATGTTCGGAAGCGATCAGAGAGAAAGGTAGGCGCTTCACCTGTTGAGGTTCTCAGGGATTACAGCTTAACCCTGTTTTCTTAGACAATGGCCGTTTTCCTGGTAAAACAGCTACCTTCGGGTTATGAAGTCGGTATGCTTTTATGAAAAACTAAAAAACTCAGATCTGAGCGCCCCGTCCGCACACAGCTTTGGCCACACTATGTTCAAGGCTGTTTATTCGTCCACACTTACAGGCTTTAAAAAATTATCGTCTTTTTCATGACCATTTTACTAAGGCTTTCATCTCCATTACACAGACTGCCCTCTTCACAAACAAAAAGGAAAGCCGCCTACACAAAGAACTGTCAGCTTGAACGTGAAAAATCCGATCACACGGAGACAACTCTGAGAGAAATCCACTGGTTTCCACTCCAGGGACGCATCGATCACAATTATCTTGCTGTCACTGAAATGGCGTTTCCAAGGGAAAAAAATGCCCCTCTGTCTTCTTCGTGTTAGAGTCCTTCTCGACTGATACTACGTCATATTGTATTGAACATAATTGAGGTGCTTACTTACTTCTGGTAGATCGATTGCCTTTGATTCTCTCTCTCTCTCTCTCTCTCTCTCTCTCTCTCTCTCTCTCTCTCTCTCTCTCGTCTAATTTAGTTTTAGTAACAGCAAGTATGAAAAACAGCAAACAAAGCCAATATTTTCACCGTTGTAAAGTATAGAATCGTTGTCAGTAGCTCCTCTCTCTCTCTCTCTCTCTCTCTCTCTCTCTCTCTCCACTCTCTCTCTCTCTCTCAGTTATTACAAATTAACGTGAATGAGAGTCTAGGTAAATTTGTCAGTGCTTTGTGCGGAGCCGCAGCTTGTATGGTTCGAGTTATTTGTAGAGGCAGCAGAACATACAATGACTGGTTTGATAATGAGTGCGAACGAAAGAAACAGGAAGTTAAAAGGTTATTAAAAAGATATCAGAGATGCAAAACAGCCAAGGATGAAATTAAGAAAAGAGAAGAATACGCTGTATCACGTAAAGAGTATGTTACGCTAAGGAAAACAAAGGAACTGGAGTTTAAAGAAAATAGGTTAAAGAAACTAAAAAATTCAGTCAATGATTCTAAAATGTTCTGGTCAGTGATAAGATCTATAAACAAAAAGAGTTTTGTGTATAACGAAATCTCAGTTCAACAGTGGCAAGACCATTTTTGGAGCGTTTTTCATAGTTTTGATAATAAAAGTAAGGAAGAAGAAACTAGTATGGTAGAAGAAAATGAAATTGAGCCATTATTTAATCAACCTATTTCCAGTGAAGAAGTCGTTGCTGGTATTAAACATTTAAAATTAGGAAAGAGTGCAGGACCAGATAGAATCATAGCAGAAATGTTGAAGAATGCAAACTTAACTGTAATCAATTTTCTTGTTCATTTATTCACCCAACTTTTTGATAATGGTATCTTTCCATCAGAATGGGCTAAATCTATAATTGTACCAATTTACAAAAACAAAGGAGACGTGAACAATCCCGACAACTATCGTGGAGTATCACTTACCAGCATTTTAAGTAAAATCTACACTTACATACTAAATGCAAGATTAACTGAATGGGCTGAAACTGAAGAAAAAATAGTGGAAGAACAAGCAGGTTTTAGAACCAGTTACAGCACCATAGACCATATATTTACACTATATTCTTTGATTCAGAAACATCTACTCTGCAAATCGAAGCTCTACATTGCATTTGTAGATTTCAAGAAGGCCTTTGACTTGGTAAATCGGAATGCTCTGTGGAATGTACTCCGTAAAAGTGGTGTTAATAGTAAACTGTACATGGCTATTAGAGGGGTATACAACTCAGTGCTTGCATGTGTGCGTGTGAAGAGTGAGTATTCAGATTATTTTGATTGTCCAAATGGAGTAAAACAAGGATGCTTGTTGAGTCCACAGTTGTTTTCTTTTTTCATAAACGAACTGGCGATGGAATTGTCCCGCAAAGGAAGACATGGTATCCAGATGATACCTGGAGCAGTTGAATTAGTTTTACTACTGTATGCTGATGATGTTGTTCTTTTGTCCGGGACAGTTGTAGGTTTGCAAAACCAACTAAATGTATTGAAAGAAGAAGCAGACCGCTTAGGTTTATCAGTTAACTTGGATAAGACAAATATAGTGGTCTTTAGAATGGGTGGCCACCTATCAGTGTATGAAAAATGGTCGTATGGAAATGCAGATGTTCAAGTAGTTAATTCATATAAATATCTTGGAATGATATTTTCAACAAAATTAACTTTCCGTTACGCATGGGAAGAATCTCTGAGAAAAGGGAAAAAAGGTACTATTGAAATTCTGAAATCCCTGAGAAAACTGAACTGTACAGACCGTGGTATATTTTGGAAAATGTTTGATACACAGATAAAACCTCTTCTTACTTATGCAGCTGAAATTTGGGGCTTATATGAAAATTCGCAGATGGAAAAAGTACATACGTATGCTATGAAGCGTTTCCTTCAAGTACCTATTCATTCATCCAACACCGTCTTATATGGAGAAATGGGCAGATACCCTTTGTATATAAGTACATTTGTGAAATGTATTAAATACTAGTTGAAGATCTTGAAGCTACCCCAGTCCCGTTTGAGCAGGCAAGCCTATGATATGATGCTTTTAGAAATGGAAAAAGGTAAAGAAAACTGGGCTTATAAAGTAAAGAAAGTCCTTTCAGAACAGGGTTTTGGAATAGTGTGGATGACTCAGGAAGTAGGAAATGAGCAACAGTTCATTGCGGAATTTAAAGACAGGCTTATTTGTTCTTTTAAACAGAATTGGCACTCGGATATGGAAAGTAAAGAAAAATATCGCTGGTTTTTCTCATTTAAGAATGTGTTTCATTCTGAAAAGTTTCTCAATGTCATAACAGATAAATGGCACAGAATAAATTACGCAAGATTTAGATTGAGGACTTTAGGTTTTAATGCGAACAAAAAATGGTTTGAATGTGAAACATCCACAGAATCTCCTTGTCCTGCATGTAGACATATTATTGATGACGAAGAACACTTTCTGTTCCACTGTACTGCTTATAATGAAGTGCGGACAAACTGTTCATTTTTCCAGTTAGATATAGCGAAAAGACACAATGTCGCTGATGTGTTATCATCAGATGATGAAATTGTAATAAAATCAGTTGCGAAATTCATCGCGGAAGCATTAAAAATTAGACGGATGAAGGATAGTGAAATTGAAGATAATACATTATAAGAGATATCTGAATGAATGTTACCATTCATCGCATGTTGAAGAGATCAGTAAGATACAATGTCATCATTTGATTGAGTGGATGGTCGAGTCAGTCTTTTTTTTTTTTTTTTTTTTTTTTTTTCATGTTGAAGACATCAGTAAAATACAATGTCATCATTTGATTCAGCGGATGGTCGAGTCAGTCTTAAGGTGCTTTTTTTTTTTTTTTTTTTAAACCTTACTGCATTACTCCTGTGCGTGAGGTGAGGACATAACGAAATGTTACGAATTTATTTGTTTTTGTTAATTTTGGATTTGATACACACTAGGGATGAAAGTGTACTATTTGTTTGCAGGAAAGGAAGAGGGAAATGTTTTTGTTCTGTTACCTCTCCCCCCTTGTCAAAAGACCTCTTTGGTAATGACAATAAAATATCAGAGTGTCAAAGTCTCTCTCTCTCTCTCTCTCTCTCTCTCTCTCTCTCTCTCTCTCCACTCTCTCTCTCTCTCTCTCTCTCTCCTCTCTCTCTCTCTCTGTAAGAATTTTCTGAACTGTATAACGTATAAAATATAGAATCGTTGTCAATAGCTCTCTCCCATTCCCTCCCTTACTCCCTTCCTCCTCCGTGTCCTCCGCTGCCTATGTTAGTGTTTCCTTATTCATAGCGGTATTGTCTGCACAGTCTGCCAAGGAGAAAGCCTTGAATGGTCAACCTGTCGTTTTGCATTGTAGTGTAGATATGTGTTTACACTGTATGTGATTACCGTTTGTGACTGTATTGTGATTGGATTGAGGCCCCATCCGAACGGGCCAGTGGCCTTCTGATCAAGGATTTCATTCATTCATTCATTCTCTCTCTCTCTCTCTCTCTCTCTCTTCTCTCTCTCTCTCTCTCTCTCTCCTCCCTCCCCCTCCCCTCCCCTAATTTAGTTTAGTGACGGCAAGTATGAAAAACAGCAAACAAAGCCAATATTTTCACCGTTTCAAAATGTGGAATCGTTGTCAGTTGCTCTCTCTCTCTCCTCTCTCTCTCTCTCTCTCCTCTCTCTCTCTCTCTCTCGGTAAGAATTTTCTGAACTCTATAACTTTCTCATCAGACGACACTTCGGCTTGCCCTGTCTAAGAATGTGCGTGGTTATAAAAACACAGCGTCATCCACTCTAAATCCCCTCCACCTCCTCCTATTTCCTCCCTTCCTCCCCCTCGTCCCTCTCTGTTTATGTTAGTGTTTCCTTATTCATAGCGGTATTTTCTGCACAGTCTGTCTAGGAGAAAGCTTTTATTGCCTTCAGTTCTTTTATGTTCAGTGAAGCGCATGTTGCATACAAGACCTCGGCTTACCGCTTCCTTGACACACGCAAGCACGCGCGCGCGCGCGCGCGCGCGCACACACACACACACACACACACACACACACACACACACACACACACACACACACACACACACACAAAACACGCACAAAGTCTAACACATTTTAGTAACAAGTGGAAATATGTAGAAAGTCTGGTTTCCATAGAGAGATTTGAACCGGGGACTCCAGATCCGCCATCTCCCTGGGCAACTGACTGGCACGGCCACCTCACTCTATCACTTTCCAATACATATGCAGGCACAGACTGCCAACTGAGCGGCGGGTGGATCGATTTACCAGGGAGCCACTCTAGAGGCCCCCTCGCCGCTCTCTGCATTCAAGGTGTGCGGAAAGGACAAGGCAATCAGCGCTGGCCGGAGAATGACCCCCCACCTCCCTCTCCCCTTCGTTGCCCCCCTCTCTTCCCATGCATCTCACTTCCGTTCACACTGCTCTCTGTGACCGGCACGTGGTACCCGGAAATGATAGGGAGAAGAGAGCGTTTGGGTCTGTCTGATCCACGGCAGGAGGGGGGGGGGAGGGAGGGGGGAGGTCATGAAGACGGCCTTCAACGTCCAGCGCACCATAGAGGCTACAGGCGGACTGCACGTGCTTTCAGAACAAAACGAATCACAGACCGAGACAGAAGAATACACGACAAGCATGGGACCTGTTCTACGGACAGAGAGAAAACAGGTCACGTCCGAGTGGACTACAAGGATAAATGACATTCAACCACACCACATGCATGGATGACGTTCAGCTGGGACTCAAAGGCAGACAGCGTAAACCATGTCACTGCTGTCGGCAATTCTCCTCTAATTAATCTATTTATTCATTTATCTATTTTCCTTTTTTTTCTTTTTGGAGGGAGACTTTTTTTTAGGTCAGGGTTTAAGTTTTGGTTTTGGTTTGTTGCATACTCCATTCAGCTCTTTCTTTACGAAAAGCATGTCACAGTTATCCATGACTTTCCTGCACTCCAGGTTGGCCGTATTTGGCCATGACGCCTGAACCGCTGCTATATCCAAGGTCTGGAAGGAAAAGGCTTCATTTACGTCAAGGACACGCAAGACGTAATTAAATCCCTTGCAACATCTCAAGAAGCAGCAGGACGCCGGTTATGCAAAGCAGCTGAAATGACGCCAACTCCATGGCGCCGTTACCCAATGCCGAGTCACGGAGGCGATCCCTGACCACCCCGTCCCATAGAGACTAGCCCCAGCCTATCAATCAGCTCATCCCCCCAGTCAAAGGACCAATCACTGGAAAAGTCGATGAAGACTCTTCTACCCCAGAACCAATCCAAAGTTCCCAGCCATCGCGGGCTTTTTCCCAGAGCTCTTTTGCTGCTCTGTGTAGGCGAATACTGTCGTCAAAAGCCGTCAAAACCAGTAATTTTATTCTCGTGAAAACTTCATTTTTTTTATCAAAAGAAGCATTAATCAGTCGTGTCACTAATAATTCTTTTTAACATGTGTTTCAATTTCCGCCTGCAGTCACATCACTTTGAAACTAACTTTGTGAAAACTGTACTTTTCACTGATGGAGTTGCTTCGCAATTCCTCTTTCGCGTTTTTTGGTTTGATACTGTGGTCAAACGTGCTCACCCTGAAAACAGTTATCGTTACCCATTGAAATCAATGATTTGACTGATGAAAACTGGTAACTATGTCAGGTGTGCATGCACACTAGTATCCTGGACATCATTGCGGGGACGGTTAGGCCTTTTAATCACTGCTTCGCAAAGGCGCAGAAGGCCGGATGTAGGAATCAGTTCAGTTCAGTATTTTATTTAATGTCTTTTCATCGTCAGATGATATTAGACACTTAAAAAAAGAAAAACACATCCGCACTCAACTTATCATCCATCAAAGTACTTTCAAACCCACATCTGATGTATACATATTTACATAAGTGGCATACCCTAGTGGTACATACTTGTTGATCTTTATTTTAAATTTTGCAACCTGTGATTGCGAAATAACCATGGCAATTTCAGCAACATACGGACCATACAAGACAGTATTGACATTATAAAAATTATTCATCCCAATACCTTTCTCCTGATAGAGCGAGGTCAACACTGAGCATTCATACAAAAGATGATGCACAGAAATGTTTTCTCTGCAGACACAAGTAATGCCATGAGAATATTTAGTGTTCCATGTATTCTGTCTGAATCTATGAATGAATCTAACAATATGCCTTGGGCACGATGGTAAAGTACCATTTTTTGACTGAAATTTTGCTTATGTATATACTTGTCCATAATTTGGATTGATTTACAAGAGGACAAATCTAAGGGACTGTTTAATAATATTTCAACGTTTCTATTTGCTCCTTCTTTTGCAAGACTGTCTGCTATTTCATTCCACTTTATACCACAGTGAGATGGGACCCAACAAAATCAATTCTTATGCCTAGAGTTATAAAACAATGAAGTAAATGTTTTATCTCAGAAAGCAAATCTTTTCTAGCTTTGCAGTCTGAACGCACTAGATTGTAAAACAGATTTGGAATCAACACACAGTAAAATTTTATAGAAAGGAATTAGTGTATTATGCATGTAAGTCAAAGCCTTGAGTATTGCATATAATTCTGAGGTATAGATTGAAAACCCCTTCCTAAACAATATGATTTCCTAACATTTAAAGTTGGTATTATAAAACTAGAACCACTGTCAGAGGATTCCATTACCGACCCATCTGTAAACACTTTCAAATGATTTGGATAGCTTTTTCAAATTGTTGACGAATTTCAGTTGTTAAGATACTTACATGATCACTTTTCTTTAACACAGTGTACTTGTAATCAAAAGAAGCATTTAGGTGCTCCCAGGGAGGCACTGGAGGTACTGCAGGAAATTCTGGTATAGCAGTAATATCAATAGGAAATCACCGTCATCATTTACTGTTTTCACTTTTCATTGCTTAATAGGGTCGTAAGTTAGTTGTTTTTTTTTTCTCTTGGACTCATTATCCGTTGTCTTAACAGCACCATAACCGGTCCTAATCATTGTTTTGACGTGAAAATTACTGTTTTTGCGTCATAAACAGCGTTTTTTTTCTTTTTTCAGTGATAATAATCATTTCCATATTCGTCATGATCATATGCGTTTTCCACATCAAAAGTGTCGTTTTTTAGGGTGACAGTAATTATATGTGTCTTCTTTATGTTTAGTGTTTTCATGTTACAGTTAGCGTTTTCTAACTGTGACAACAGTGATTACTATTTTCCACATGACAGTGTCATGACGTTACAATAATAACGGTATTTTACCAAATGACTAGTATTTTCCAAGCGAAAACACCCATGATCACTTCATCTAACTGGTAAGCTATCGTCGTAAACTGGATTGTTTTTCAAATGGACACAACGTTGACACCGCGCGCTGTGACCCTAGGAGAGTGATGCGCATTTGGTCCCGTCAACTGGATTCTGCCACTTTCTTCTTTTGTTGCGCGGTATTGGCTACGACTATTTTGTGTTGCCTTTTCTTACAAGGCCTATTTCCATGTCTCAGTAGATAAAGTATTTTCCCATTTTACATCCACTCATTATTCCTGACTCCCTTCCCTCCCCAAACCCCGACTAACCCCGCCCCCCCCCCCCTCCCCCTTGACGCCCCGCCCCACCTCCCCGCCCTGTCCCCTTCCTTCTCCCCCCCCCCCCAAAAAAAAAAAAAAAAAAGAAGAAGAAGAAAAGAAAATCCAGCTGTAAGTTTTGCAGAAGCACTGCCAAACAGGATATGAATTGGCAACGACCGTGGCGAATTTTCAACTTCAAATCTCTCTCTCTCTCTCTCTCTCTCTCTCTCTCTCTCTCTCTCTCTCTCTCTCTCTCTCTCTCTCTCTCCTCTCTCTCTCTCCCCTCTCTTTCCTTGTCTGTTTCCCGTGTTCTTGCTATAGTGACTTGAGTATTTTCCATGTACTTTTTTTCCTCTTCTCTTTTTATTCCCCAGGGCTGGGTGGAAAAAAAGCATGTGTAATTGCTTAGCTCATTATCCTGGGAAAAAAAATTCCGTTCAGTCTCTCTCTCTCTCTCTCTCTCTCTCTCTCTCTCTCTCTATCATATATATATATGTGTGTGTGTGTGTGTGTGTGTGTGTGTGTGTGTGTGTGTGTGTGTGTGTGTGTGGGGAGTGCGTGCGTGCGTGCGTGCGTGCGTGCGTGCGTGCGTGTGTGAGTGAGTGAGTGTGTGTGTGTGTGTGTGTGTGTGTGTGTGTGTGTGTGTGTGTGTGTGTAGTGTAGTGTAGATTAATCGTTATTTGCACCTTCCTTTTTCCCTCGCAGCTGATGACTGCTTCTAGCCTCCTACCCCTGCTCTACCTCCCATCCTCTTCGACCCCCCCCCCCCCCCTCTCCCCTCTTTCCCATGCCTTTCCCCACTCTCCCGTTTCCCGAGCAGACTTGTGCTGTCAAACCTGACGTTGAGAAATGTCTGTCTTCTGGGAGCTGATGAGTAGTTCTCAACCCCTGTGCTGTCAGCCGTGATACCGCTAAGTTTCGGAGTTCCCCGGATGTTGTCAGACAAGCCTCACTATCGTGAGCGAATTCACCATCGGGAGGGGGGGAAGGGGGGGGGGAGAACTTCCGCCCGTCAGCTACCCGATGATTGTGTGACTGGAGCCTCACCTATTCCGGAATCTGACACGACTAGTCCACTGAAGCAGTGCAGCCCTCGTTAGTGAGGGTCAGATCAGAGGACTGAACGCGGCCCCATGTGGCTCGGACTCCTGTAGGCAGGAACAGTCGTTCAGAGAATCCTTCTTTTGACTACATCTGACTGGATGTGCTGTTCAGACAACACTACCTTTGACTTCTGACTTACTGCGTCATTCCTGATTTGAATTAATGTTCAGACAGCACTACTTTTGACTACTCCTGAGTTACTGTTATGTTCAGACAGCACTACTTTTGACTACTCCTGAGTTAATGTCATGTTTAGACAGCACTACGTTTAACTACTCCTGAGTTCATGTGATGTTCAGACAGCACTACGTTTGACTACTCCTGAGTTAATGTCATGTTTAGACAGCACTACGTTTGACTACTCTTGAGTTCATGTGATGTTCAGACAGCACTACGTTTAACTACTCCTGAGTTAATGTGATGTTCAGACAGCACTTCGTTTGACTACTCCTGAGTTCATGTGATGTTCAGACAGCACTACGTTTAACTACTACTGAGTTAATGTGATGTTCAGACAGCACTACGTTTAACTACTCCTGAGTTAATGTCATGTTCAGACAGCACTACGTTTGACTATTCTTGTGTTAATGTCATGTTCAGACAGCACTACCTTTGACTACTCCTGAGTTAATGTCATGTTCAGACAGTCCTTCTTTTACTATTCCTGAGTTGATGTGTTATTCATACAGCCCTGCTTTTGGGTACTCCTGACTTAATGTAATGTTCAGACAGCACTGGTTTTGACTACTTCCGACTTGATGTGTTGTTCAGCCAGCCCTTCGTTTGACTACTCCTGAGCTGATGTGTCGGTCAGAGAGGCATACGTGTTACTACTCTTTGTTTTGTGTGCTATTCACACAGCCGTTTGACCACACCTTGCTTCACAAGCGTTTCAGACGACACCACATTTTATTCCCTACGTCATTCAGTCAGCGCTAACTGCTACGCTATTCTGTACAGAAAACCGGACAAGATAGGAAGCAGCAGTTATAGCCAGATTGAATACACCCGGCATAGTGGCCTTAAGGGGCGCTGAACTGTTAGAGACTCGGTGCGTGGGGCATAGTATTATGGAAGGTGTAGCCCATCCCTTTCCTTCCGCCATTTTAACCCTCACGGAGTTAAATCAAGTATATGTATTTATGGCAGGTTTACCTACGTAAAAGGTAGAATCAGTTAGTGAAAGGTAGATGAAGGTGGTGAAAGTAAAGGTAAAGTACCAGAAGTTGGGAAAAGGTAATAAATGCAGAGGAAATGTGATGCAAGGTGGGGAAGATTCATGAAATGTACAGAAAAATAATAGCATGTAGGGAAAGTTACGAAATGTAGGGGGAAAAAACTAATTAAATGTGGGGGGAAGTAACAAAATATGGGGGAAGATAAAAACGTGTAGGTAAAAGTTAGGAATTTAGGAAAAAGTACTAAAATGCCGGTAAGAATAGTACAAGATGGAGAAAGTAATGATATGTGAAAAAAAGTTATGAGATGCTTGGAAAACCGATGGAATGCAGGAAAAAAGTAATAAAATGTTAAAAGAAAACTACTGTTAAAAACGGTAAAACGAAAAAGGTAGGAAAAATGGAAAAAGAAGTAAGAGTTGGGACAAAGTAGAAAGAGGTAAGAAAAAGAAGAAACGGTTAATAAAAAAAAGTAACGAGAGATAGGGAAAAGTATCACAGAAAGAAGGAAATGGTAAGAGATAGGGAGAAACGTCAGGGAAAAATGTACGGAAAGGTGTGAGACAAATAGTGAAAGGTAATGAAAACGTAAAACCAGGAAGGATGCCAGAGGGAAACAGCAGCAAAAGGCAGAGGAGCGCCCTGCCAAAGCTAGCCCCCAACTGCCAAAGGCAGTAAAAGCCCAGCACGCTGAGCACAGCCCCTGGGTGGCTGCAGCTTTCAGCGCCAATCGATGGCAGCCAGTGGAGAGATGAAAGGCGCTCTGTGATCCACCCTCTCTGTATGGACGAGGGCAGGAGAAATGTCAGCCGTGCTCCCCTAATGAGTTCCCACCATCCTCAGAAAAAAAAAACCAGAACGCAGGCCATCTGCAGGAAGTCTGGGGCGAAAAAAAAATGAAAAGGGTTTGGTATGGGAGGTGTGAGTGTCAATGAAACTAGGGCAGGAAGAAGAGGGGGGGTAGAGGAAAGTAGAAGAATGGAAAAGGGGTGGAGATGGAGGAGGACGAGCGGGTGGAGGAGGGGGGAAAGAAGTTTGTGGTAACAGAGGAGGAGGAGCTCTGTCTGAATGTCTGTCTGTCTGTCTGTCTGTCTGTCTGTCTGTCTTTCTCTCTCTCTCTCTCTCTCTCTCTCTCTCTCTCTCTCTCTCTCTCTCTCTCTCTCTCTCATATGTAACAGCCCACATAAAGGAGTTGTCTCAAAAATGAAAATTGTTTATAAAAACGAACAAAACCAAACCACTAATTGCCAATCTATGGGGATTTAAAAAAATCCCAAATTACCAAACGATTAGGACATAAAACTAAATCACAAATTACGAAACGACTGGGGTGTAAAACAAAATCACAAACTGCAAAACGATTGGGATATAAAACCAAACCACAAACTGCAAAACAACTGGAACATTAAACCAGAACACAGATTGCTAAACGGCTGGGATATACAATACCAGACCACAAATAGTAAAACGACTGAGATATAAACCAAACTTCAAATTGCCAAACGACTGGGTATAAAACCGGACAACAAATAGCAAAACGACTGGGATATAAAGCCGGACAACAAACTGCAAAACGACTGGGATATAAAGCCGGACAACAAATTGCAAAACGACTGGGATATAAAGCCGGACAACAGACTGCAAAACGACTGGGATATAAAGCCGGACAACAAACTGCAAAACGACTGGGATATAAAGCCGGACAGCAAACTGCAAAACGACTGGGATATAAAGCCGGACAACAAACTGCAAAACGACTGGGATATAAAGCCGGACAGCAAACTGCAAAACGACTGGGATATAAAGCCGGACAGCAAACTGCAAAACGACTGGGATATAAAGCCGGACAACAAACTGCAAAACGACTGGGATATAAAAATCTTTTTTTTTTCTTCATCTTGATATACATCCGGAACATTCTGAATTGATATAAGACTAACAAGTTAATGACGATGATGATGGTGATGATGATGATGATGATGATGATCATGATGGTGGTGGTGGTGGTGGTAGTGGTGGTGGTGATGACACTTATAACAAAATGACTGAAGAACAATATCACGAAAGCCATTGAAATCAGCAATAAATTTCATCCTTTATTCTGTCATTCGTAAGCTGATGAGCACATGCCCCACAGTCTTACGCACTATACCACACGTGTGCCATTGCGGATTTATTGGTAATCGAATTTCAGTGACTTACCACACTGTGACATTTAAAAAAAATTAAATCCTTAGTTTTCCACATTTTCTAACTCTCATAAAAATGCTTCAGTTTTCTTAGAACCTGGTATCCAGCGGGTGCGCTGCGTGTAAAGAAATGGACATTCTAACGCCGGCCACTCCATTTTTTTTCATCCGGCTCTCAAACAATTCGTTTAATGTGTATCATTTCACATTCACAGAAGACACATTCCTCATTTTCCAAACGTTTGCCTAAACAGGCAACTGCACCAGTGACTTGCTCGTAGAGTTCTCTTGTATTTACAATGTAAAATGCGCTTGCGCCATTCTCTCAGAATTCGATGTCTAACAAGAGAGGGACACCAGTGAGACCGGGAACAAACGGCAGCGGTGTTTGATGGGATTGCCCAGAACCCGCTCCCAAAGTCTAATACAGGGGCGGATTAGGGGGCGAATCTCAGCAATTCTGCCCTCCAACCCCCCTCCCCAGCGCCTTCCCTCTACCCTCCCCATCCTTTTCTCTCCTCTCAGGCCCCGTCCCGAAATAGCTAAAGCGCTTGAAAATTACTCTCCCGAAGGAAAAACAAAGACACACAAGAAAAGTCGGCAGACAAAGCATCAGGCGTATAGCGATGGCCCATGAACTATTTTGGTGAGTGCACTTTTGTCTGGTACCGGTCTAAATCCTTTGAAAATAGCCACTCTCCCCGTCCCCCCCCCCCCCCCCCCCCACACACACACACACTTCCCCCCTTTCCCAGCTGTGTGGAGTCGACTGCCCATATGGCAGACACATAGAGAGCGGAGGGGGTGGAAGTGAGAGACTTAAACCGAGAATTTGTGATATTTTCCTTTCTGAGACCAATGTACGTACAAGGTGCAGGAATCTGAACGAAAGGTCGGACAAACACGAGGACAGCATTGTGGAACTGCCAACGAACATGGAAACTTGGTCTTCGATGTATTTTAAAGAATTGTGTGAATGACTGACTTGTGAGTTGATTTTAACGTGGTGACAGCCCTGATGTGGCCCTTTGTGGTCGGCTGGGCTATAAGCAACATTATCTTATTATCTTGGTCTTTCCCAAAGATGGCTAGGTGAAAACTGTGGAAACTTGGCCTTTCCCAAAGATGGCCACGTGAAAACTGTGGAACTGCAAAAGAGTAATGGAAACAGTGTTCTCTGAAGATGGTAGCCATACCAACCATTACTGACTTCCCTCATCCTACGGAAACAAAACGGGTGAAGCAAATCATCTGTCCACGCCGTTTATGCCCAGCAACCTGAACACTTTCTAAGAGAAAAGGAAAATAAGAAAGCTGCCACCATGTACCTGATCAATATGAGTAGAACGGTAGCCTGGTGGAGAACACATTTGCCTAGGACAGGGGAAGTACACGATTCCTTCGTTCCAATCTCCCATAGAATCTCCCCCCCCCCCCCCCCCCCCCTGCGCGCTCTGTCTATGAAACTTGAAATGGTGGTCTATGTAATAGTCTTGTGGATGAAACCGAGATTTCACGTGCTGCACGTATTTTGGCGAGGGTCAAAGTAGCCAGGGCGACAATGGAATGATCATTAATGAAATAATGTAAACAGATAAAACATCAGCAACAACGACAAACAAACAACGTATTGACAGAGCAAAGTAAAAGAGAGTCGGCGCCATGCTGTGATTACAAGATCTTGGAACAAAGTGAAAGAGGGTCGGTGCCATGCTGTGACTACAAGATCTTAGAACAAAGTAAAAGAGGATCGGCGTCATGCTGTGACTGCAAGATCTTAGAACAAAGTAAAAGAGGGTCGGTCCCATTCTGTAACTACAAGATCATCCCGGGTGGAACAGCGCCAATTTAGAAACAGAAATCCGTTGTAATTTGCACGTAATTCAAAACGGTACGATGCAGTATGATACATATCACGATGGCTTCCCACCAAAAACGATGAAGACAAGTCTTTAACAGCGCTGACGGAATGGACGGTGGTGGGCAAGGGTACTTCCGAAAGTCTGAAGTCCAACAGGAACAGACAGGGAATGGGGTTGACAGGGAACTGAGAAACCCGATAACGTGTGGCACTTCTTCACTTCTTCTTCTTCTTCTTCTTCTTCTGATGATGATGATGATGATGATTTTTTAAGAGTAGTTATAGGGCGCCTGTCAGCAGTTTGATACCAAGCTCTAAGTGCTTTACAATGCACACTTTACTGCACACAATGGGCTGCCTATTTGGACAGAGCCGACAGAAGAACTACTTGTTCGCGCTGCATTCAGTTATTTCCCTTGTCGTTCAGTCTGTCAGTCAATCAGTTTTTCACTCATATTTTCATTCTTTCTGTGCATGCTATGTGTATTCGTATCATCTGTACCAACGGCCAAACTGACTTTCTGTTGACTGTTGGCGGGCACCTGACGCGGAACACAAAGCTTTTTTCATTCTTCGGGTCTCAAGAACGGACAACACACGAGTGTACGCACTTGCGGCCAACTAAACTTAGTGCGGTTTCTCTGAATTCTGTGACAACTAAAAAAAAAATCCTTTTCATTTATAACGGATCCGACATATTTGTTTGCATTACGGACACAAAACGGCTTGATAGCCCATCTGTTAAGACAGGACTGTTTCGTTTTCCGGGCAAAACGTGTTTTCCTTACACCTAGAGCCCAGCAAGTTCTGAATTTTCATGGCAGAATCCCCGGCAGTGTAGCTCGTCTCCTTGCCTGAGCGCACGCATATGCATCCACGCACGCGCGCGCGCTCGCGCACACACAAACACACACGCTCCATCTTTGCTTTGTCCTTTGATAAGAAGACCTCTCTTCATCTGGAAGAAGGCATCTCCATTATCTCTAACGACCGTAAACCACAACGACAGTTGGCAGCACGGCGTAAAACAAGGAAAGGATCACCACCTTGTTGCAGAACACGGCACTGGGCAAAGACGTAATGCTCTGTTTGCCTGTCCCACCGTCGGCTCTCTCTCTCTCTCTCTCTCTCTCTCTCTCTCTCTCTCTCTCTCTCTCCTCTCTCTGTCCCCCCCCCCTCTCTCTCCCCTCTGTCTCTGTCTCTGTCGCTCTCTCTCTGTCTATCTCTCTGTCTCTCCGCATGCCCCATCCCCAAAGCCCTAATGCCACCATCGTGTCCTTCTGGCAGTGTGATGTTCCTGCAGAAAGCCAGGCCTGGAGTTAATGGTGGCGGTCCAGACCGGACGAGAGGCTAGAGCCCGAGGAGGAGACAGCGGGCTGAGGGCATCACGTTCGTCCGGGGGACACGTCTGTCTCTACTGTCGTCCGGGGAACACGTCTGTCTCCACTGTCGTGGCGGCACTGGCTTCCGCCAGTTCGGCTCCCTTTACTGCTGGTGGTATCACACGCAGCCACTTTCAAGTGTTGCAGGAATAAATGGATAAGCAAAATAAGTGAAGTCAAAGCAGTCGATGATTAAAAAAAACATAACTAAATATACAGTCAAACAAAATGGTAGCATGAAGAGGGGTACCTTTGATCGATCGCCACTGATCATTATATATATATATATATATGTGTGTGTGTGTGTGGGGTGTGTGTGTATGTGTGTGTGTGTGTGTGTGTGGTGATGAGCAATAAGTCGTCAACAACGCACACGGAGTTCTTTTTTCTTTATGATTCAAGCTTTCGCCTCTCAAAAGGCTTCTTCAGGAGCCGGGTCGTACTTTCGTCTCCATGGCTGAAATGACATCAATACAATTGACGTCATAGTAGAACTGCATCAGTTTAAAAAAGGCGTCACATTATCTTCTTTTTTTACTATAGAGTTTCAGAGTCAACCCCCCACTGCATCCTGCAGAGCCCCCCCCCCCCCCCCCAACAAACCCCCGCACCGCGCAGAGTCCATCCCTCACTGCACCCTGTAGAGTTTCACTCTTCACGGTACCCTGCAGAGTTCACCCTTCACTGTACCCTGCAGAGTTCACCCTTCACTGTACCCTGCAGTGTTCACCCTTCACTGTACCTGCAGAGTTCACCCTTCACTGTACCCTGCAGAGTTCACCCTTCACTGTACCCTGCAGTGTTCACCCTTCACTGTACCCTGCAGAGTTCACCCTTCACTGTACCCTGCAGTGTTCACCCTTCACTGTACCCTGCAGTGTTCACCCTTCACTGTACCCTGCAGAGTTCACCCTTCACTGTACCCTGCAGTGTTCACCCTTCACTGTACCTGCAGAGTTCACCCTTCACTGTACCCTGCAGTGTTCACCCTTCACTGTACCCTGCAGTGTTCACCCTTCACTGTACCCTGCAGAGTCCCACCTTTCACTGTACCCGGTAGAGTCCACTTTTCACTGTACCCTGTAGAACCCATCTTTCACTGTATCTGTAGAGTCCACCTTCCACTGTACCCTGTAGAGTTTCACCTTCCACTGTACCCTGTAGAGTCCACCTTCCACTGTACCCTGTAAAGTCTACCTTTCACTGTACCCTGTAGAGTCCACCTTTCACTGTATCCTGTAGAGTCCACCTTCCACTGTACCCTGTAGAGTTTCACCTTCCACTGTACCCTGTAGAGTCCATCTTTCACTGTACCCTGTAGAGTCCCACCTTCCACTGTACCCTGTAGAGTCCACCTTTCAATGTACACTGTAGAGTCCACCTTCCACTGTACCCTGTAGAGTTTCATCTTCCACTGTACCCTGTAGAGTTTCAGCTTCCACTGTACCCTGCAGAGTTTCACATTCCACTGTACCCTGTAGAGTTTCACCTTCCACTGTACATTGTAGAGTCCACGTTCCACTGTACGCTGTAGAGTCCACCTTTCACTGTATGCTGTAGAGTCCACCTTTCACTGTATGCTGTAGAGTCCACCTTTCACTGTATGCTGTAGAGTCCACCTTTCACTATACCCTGTAGAGTCTACCTTCCACTGTACCCTGTAGAGTCCACCTTCCACTGTACCCTGTAGAGTCACTTCACTGTACCGTAGAGTCCACCTTCCACTGTACCCTGTAGAGTCCACCTTTCATTGTATCTGTAGAGTCCACCTTCCACTGTACCCTATAGAGTCCATCTTCAACTGGACCCTGTAGAGTCCACCTTCCCCTGTACCCAGTAGAGTCCACCTTTCACGGTACCCTGAGGAGTCCACCTTTCACTGTACCCTGTAGAGTCCACCTTCCCCTGTACCCTGTAGAGTCCACCTTTCACGGTACCCTGTAGAGTCCATCCTTTCACTGTACCCTGTAGAGTCCACCTTCCACTGTACCCTGTAGAGTCCACCTTTCAACTGTACACTGTAGAGTCCACCTTCACTGTACCCTGTAGAGTTTCATCTTCCACTGTACCCTGTAGAGTTCCAGCTTCCACTGTACCCTGCAGAGTCACATTCCACTGTACCCTGTAGAGTCCACCTTCCACTGTACATTGTAGAGTCCACCTTCCACTGTACGCTGTAGAGTCCACCTTTCACTGTATCGCTGTAGAGTCCACCTTTCACTGTATGCTGTAGAGTCCACCTTTCACTGTATCCTGTAGAGTCCACCTTTCACTATACCCTGTAGAGTCACCTTCCACTGTACCCTGTAGAGTCCACCTTCCACTGTACCCTGTAGAGTCCACCTTCCACTGTACCCTGTAGAGTCCACCTTTCATGTATCTGTAGAGTCCACCTTCCACTGTACCCTATAGAGTCCATCTTCACTGGACCCTGTAGAGTCCACCTTCCCTGTACCCAGTAGAGTCCACCTTTCACGGTACCCTGAGGAGTCCACCTTTCCCCTGTACCCTGTAGAGTCCACCTTCCCCTGTACCCTGTAGAGTCCACCTTTCACGGTACCCTGAGGAGTCCACCTTTCACTGTACCCTGTAGAGTCCACCTTCCCCTGTACCCTGTAGAGTCCACCTTTCACTGTACCCTGTAGAGTCCACCTTTCACTGTACCCTGTAGAGTCCACCTTTCACTGTACCCTGTAGAGTCCACTTTCCACTGTACCCTGTAGAGTCCACCTTCCCCTGTACCCTGTAGAGTCCACCTTTCACGGTACCCTGAGGAGTCCACCTTTCACTGTACCCTGTAGACTCCACCTTTCACTGTACCCTGTAGAGTCCACCTTCCACGGTACCTGAAGAGTCCACCTTCCACTGTACTTTGTAGAGTCCACCTTCCACTCTACCCTGTAGAGTCCACTTTCTACTGTACCCTGTACAGTCCACCTTCCACTGTACCCTGAAGAGTCCACTTTCCACTGTACCCTGTAGAGTCCACCTTCCACTGTACCCTGTACAGTCCACCTTCCACTATACCCTGAAGAGTCCACCTTTCACTGTAGCCTGTAGAGTCCACCTTCCACTGTACCCTGTAGAGTCCACTTTCTACTGTACCCTGTACAGTCCACCTTCCACTGTACTCTGTAGAATCCACCTTTCACTGTATGCTGTAGAGTCCACCTTTCACTGTACCCTGTAGAGTCCACCTTTCACTGTACCCTGAAGAGTCCACCTTTCAGTGTAGCCTGTAGAGTCCACTTTCCACTGTACCCTGTAGAGTCCACTTTCCACTGTACCCTGTAGAATCCACCTTTCACTGTACTCTGTAGAATCCACCTTCCACTGTACTCTGTAGAATCCACCTTTCACTGTACACTATAGAGTCCACCTTTCACTGTATCTGTAGAGTCCACCTTCCACTGTACCCTGTAGGGTCCATCTTCCACTGTACCCTGTAGAGTCCACCTTCCACTGCACCCTGTAGAGTCCACCTTTCATTGTACACTGTAGAATAAAAAAGCAAAAAGACATGGAGCCCAAGCATTTTCAGAGGGATCTACTTAATCCTGAGTCTAGCACCAACCTAATACAGAATCCTGTTTCTCATTCTTTGCATGATGTTGAGTTCTGTATGGTAGTTAAGACCCTTAAAGACAGTCCCCAAATTGGCTTGCCAGTAAGTTTTCCTGTCTAGGAGTGTGTCTTCAGATGCAACTTGTTCGATGGAGTGGATGGAAAGAAAGGGCAGAGCCTTATCTTCAGGGTGTTCAGTCTGGGCAAGGTGTCTGCCTACCCAACATGGCTGGGCCATTTTCCTGTTGCAGTCTGACTTATGATTGGTCCACCTTCTTTTGAGGTCCTTGGTGGACCCAATTAGTAGAAAGAAACTCGTGGAGAGCGTGGCAGCAGAGAGTCCTCAGAAGAGAAGCCCCCTTCAAGCAAGTGTTTCGGCCCTTATCTCCTGACACTCTAGGGGGGTTGGGCCACACCCGGTTCATGACTCCGGATGTCCCTCTGCTGCCCCTTTTTTTCCCATCTTGGGACGAGCCATGGCTGGGATTCGAACCCATGACCCTCTGGACATGCTCATTTTCCACTTAATGACTCGCGCTTTAACCACTGAGCCACAGGGACACCTGATATTTGTAGGGAAATTAAGCCTTATGAAGTTCACTTTTGTTCCTCCTTGACCAGATCCAGCTTGAACACCTCTCTGCCGCTTCTGCCATTGCTTTCAGGGCTCTGGTTTTTTCCTTCCCTGCAACTGAGAGCTGTTTCATGAGGCTGTATGCAGACGTTCCTACAAACCCCCTAGCTCCAATTTCTGCAGTGAGGACTTTGACCTGATAGCCTTCTCTCCTCAGGCTGTTTGCCAGATCAGCATACTTTTCAGTCTTGTAGATTTGAGCTGCCTCCATTCTGTTCTCATATGGCACCGTGAGCTCGATCATGATCAGCTGCTTGGTTGACTTAGAGTGGACTACTATGTCTGGTCTCATGCCACTCTTGCTGATGATCTCTGGGTGACTCTTCCATTCTGGGAGGTCTGCAGTGCACTCCCAGTCATCTGCCCCGTCCAGCAGACTCTGCCTGCATGTTTCGAGTGGCACTGTTGTTCTTGGCCATGATTTGCTGCCTCCTGCCGTGAAGAATGTTGCGGGTGCTTTTGGAGTCCTGATTTTCCCTTTTGTGGTGTTGGTACTAGCCCAGACTACTTGTACAATTTCTTTGAGCACTTGGTTGTGCCTCCATGTGTACCTTCCTTGAGCCAGGGCTACTTTACATGAGCTTAGGACATGCTCCACTGTTTGTTTTTCATGGCAGAGGGGGCATGCAGGATCGTCTGTTTTCCCCCACTTCACCAGGTTTGCATTTGAGGGCAGAAGGTCATATGCAGATCTGAGAATGAAGCTGATCCTGAGAGGGGCCATGTGCCAAATGTCATTCCAAGTGAGACTTCTTTGGAGTGCATTCTCCCACGTTGTCCATTGCCCTTGCTGGCTCTGCTGGACTGCTTTTTGGAGTCTTTTTTGGTCTTCTTCTTTTCTCATCTCCTGAATCATCATGTCTCTTTTGGCTTTTCCTTTGGCCTTTGACCACCATTCAGTTTTGGTCACCCCCAGTCCCTGTCTGTTGGTCTGTGTGTGTCCTGTTATTTCTCTGATCTTGAGACTTTCTTTTGCAGAATCCATCGCCTCTTGAACTTTCCATTTTCTGCCTGTCTTCAGCTGGGGCTTAATTGCTTCTACCACCTTGTCTCCTGAGTCCTCCAGCATGCTTTGAAGTCTGATCTTCCCTGCTTTGTATTCCTCCAGGATGGATTTCAGGGGTAGTTTCAGCTTTGCTTGGCGACAGTACAGCGCTATGTCAGTCAGACAGGGTGGGACACCAAGCCATTTCCTTGTGAACTTGTTGATTTTGGCTTCCATTGCCTCCACTATGCTGGTGCAGATGTCGTATATCATCAGAGGCCATAGCAGCTTTGGTATCAGCATGAACTGCAGACACCAGACCTTGTATTTGCCAGGGAGCCCACACTGGTCAATGGTCTCCAAGCCTTCCTCCACCATCTGCTTGGTTTCTTTTGCTCTTTGTGTGTCTTTCAGCGTATCATCATACCATCTTCCAAGGCTCTTGACTGGTTCTTCTGTGACTGTTGGAATGGCCTGGTTGGCAACACTGAAGACCACAGATCCGGCCACTTTTCCTTTCCTCAGTGAGAGACTCCGTGATTTCTTTGGCTTGAACTTCATTCTGGATGAGGCAACTATGTCGTCCAGCCTCTCCAGCACATGACGTGTCTCGTCTTCTCTGGATGAAATCACTGTAGTGTCATCCATGAAGGCCTTGAGAGGAGGCATCTTGTATCCATCGCCAAGGTCTGTTTGTCTCGCGTTGTTTGTTGCTGCTTTCAAGATGAGTTCCATTGCCAGCACGAACAGTATTGGGGAAATTGCACAGCCCATTGCAATACCCACTTCCAAGTTGATCCAGTCTGTTGTGTACTCCTTGGTAGAGAACCGCATTGAGAAGCCATTGAAGTACTTCTTGAGCATGTCGCGGATGTTCTTTGGCACATGGTACATCTCAAGAGCCAACTGTATCATCTCATGGGGCACAGATCCATATGCGTTTGCCAGATCAAGCCACACTACGTCCAGGTCTCTCTTTTCTGTTTTTGCTTTTTGGATTGCGTCCCAGATCATTGTGGCGTGTTCTACACAGCCCGCCACGCCTGGGATGCCACCTTTCTGGACTGACACATCCAAGTACTTGTTTTCCATCAGGTACTTGGTCAGCCTTGCTGCCATGACAGAGAAGAAGATTTTCCCTTCGACGTTCAATAGTGATATTGGCCTGAACTGGCTAATGTCACTTGAGTTTTGCTCTTTGGGGATGTACACACCATCTGCCGTCATCCACTGGCCGCTGATCTTCTGGTTTCTCCAAGCCGATCGCAGCAGCCTGTGGAGCCACTCCAGCACCTTGGGACATTTCTTGTAAAGCTGGTAAGGTATTCCGTTTGGCCCTGGTGATGATTTGGCTCTGGCTTTGTCGACCACCTTCTTGATTTCCGCCAACGTTGGAGGCTTGCCATTGAACTGTTCCTCAGGGTTGGTTGGCCACACCAGACCTTGAATGTCGAGTGGTGCTTTGCTCTGTGGGTCAGAGTATGTTTTCCTCAGATGCTGCTCAAGAACTCTTTTGTCCACACTTAGGGTCCCAGATTTTGGCTGCTCAAACAGTGTTCTGGCAAACTGGAAGGGGTCTCTGAAGAAGCGCTCTTGTGTCTTCTTCTTTTTGCTCTTCCTCTTCCTCGCAGATTCCGCTTTGCTGAGGGCGCTGTGTTTTTCTTTCAGGTCTTTCCACAGTTTTTCCAAGCCTTGTTTTTCAGCTGGCAGTGCGGTCTTCATTTGCATCTTGAGGTTTTTCTTTTGGACCCTGATCTTGTCCATCTTTTCTTGGCGTCTGGATTTCTTTGGAGGTGTTTTCTCTTTGGGTAGTTTTGCTCCATAGGCGTCTCTACATGTGGCATACACAATGTCCCCATATGTGGCTAGTTTGTGTTCCAGGGTGCTTTTCCCTATCAGTGCATCGAGTCTTTGGACGATTTTTGCATCCAGTTTCTCCCAATCTTCAGTTTCGTTTGCTCGTGGCAGGTTGAGTTTCAGGCGCCTGGCATCGAGGGCCTGTGCAAATTCCTCATCCGAACCAACAGCGTGGATGTCCTTGGCACTGTGGTTTAAATCCTGGCCTTGGTCTTCCGACGTCTTATCTGCTGATGCAGTGCGCTGCTGCTCATTCAGATGAGTCTTCACACATCCCATCTTTGTTCTGTGGATCTTCATGCCACGGGTGGTAGCGAAACGCTTTCCACAGACACATGGATATGCCATTTGGTCCATGTTCATAGTCCGTTTGGGATTTGCAGTCATGATTGGTTGAGCACCGATGGATTCATCATTCTCTCCCCCTTTCGGTGAATCCTGGGAGCATCTTTTCCTTTTATTTTTAGTAGCCACATGTTTAAGGCAAAGTGGGGAGCCAGCCCACAGAGCCCTTGGTTCTGGTCTTTCCCAGTGTCCTCCGGTCTTTCCCGGACGTCCTCCGGCCTATTCCCGGAAGTCAATGGTTTACCCATGCATCAGTAGAAAGAAACTCGTGGAGAGCGTGGCAGCAGAGAGTCCTCAGAAGAGAAGCCCCCTTCAAGCAAGTGTTTCGGCCCTTATCTCCTGACACTCTAGGGGGGTTGGGCCACACCCGGTTCATGACTCCGGATGTCCCTCTGCTGCCCCTTTTTTTCCCATCTTGGAATATACCATAAGTCTGGGTGGTTCTGGCATCTGATGACGTAGATTGTATTTTTTGTCGAACAGGTGAGGTGCTGCCTGATGGGCCAGTAGCGCCCATCCCATGGGCTTCTTAGCCCTATCAGGTCACTGGAATGTGCACAAAGGTCACTTCGGCGGGCACAGCATACAATAAATCAGGTCTGTTCATGGGTCCATGGAGAGGATGGCGACGTGGTACTGTAGGTTTGTACATTTCTGCCAAGTTGCGTCTTCTCCTATCAGCACCAGTGAGCATTTCTTCAGGGAAAATGGTCCTGTTGTTTTTTTTTATTGCAATACAGAATGTGCAAATTTTATTTAATAATTTGTCTCTTAGATGGTAACCTTGGGTCATACCGTGTGACCCAAGCCAATTTCTTGGGTTTGGGTTGTCTCTCTTGCCTGATGAAAATACCTCGGTCTCTGTTAGCTCCCCATTTGAGTTGTTCAAGTGCTGCCTCAAATTTCCAACCAGCGGCTGTAAAATACTTGGCATACTCTCTGAGTCTGTCTTGCAGTCTGTCGTCTTCGCTGCATAACATTCTCAGCCTGGTGCCAACACCTGTTAGAAGACCCTTGAAAACTGAAGGAGGGTGACAACTGTTCTTTGGAAGGTAACCATGGCAATGTTTGGAAAAGACAGCTGTCTTTATGACACCATCAACTATTGAGAGTTTCATATCCAGATATTCTACCTGTCTGTTAAATTTTACAGTCCACTTAATATTTGGTGGATTCAGTTCATCCGGGTGTTTGCAGAATGATTCCCTGTCCTCACTGTTGGGAAGACTAGTGATGCGATAATCTCGATACCTGCTCCAATCTAGGCATTTAAGCTCTTTGCGCCGTTCAGGTTCAACCAGAGAGGAAAGCAAAGGGGCTGGGCAATCCTGAATGAGTTTATTGTCTAAGCTGCCCATGAAGACATCAACAAAGTCACAAGCATGGCAGGGTCCCATTGCAGTACCATGGTTTGGCTTGGCGAAGACAGTCTTTCCCTCTCCATCCGCGTTGGCTGAGCAATTGTTATCGAGGGCAATTTTTAAACCCTCAACAATGCAACTTTCAGGTACCTGCAGAGGTGAAGGATTCTCTCTCAGAGCTTCTTTAACAGCGGGAATATCGATGGCGGGGTTTTATGCCAGTATATACACATGAACATGATTTGAGAACGAACTTTACAAGTCTTACAATCCATGTCAGCCTTCGGCGGGTTAAGAAAAACTAAAGTACTCGTCATACACCATGGATATTTTGGGAGAAGAGTGAGTTTGCTGGACATTCTGCATAATCTTTTTCTCTCTTTTCACTTAGTGACGATGTCATATGTTGTTTTTTCCAGAGTGCATTCTGCCGCCATGGAAAAACAATAGTGACGGTGTCATCAAATGTTTATGATCCTTGGACGTGAATATTAATAATGGCATGAATTCTTAGGTAGCAACTATACCCTACTGTCTAAAACCTATGTAATCCATTATGAATAACGTGAACACTGACTGTGACAACTAGTCTGTCTTTTAACTATATGATTATTACGCATGGTGTGAACACTCAGACCACGACCCTGTCTTTAAACATCTATGACTGTTAGAAATAGTATGAACACTCAGTCATCTGTTTTGTCTTTAAAATCAATGGCCAAAAGGAATGGCATAAACACTCAGACAACGGCCTTGTCTTTAAACATCTATGACCGTTACAAATAGCATGAACACTCAGACAACTGTTCTCTCCCAAAATATCTGTGACCGTTAATAATGGCGTGAATACTCAGGCAGGCTCTATACTGTCTTTAAATCACTGTGACCCACGACGTAAATAAGATAACGGATTTAGAGAAGCTATTAGTATTTTAAATCCACTGAAGGGACTCGGTGGCGATATACCACAAACTGCTTGTAGTTGACAGGTTTTGTCAGTTCGAAGAATCGATATGCGTTCGAGCTGAAATGTTGAATGGCGCAAAGGTTTCCGTTTTTAACATGGCTTCTGCTTTGAACTGTTCAGCGAAATCGGCTGGCCTGTAAGCATAAACTGATATCATTGTTAATAGAGAATTGAATTTTGAGTGCTTACATTGATTTCGGTTTTTTTCCCTTCTTTTTTTTCTTTTAATCTCATCTTCCGTGTCACTTCAGTGACATCAACCCGACGCCGTTCATTCTGGCTTGACTTCATTTTTGATGACGTCTTACACATTCGAGTACATTGTTTTCTTCTGCAATATATCTGTATCCCGTGGTAAACATTTTTTTTTTTTTTTTTTGTATTCCCTTTGTCCCCACGTCTCCACCCTACCCCTCCCTCGCCCAAACAAAACCAAATCGTCAACATATTTCCTTTCATATTTCAATGATTGTCTGTGGGTGTCGTGACCCCCCCCCCTCTCTCTCTCTCTCTCTCTCTCTTCTCTCTCTTCTTCCGTTCCTCTGTATTCTTGCGTCTCCCTCCCTCCCCACCCTTTCTCGTGTTGTCCCTCTACCCGTCCACCCCTTCTTTGAGGCTGGGATTGGATGAAGATCTTACCCGTTCCCAGACGGCCTATTACGACATTGGTTACCTGTTACCTAACAACCTATATGTGTACTGCCTATCTGTTACGTAATATCTGTTACGTAGCATTATGTCACCACACCGCCCACATGTTTGACGCTTACAGCCCAACACCACCAGTTACTACGGCCTGTTAACTAATAGCCTATCACCAACAACTGTCACCACACCACCTACCTGTTACCTAACAGCCTTACAACACCACCTACCTGTTGCCTAACAGACTGTCACCACACCATCTACCTGTTGCCTAACAGCCTGTACAACACCACCTACCTGTTGACCTAACAGACTGTCACCACACCATCTACTGTTGCCTAACAGCCTTCACCACGCAACGCTTCCGTGTCCAACAGGATGTCCCACTCCTCTACGTGAACAACCATCACCATTTCTGCCGGCTTGCCGTTCCAGGATCCAAGTCTCCACGCGGTAGAAAAAAGTCTGGAATTTCCCATTCAAATCTCCCCTTCTCCCCTCTCCTCTTCTCTCTCCCCCCTCTCTCTCTCTCTCTCTCTGATGGACTTTTTCAATTAATTATTTATAATTGTTCTCCAGGTCTGGGTAGAAAAATGCACTTGAAATTTACACCTACCTCATTAACCCGGTTAAACAAAAAACAGGTTTCCCACCTCTCCCTTCCATCTCTTCCTCTCTCTCTTCTCTCTCTCTTCTTGTCTGCTCGTCGTCGTCTCTTCTTCTTCTCTGCTCTCTTCCTTCTCTCCATTCTTCCTCTCTCTCCTTCCCTGTGTCTGTCTTCTGTCCTTCGTCTGTGTCTCTCCTCTTCTCTCTACCCTCTCCCTTCCATCTCCTCTCCTCTCTGTCTTGTTCTGTCTGTCTTTGTGTCTTCGCCGTCTGTCTGTCTCACTGTCTCTGTCTCGTCGTCTGTCTGTCTGTGCCATCTGTCTGTCTTCTCTCTCTCTCTCGTCCCTGTCTGTCTGTCTGTCTGTCCTGTCTGTCTGCTGTCTGTCCTCCTCTCCTCTCTCCTCTCTCTCACTCTCTCATCTCCTCTCTCCTCCTCTCTCTCATCTCCTCCTTCTCTCTCCCCTTCCCATCTGTCTCTCTCTGACAGACCCCAAAATCAATATCCAGCGTGCGTTCTGATTTAATTCAGAGAACCGACCTCCTTACTCCCTTTCTCCTCCTTTCCCTCCACCTCCTTCCCCACCCCTCCTATCTCCCGTTCCCTTTATTCCCACCCACCCACCCCCGACTCCTTCCTTCCTCCCCCTCCCCTCTCCTTCCCACCACCCCTCCCAACGATGTGCGGTCTGATTTCTCTTCTTGCCCGCACGATAAAAACCAGCCTGCTGGGAATGATGGTGGTGAGGTGACCGACTTCGCTGAAATCAGCTGTTGTCTTCCAGCCTGCCACTGCCTCTTTGTCAACAGAAGACATGGTTCCTTCACACTATCAGAGAGTGCTCTACAGTTCAGGTTGCCATGGAGCAGTCACTGCATAGGACAACTTTACACTGAGAGGTAGGCATCCAGCTGTCTCTGTGTCGCTCAGTAATGCAGCGATAAACGTGTGAGAACGGGTGGGGGTCCTAGTGCTTCACCAGCACTCCAGACTGGCACACACCTCACTGAACAGGTTCTTACTTCGTCCACATGGATGACCTGGTGCAGCACCCATCTGTTGTAGCTGGCTGTTAAACAGAACATCTGAAATCAATGAGCAGCCAGTTCACACAGGCAACAAAAACTCAGATCTGGCAATATTTGATGACACCCCCAGTCCACCCCCAACCTCCAGCTCTCCCCACTAGCCCCCTCCCCCTCCATCGCCCCCTCCTTGGACGTTGCTACCCCCTCCTCTGTCCTAAGAAATCATTATCGCCATAAATGAGCTGCAGACTGTAAAATTACTAGACTCCTCCCGAGGTTTTCAAAGAGTGAAGTGGTTCTCTGGCTGTCAGACTGTGGCGGCTGGTCCTGCTGTCCGGGGAACTGGGCACTGTTCTCCCGCAGCTGGGAAGACGCAATCATCATGAACCCTTACAAATACGAGAGTGACTGGGCATTTTTGTTATAACCGCTGAAGAATACCATGTATGAGTATTGCAGGGAAGATGACGGCACACTTGCCCTTGAACGGAATCACTGCAAGCCTGCCGAGTCATGCTGGCTCACAGAAGCAGTCGAGGAATGATGGAGATATAATTCACGATCGGATTCAAGAGGATAGCCGAGAAGCAACAAAACAAGAATCCTCAGCTTCACTTTTGTCGATCTGATTAAAGCTTTTGACATTGTCAGTTCCAAGAGTCTGTGATCCATCATTTCCAAACGTTGCTGTTCACCACAGTTTGATTTGTGAGCATTGTCCTCTCCCTTCATGATAACAGGATGTTCAGAATAACAAGAAATGGATTTTTGGTGTAAATTCAGGTGATATATATAAGTACCAAGGTGAAATGAGATGTCAGAATAACAAGAAATGGATTTTTGGTGTAAATTCAGGTGATATATATTAGTACCAAGGGTAAATGGATGTCAGAAATAACAAGAAATGGATTTTTGGTGTAAATACAGGTGATATAATTAGTACCAAGGGTAAATGGATGTCAGAATAACAAGAAACGGATTTTTGGTGTAAATTCAGGTGATATATATTAGTACCAAGGGTAAATGGATGTCAGAATAACAAGAAACGGATTTTTGGTGTAAATTCAGGTGATATATATTAGTACCAAGGGTAAATGGATGTCAGAATAACAAGAAACGGATTTTTGGTGTAAATTCAGGTGATATATATTAGTACTAAGGGTAAATGGATGTCTGTCCCATCCGTCCCGTTTACCACCATGGTTAAGCAGGGTGTGTTCTGACACACTCACCCTCTTCGCTTTCCCGTTAGCCAGGATTCAGGGTGTGTTCTGACACACTCGCCCTCTTCGGTTTCCCGTTAGCCAGGATTCAGGGGTGTGTTCTGACACACTCGCCCTCTTCGGTTTCCCGTTAGCCAGGATTCAGGGGTGTGTTCTGACACACTCCCCTCTTCGGTTTCCCGTTAGCCAGGATTCAGGGGTGTGTTCTGACACACTCACCCTCTTCGGTTTCCCGTTAGCCAGGATTCAGGGGTGTGTTCTGACACACTCACCCTCTTCGGTTTCCCGTTAGCCAGGATTCAGGGGTGTGTTCTGACACACTCACCCTCTTCGGTTTCCCGTTAGCCAGGATTCAGGGGTGTGTTCTGACACACTCACCCTCTTCGGTTTCCCGTTAGCCAGGATTCAGGGGTGTGTTCTGACACACTCACCCTCTTCGGTTTCCCGTTAGCCAGGATTCAGGGGTGTGTTCTGACACACTCACCCTCTTCGGTTTCCCGTTAGCCAGGATTCAGGGGTGTGTTCTGACACACTCACCCTCTTCGGTTTCCCGTTAGCCAGGATTCAGGGGTGTGTTCTGACACACTCACCCTCTTCGGTTTCCCGTTAGCCAGGATTCAGGGGTGTGTTCTGACACACTCACCCTCTTCGGTTTCCCGTTAGCCAGGATTCAGGGGTGTGTTCTGACACACTCACCCTCTTCGGTTTCCCGTTAGCCAGGATTCAGGGGTGTGTTCTGACACACTCACCCTCTTCGGTTTCCCGTTAGCCAGGATTCAGGGGTGTGTTCTGACACACTCACCCTCTTCGGTTTCCCGTTAGCCAGGATTCAGGGGTGTATTCTGACACACTCACCCTCTTCGGTTTCCCGTTAGCCAGGATTCAGGGTGTATTCTGACACACTCACCCTCTTCGGTTTCCCGTTAGCCAGGATTCAGGGGTGTGTTCTGACAGACTCACCCTCTTCGGTTTCCCGTTAGCCAGGATTCAGGGGTGTGTTCTGACAGACTCACCCTCTTCGGTTTCCCGTTAGCCAGGATTCAGGGGTGTGTTCTGACAGACTCACCCTCTTCGGTTTCCCGTTAGCCAGGATTCAGGGGTGTGTTCTGACAGACTCACCCTCTTCGGTTTCCCGTTAGCCAGGATTCAGGGGTGTGTTCTGACAGACTCACCCTCTTCGGTTTCCCGTTAGCCAGGATTCAGGGGTGTGTTCTGACAGACTCACCCTCTTCGGTTTCCCGTTAGCCAGGATTCAGGGGTGTGTTCTGACAGACTCACCCTCTTCGGTTTCCCGTTAGCCAGGATTCAGGGGTGTGTTCTGACAGACTCACCCTCTTCGGATTCCCGTTAGCCAGGATTCAGGGGTGTATTCTGACACACTCACCCTCTTCGGTTTCCCGTTAGCCAGGATTCAGGGGTGTGTTCTGACACACTCACCCTCTTCGGTTTCCCGTTAGCCAGGATTCAGGGGTGTGTTCTGACACACTCACCCTCTTCGGTTTCCCGTTAGCCAGGATTCAGGGGTGTATTCTGACACACTCACCCTCTTCGGTTTCCCGTTAGCCAGGATTCAGGGGTGTATTCTGACACACTCACCCTCTTCGGTTTCCCGTTAGCCAGGATTCTGTTTTCTGCCTCAGCTCGACGGATGCCGGAGTAAGCATCATGCACAAAACCAAGGGCCATCTCTTTGACATGGGTCTTTTCCAAGATTCATAATAAAACTGCTTGAGGTCTCAGGAGAGAATTCGTTTTTACAGATGGCTGTACCAGTGCAGCAAACAACGAATCAGAACTATAGGAGTTCACTGAGTGTCTATCCTGAGTTATCCATCAGTTTGGTCTCGCCGTCGGCTTGCAAAAGATTTAGAAGAGCCAGTTCGTGCCGCGCCTCAGTCTGCTTGGATATACCATTGTGACCAGGGCCTCCAAACTACAGAAGACAGACTTCTTCACCTAACTTGAGAAACACACCCGCAGCTGAGATAAGGAAGCTTCACATAGACTTGCTGAATCTGGTGCTTCCTTTAGTCGACTATGGATGCGTCTATGAACGAACTCGGACGGACCATTTTGACTGTCAAGCTTTCAGTATAATGAGCAGTTGTCCTAACCTCTTTGTTATATGGCTGGCAGCATAGACTTCGAAGACACAGACAACCTCTGGACTTTTTTATCAGTCTCATCAAAATCACGGGAACTTATCTGAGGACCAAGTCTCCAACACGGACATTCCACGGCTCACTTTGTACCTCTTCATCGAGTCTCAATAGATCAGGATGGAGGACAAGCGCCTGCCAAAGATGGCCTTGCTTTCTGAGCTGACATCAGGTAAAAGAACACCTGGCCATCTAGCAAGGCGTGTCAAAGACACCCTGAGGGAATCATTGAAGACACGCAACATTGCGATGGCTGGCTGGGAATCCCTGGCAGCAAAAGGCGTCGTCCGACGCTGAGCTGTTGAGGAAGCTGTGTGTGCGTGCTGTCGATGAGCAGAGGCTGAATCCTCCGGGCAGGAAGTGCTGCACCAGGCAGGAAAGAAGACCGAATTCTGCACTGCGCTTTGAACTGTGGATTGCAAGCCAACCCTCGGCCACACTGACGTCTACAGTCGCTCGTCATTAACTTTGATGATAAACAGTAAACAGGTAGGGTAATCTTGCTCCCATGGTGAAATAAGTTCACGCCCCTGACTCCAAACGAATGCTGCCTACAATGTCTTCTTGTTGGCTCTGTGTGCTCTGTGGTGTCACTTCTGCTAGGCGATTCGCTGTCCTAGGCAGCATTCGTTTGGAGTTATGGGCGTGTATCTACTTTACCATGGGAGCAAGAGTTACCCTACTTGTTTGTTGTTTACTGTGTACTGTTCCCTGCCTCGCTCAACATTCCTTTTAATAATGAAGAGGGACATAGAGATATTCTGTTGTCCCACGTTCCAGCCAGGAAGTCAGCACGAGAGATGTTCCCTCCTCCACCCTCTACACTCTTCATAGAATGCAGGCACCGTGGCCTCGTAGATGTTTGCTCTCTTGTCGTGTGCTTTGTATGGTTTGTGCCCACAGATGCTTGCCTAATTGATTTCCTTCCCATGGACATTTTGGATTTCCTCTCTCAGGCTCTGTCCATCACTTCCTCTCTCTGCCTGTCCACTTTCATCCACGGATCAATGGACATCCAACAGTTCTCTGTAACAGGCGTCATTGTCCTGCGGGCCACTGACTGTCAACTCCTCCTGGACCTCTGTTATGCCTCTCCCCCAGATCAGTGGGGAGTTGGGTGGGGCTGTCTTGCTCGTTTACTCTTACATAGTCTATATGCGCATAAGGACATACAAAATCTCTCTCTCTCTCTCTCTCTCTCTCTCTCTCTCTCTCTCTCTCTCTCTCTCTCTCCCTCTCACTCTCTTTCTCTCCCCCTCTCACTCTCTCTCTTTCACTCTCTCTCTCTTCCCCCCTCCCCCCCTCTCTCTCTCTCTCTGTCGCAGTGTATGAACGTGCCTGAGTGCTGATGCATGAATATGATAAAGTGTTGGTGCACAAAGTGTGTTTAGGTGTCGGTGTACAAGGATATTTGGATATTAGCACATGAGTGTGTGTAGTATCGGCGTGTGACAGTATTACGCGAGTATCTGTTTACTACTGGGTGGGGCAATGTTCGGGCAGGCCATTGGCTGCTTGTGTCAATGGTTGGCTGCTTGTGGCAATGGTTGGCTGGTTGCTTGGTGTGGAGATGGACTGATCGGTTCACTTATCACTCTGAACGCATTGTCTTACGGTGTGCAGGGACAGTATCAGCCCCCCTGACCTGCCGACATGGACAAAGTGTACAAGGTGTACAAGGAGTCCCTCCTGAACCCCTCCCGCCTCATCGACGACTTCGGCCACAGCGGAGGAGGTCTGGGACCCGAAGACAGCTCTCTGGACGCTCTCGGCATGGGCATCATCCGGAAAGAGGTGGACCTCACCAATGAGGAGAAGCAGTACCTGCTGTCGGTGGAGCGCGGGGACATCCCCTCCACGCGCCAGATCCTCAACCAGCTTCTCCACCATGGCAGCAGCAGCAACATCAACATCAACTGCGTGGACCCGCTGGGTCGCACGGCGCTGCTCATCGCCATCGAGAACGAGAACATCGAGATGATCGAGGTGCTGCTGCAGAGCAACGTGGAGATCGGCGACGCCCTGCTGCACGCCATCAACGAGGAGAACGTGGAGGCCGTGGAGCTGCTGCTGAACCACCAGGTCAACACCAAGGGCGAGGAGGTGAGTAGGGGGCGGGGCGTGTTCAGGGAATAGGGTCGGGTGGTTTTTTGAGATTTATGATGCGTGAAGGGAGGAGGAAATGGCGTGATCTCTCCCCCCCCCCCCCCCCCCCCCGCCTCTCCAAGTTATGCACTTATTGAAAAGAGACTAGAATGCGAGAGAGGGGAGGAGGGGAGGTAATGACTGAAGGAGACATCTAGGGCGAGGAGGTGAATGTGTGTGTGTGTTGAAAGATGGTTAAGGAATGTGAGAGCTTGTGTGACCGCTGAAGTTGTGAAGGAGAAGGAGATACAAAATGTCTTTATCGGATTAGTCCATTTCTGGCCTGGATGTGCTGAGGTGGTAATTAAAGAAGACATGTTCAGGTCCGCGCGCAGTGATTTCCAACGTACAGTGAGTTGCTAACCGTCAGATCTATCAGCATAATGCCTGCCTAACCAAATAGTCATTGTTTGCGTACCTTGGTCTTTGCGTGTTGTCAACTGGACTTTTATTGACAGGAAAGTCAAAGTTAAACCGGTTTCGTGATCACTACTGAGAAAGGAATGCAGAACGAATCAGCAGGGCCGTTATCTGTCTGTCAAGTGCTCTAAATAAAGCGAACATCTTTCTGCTGAAGGTTTGGTCCTCTGGGTCTTTGTGCGCCTGTCCGACGCGTTGACTTACTCTGTGAATGTCATTATGTACAAGAGCTGGGTGGATTTGGTCCTCTGTGTCTGTATGTGACCGTTCAGCACAGTGACCTACTCTGTGAATGTCTTCGTGTACGTGTACAAGTGTTGGGGTGGGAGTCAGCCAAAGAGGCAGAGGCAAAGAGAGGGCGAGAGTAAGGCGGTGACACCGTGTGACTACGGGGCCAGAAGCAGAGCATGAAGAGTACGAAGAAAGCGCTCAGGCCGCAGAATAGGGCGGCTTTCTAGGCGATCAGCACTGAGAGTGTAACATGGAGCGGTCCCGTTGTAGGTGGCGCGCATGCCAAGGTAGCGAGCACAGTAGAGGTCCAGAGTTGGTGTCTCTTTTGGAATGTGTTTTCTCCTCTCCACCATACAGACTGGGTTCTAGTGTGTTTTGATCCTAAGGTAAACCCAATCCCGTGTGCACCCTGCACTGAAAGTGACGACGGCTGTCATAGTTGTCTCTGAACATTTCTGGAGAAATCCCTTTCAGATGGTAAAACAAAAGATGTTTAACAGATAAGTAAACCAAGAAGGCGGCCAAAAAGGAGTAAAATATTAGGTGGTGCCATACTTTGCTGTCAGTCTGTCCTTAAAGAGATTACCTCTGATTCCACACCGAGAAATGCTTGCGAAAGGAGAGTTTTGTAACAAAACGTAATTAACATAGCGTCAGCACTGGGAAAAAGATCAGGAGCGTTTTTTTTTAATACATTATATGTTTTATACATTATATGTCTTCCATTTATAATTCCCTCTTACTTGTCTAGTATGTAATATACCTAACCATTATCTACGACTGTAGCGCCGACACGGGAGATGCTGATAATGGCAATTGTGGTGATGATGACGACGATGATATGTGGTGTTTCTGCCCCTGCTATCCCTTCCTTTTGGAAAATACTAAGCCATGAATTCCACACCTGAGGCAGACGGAGACAGGGAAAACATAGATGGAAACGGGATAAATGTTGACATTTTTTCTGTGCAACACGTCTACAATCTTTTGAGATCAAATTCTTAATGGTTGAGATTTACGTCCCCATAGCCTAAGCTTTCAGGGACAAGTTTTCGCTGCGACTGCAGCATGGAGACGTTCGTGTTGACAAGACGTTGTTGGCTGGCAGGTTTGGTCGAGGTCGGTGTTTGCGGGCGGGTGGAAGAACCTGGTGTCGTATAATATCTGGGAACCGTGATATCTGGGAACGCGTTCCCAGATTTACCGTGATATCTGGGAACGCGTTCCCAGATTTACCGTGATATCTGGGAACGCGTTCCCAGATTTCCTGAACTTCCAGTTGTGAAATCTGTGAACTTTGTGAAAATCACGCCAAGAAATTAATGAAAAAAAAAGTGACGAGAAGGCCAAATATCTCAATTGCACCTAAATAAATTGTTTCCTACCTTATCACGAAAATCCATTTTTTTCGTCTTCTTTCTGCCTTTCTGAGCTCTGAAAGACCACGTTCCCAGATATCACGGGCCTTCCCAGATATCACAGTACATTTTGGGAACGCGTTCCCAGATATCACGTTCCCAGATTTCACGCGACACCGGGACAGACGGTGTCGTCAGGCAGGAGCCTGTGTGAAATGATCGGGACCGCAGAGCGGTCGTCTGAGGGTTGTAATCCTTAATACTCACTTCGCCTTTAAATACTGCCCGAGTGGTTCTTGTTTTATGCTCTTCATACTGGTAGCTAGTACAGGTTACATGACAAATTCTAACAAACAAACAAACAAAAAAATGCTAGCCCTTAAAGATTTTTGTGGCTACACGGATAATAGAATGGACTCAAATGTTGGTTTATCACAATTTGAAAACTTTAATCAACAGTCAGAAAGAAGACGCGTTTTTGTGTACACAATAGAAAGTTGACAAATGTGGTCCTTTGTAACCACAGACATTTTCAAATTCTAGAAATGGAATAGCTATATCCACGCTGATTTTTCAATCTGTTGCGAGTCACAGTGTTTGCCGAAGTTTAAGGAGACGCCATTTTGTCCAGTGAGCGAGAGGGCAGAGGGTGGTGAGTGCACTTGCACACAAAATAGTCAAACAAAGGCGTAAAGGTCAATGATTCGGCGCAAAAATCCAAATTCTCTTTAGGATGTGGCCGTTGACTAGAGCATTTTCGCCATTTTTGTTTCTGAAATGCTTTCACATCCATGTACCCGTGCTAGACGTTCCGGATTGAATTCTTGTGACTTGACTTGCCTACGTTCACACCAAACGCTCTTGTCTATGAACTCCGAGCGTTTAAACTGGAAATATGCTTCAGCACTCCACAGCAACAAAGCGTCCTGCGCATGAGGAATGCCTATAGGGCACTTTAGCACAGACAGATCCTTCACTCGATGACACTACTGGGCAATAACAGCCAGGCTGGGTCTTCATTCTGCACATCTGCATCCGACTCAAGGGACGCTACCGTAAGATTGATACCTCTTTGTTGAAGGAAGAAGAAAAAATACTGATAGGTTACACATGACATTTAGCTTTAGTTTAGTTTTTACACGAAAGAGCAAGAGACGTCTCGAATAAATAATGAGTTTTAATGTATTTAAAGTGATACAACTGTAAAATCAACAAACGTCAGCAGATGCTGGTGTCGAGAGGTTTAAAGAGGTTATTTTGTGTCGCTTTATGTATTATAATGCTTATTGCGCGTTGCTATATTGTCTTGACTTGTTTCATCTTGAGTTATGTAACCTCGTCGTCACGGGTAATTCTTTCTCTGTGACTGGCGGCTGCTTTGCCCAGTGAGGGCTGGTCACCAAAGCGCATACGGTGCCACATTCTTATCTATCTGCGTGTGGCTTCCTTTTCCTGTCAAAGCGTTGTCTTCGCAGAATGGTGCTAGGAACCATTTTCTTATGGTCGTAGGGTCTCTAACGAGTACCATGTGTCCACTCTCCACTGAATCTTGGTTTGGCGTGTGATCTAACAGATTACACAGGGTCTGGTGAAAAAAAAGAAACAGCACTCGCACGCGTGCTCACACAAATAAACGCATACACACGCACGCACGCACGCACGCACGCACGCACGCACACACACACACACACACACACACACACACACACACACACACACACACTGTGTGTGTGTGAGACTCAAACCAGGAACCCACGAGAGTCATGCTTTCTCGGTAAGTGTATCATTCACGAGAGCAGTGTTGAGCCTTCGTTGTTTTTCCTTCTTTTATCTTTTCGTCAAATTTCAGCTCTGAGGCTGATTCGAATGGATGGAGCTTGGGGTGCGATTCTCATGAGTTATCTCCCTCTCCAGTCCTTCTCCTGTCAAATCCATTTTCTGTTCATTTCCACGTAGGATCCTTTCTCTTCGCTGGTTGGCTTTTTCTGTTTTCTTCACCCCTATCCTGTCCATTTAGCAAGAACTGTAAAAATTCAGAGCAAGGAAACGAAATAAGGCTTTTGTATATATGCAGATGCAAATGTTCGCATAGTTTTGGAAAAAAAAACTTCAACTCGTCTATCTGTCCGTCTGTCTGTCTGTCTGTCTCTCTGTGTGTCTGTCTGTCTGCTGTTCTGCCTGTCTTTCTTTCTGTCGGTTTGTCTAGCTATATAGCTTTATATTTTCTCTATGGCCGTCAGTCTGTATCTATGTGTCTGTCTGTCTCTCTGTCTATCTTTCTTTCTCTCCAAATATGTCCGTCTGTCTGTCTGTCTGTCTGTCTATTTTTTTATCTGGCCATCAGTCTGCACCTATCTGTCTATCTATCTACCCATCTATCTATCTATGTATCTATCTCTCTACCTATCTGTCTGTCTGTCTGTCCGCCTGTCCATCTGTCTGTCTGTTTGTCTGTCTGTCTATCTGCCTGTCTGCTTTTCGTCTTCTTCCGTTCATATGAGTTCATGGTTATAATTTGTTTGTTTTATGTCGTACGTTAGAAACGGAAGCAGACGTGAATATTGAATGATGTTCTAGTGAAAGAGTTTTGGATTGCTAACACAAGTCACTCATCTCCCAAGACAACGTTGTGAATATTCCAGCAGTTAAAAGAAAACAACCCGATCTCGTTGAGAACAGAATTTTGTTTGAAGAATTTCCAATTTTCCACAGCCAGATTTGAGCAGTATTGTGTTTTAAAAGTGAAAACAACAACAACAACGCAAAGGCCAGAACTGAACACGCGTCTACAGTGAAATGATAGGAACTGACGAAAAAGACATATTGTTAGAGCTGCACGGGAGGGAGACAGAGATTTACACGAGCTGAAGTTGTATGAAAGAGAATTCCAAACAGGAGGGGTACAGACAGAAAAAGAGCGTTCAGCCAATGTTTTAGGGAGATATATGGGACAAAAAAAAGAGTCAGACTTAAGCAGATGAGCGGAGAGTTCTTGGTGATGAATACCAGTGAGCCAGATCAGACAGATAAGCGGGTCCAGCACCGAAGCAGAGACATGTGACTTCGTATTTCATCGTGCTTCAACAGGAAGCTGATGCAACAGACGGAGGTGGACAACATTATTGGTTCGATGAATACCAGTGAACCAGCATTGTTAGCATCGTTATTGATTCTTAGGATCAGAAAGAATTAATGAGAAAACAGGGTGGATCTTAGAATCAGACCTTCTTCCATTTGCGATCCTTTTGGATTTTCTGAAAGAGATTTAAAGTACCACATGCAAGTACTTGTCGTAACAGTCAAGACGAGATTGTACAAACGCCGAGACAAGGGTCAGGGCGACTTGTGTTGAAAGAAGGTGAGAAAGGCGCTGATGTGGCAGAGTTCAAAGCTGAGCTGGCTGGGAAGGTTCACAACATGATCGTATACAGTTAACTAAATGTCCGGAGTGAGATTGACAGCCAACTGAAGGAATGGAACTACGAACAGGCGAGTCAGGGAATCGACTTACTATGAATCTTCTTTTCGTGGAGATGATCATTGCCTCTGTCTTACCATCAGTCAGCTTCAGCTATTAATTTTCATACAGGCCCCAGTTCTGAAAATAGTTTTTTTTTTTTTTTTTTTTTTTGCATTAATCTGATCAGGTTCGTGAGATTTCTGCAATATGTATGATCAAAAAGAATGATGGAAAACCGAGTTGTTCAACATGTCTGATAAAGTGGTAGAGCACAGATCAAATTAAATTGCCATTAGTATTAAACTCTGTCAGTCTACACGAAGTAGACGCTGGAACAGAGCTGCCGTAGTGGATGGAAACAGTCATGGTGCAGTGTGAAAGATAAGAGGTACGCCAGTAGGAAGCTGTGTCCTTGATAGTTCAGATATTTCATGTCATTGATAGTTCAGATATTTCATGTAATTGATAGTTCAGATATTTCATGTCATTGATAGTTCAGATATTTCATGTCATTGACAGTTCAGATATTTCATGTCATTGATTTTTAAGATATTTCATGTCATTGATTTTTTAAGATATTTCATGTCATTGATTTTTAAGGTATTACATGTCATTGATTTTTAAGGTATTACATGTCATTGATTTTTAAGACATTTCATGTCATTGATTTTTAAGATATTACATGTCATTGATTTTTAAGATATTTCATGTCAATGATTTTTAAGATATTACATGTAATTGATTTTTAAGGTATTACATGTCATTGATTTTTAAAACATTTCATGTCATTGATTTTCAAGGTATTATATGTCATTGATTTTTAAGACATTTAATGTTATTGATTTTTAAGAGATCTCATGTCATTGATTTTGAAGATATTTCATGTCATTGATTTTGAAGATATTTCATGTCATTGATTTTAAAGATATTTCATGTCATTGATTTTTAAGATATTTCATTCCATTTATTTTTAAGACATTTCATGTCCTTGACTTTTAAGATATTTCATGTCACTGATTTTTAAGATATCTCATGTCATTGATTTTTAAGATATTTCATGTCACCGATTTTTAAGATATTTCATTCCATTGATTTTTAAGACATATCGTGTCACTGATTTTTAAGACATTTCATGTCATTGATTTTTAAGGTATTACATGTCATTGATTTTTAAGACATTTCATGTCGCTGATTTTTAAGATATTTCATGTCACTGATTTTTAAGATATTTCACGTCACTGATTTTTAAGATATTTCATTCCATTGATTTTTAAGACATTTCATGCCATTGATTTTTAAGACATTTCATGTCGCTGATTTTTAAGATATTTCATGTCACTGATTTTTAAGATATTTCACGTCACTGATTTTTAAGATATTTCATTCCATTGATTTTTAAGACATTTCATGCCATTGATTTTTAAGACATTTCATGTCACTTATTTTTAAGGTATTACATGTCATTGATTTTTAAGGTATTACATGTCATTGATTTTTAAGGTATCACATGTCATTGATTTTTAAGGTATTACATGTCATTGATTTTTAAGATATTTCATGTCACTGAATTTTAAGACATTTCATGTCACTGATTTTTAAGACATTTCATGTCACTGATTTTTAAGATATTACATGTCATTGATTTTTTTTATAAAGATATTTCATGTCACTGATTTTTAAGAAATTTCATTCATTGATTTTTAAGATATTACATGTCATTGATTTTTAAGATATTTCATGTCACTGATTTTTAAGATATTACATGTCATTGATTTTTAAGATATTTCATGTCATTGATTTTTAAGGTATTGCATGTCATTGATTTTTAAGATATTTCATGTCATTGATTTTTAAGATATTTCGTGTCATTGATTTTTAAGATATTACATGTCATTGATTTTTAAGTATTACATGTCACTGATTTTTAAGATATTACATGTCATTGATTTTTAAGATATTACATGTCATTGATTTTTTAAAAAGATATTTCATGTCACTGATTTTTAAGATATTACATGTAATTGATTTTTAAGATATTTCACGTCATTGATTTTTAAGATATTACATGTAATTGATTTTTAAGATATTTCATTCCATTGATTTTTAAGATATTACATGTCATTGATTTTTAAGATATTTCATGTCATTGATTTTAAGATATACATGTCATTGATTTTTAAGATATTACATGTCATTGATTTTTAAGATGTTACACGCCAGTGATACTTATTACATGTCATTGATTTTTAAGATGTTAGATGACATTGATATTTTAGATATTTCATGTCATTGGTTTTTAAGATATTTCATGTCACTGATATTTCAGATATTTCAAACGACGAAGAAAAATGCCATGATCACTCGTATTGAAAACCGAAGAGAGATGTAACAGTATCAAACACGGAAATGTTTCTTCTGAGAGAAACTCAGTAAGATGACTAATCCGATAAAGTAGTTTTCGGCATTGTGACCACATGATTTCTGTGTTTTATTACCCTCGACCGGCAGCATTGGCGTATGGGGCATTCGTCAGGGACGCGATTTGTGGACAAATTAAATGAAAAAACAAAAACAAAAAACCACGCAAACAACCAAACATCTGTGACCATGTCTGTTATGTATTGATTAAGAGGTTCTTGGACACTATAGTGTTAGACAGGCGAGATAAAACAACTTTCTCTGTAATGTTTGATACTAATGATAACTTAACACGCGTCAAACGTCATGTAAATCATTGTGAACCCGTGCGTGCGTGCGTGCGTGCGTGCGTGCGTGTGTGCGTGTGTGTGTGTGTGTGTGTGTGTGTGTGTGTGTGTGTGTGTGTGTGTGGTGCGTGCGTGCGTGCGAGGAGTTTGAGCAGTGTAGTTCGGTGGACATTGGGTACACATCCAGAAGATGGGGAATAATTAATAATCTTAGTCAGATTGCCTTGCTTACGTGATCCAAGTTGAGATGGCTGGCACATACTGCGCCTTTGGGTGATTGTGTGGTGTTGAAGTAAATCTGCAATCCGTCTGTTTTCGAGGGTTTGCAGGAAGGCTGAAGTTTACAGTTTGAACACTTTTTACCGTTTGCTGCTTGTTTTCTTTCCTGATCCTCACTTCAAGTTACGAAAACGGTTACTATTGATGCTGCATCGGTGTTTCTATTTTGATTGGTTTACAGGAATTTCCATCTCATTCACACACACCACACACACCACACACACACACACACACCAACACACACACACACACATTTGTAATATGAGTAGTTTCGTCTTCTTTTCATTTTAGTTTAGTCTAAATGAAACGATGTTTTGGGTATGACCCACAATCAAGTAGGTGCACAACACGACTTTATTACCACATTTTTGTGTTTATTCCCCGGAACTTTCGATAATACCGATGTATATGTTATTGTCATCTGCGATGAAAATTTACGTGTGTGCCCTTTTCGTAAACTCGCAGTTAGGTCTAACTTTTAATTCTTCACCAACACAGTTATCACTTCGTAATCATTTTGAAGCTGCAAGTTATTGATAATTGTAAAGTGGTGGGATGCTGGCTACTCTATACGTTTCCTTGTTTGACACACTACCAGGAAAGCTAAGAGCAAGTGGTAGGGCTTTGCAGTCTAAACTTCACAGTTTTTATCATTGATAATTTGGGGCAATAAGTGTACTTCTTGCTTATTGGAAAGTATGAATGTTATGAGGATTGTAAAAAGATGAACTGAGGTGTCTACGTCAGTCCTCCAATAAAATCTACTTACAGTCTTTAAAAGGTTTAAACTTTACATCGCCTCTTGTTAACATAGCTTCTAAACAAACCTTGCATGTCAACATCGATGTTCATGTAGCCCCACATTTTGATACTTTGTGTGCATTCTAATCCTTCTCCATGCAGTTTTAAGGTTGCTAATTTCGCCAGGTTACTGTCGGGATTAATTAACGTCACATAACTGTTTTCAGAAGATAAAGACAACGTATTTTTAACACGTACTGTCCAAAGTTATAACGATCAGAGAGACACAGTCTTTTCATATAATGTAGTGCCCTGTGTGTAGTTGACTTTTGTTTAAGTTACATTCATCCACATGCATATATCACATGCAAATTTGACTACGGTTACATTGTTTCACATAGTCCATGACAGATCATGTACCATCATATTTAAAACAATAGACACTATCACTGAACCTTATGGAATTCGCATATCAAGCTTCTACGTGTCGAATACGTCATTCCCACTTTCGCTATCAATGTTCGGTTTGTTTAAAACTATTAAAATGATTATATATATTTGCTGATAAACTTTTTTTTCAGTTTGTACTGTAGACGGCTATGCCAGGCTTAGTCATAGGCTTTCCTAGCATCAAAGAAGATGGCCAGAACTAGTTGTATGAAAGCAAAGTATCGCTTTATATGAGCAGATGATTTCACTAGATATTCTATGGTTGCGAAAACTTATATTAGTGAGAAGTACCAACAGCATCTTCAGTTTTAGTGTAGGATTTGTCATTCCAGAACTGAAAACTGAACACTCCTTTTTTTCTTGGCAGTAATCCGTAGTTTTTATAGCTGAATTGACATCTACCATGCTAGCCTCAGAATATTTGATAAAGCTTTGATGAC
>CM065728.1:71299019-71316519 GCA_033310375.1 Conus canariensis | reverse complement strand
TCCTGTGTTGCCCAAAGAAGTGGCAACCTGTGTTGTAGCGTCGTGTGCTACACTTCCTGTATTGCCCAAAGACGTGGCAACCTGTGTTGTAGCGTCGTGTGCTACACTTCCTGTATTGCCCAAAGACGTGGCAACCTGTGTTGTAGCGTCGTGTGCTATACTTCCTGTATTGCCCAAAGAAGTGGCAACCTGTGTTGTAGCGTCGTGTGCTACACTTCCTGTATTGCCCAAAGAAGTGGCAACCTGTGTTGTAGCGTCGTGTGCTACACTTCCTGTATTGCCCAAAGACGTGGCAACCTGTGTTGCAGCGTTGTGTGCTACACTTCCTGTATTGCCCAAAGACGTGGCAACCTGTGTTGTAGCGTCGTGTGCTACACTTCCTGTATTGCCCAAAGAAGTGGCAACCTGTGTTTTAACGTCGTGTGCTACACTTCCTGTATTGCCCAAAGAAGTGGCAACCTGTGTTGTAGCGTTGTGTGCTACACCTTCTGTATTGCCCAGAGAAGTGGCAACCTGTGTTGCAGCGTTGTGTGCTACACTTCCTGTATTGCCCAGAGAAGTGGCAACCTGTGTTGTAACGTCGTGTGCTACACCTTCTGTATTGCCCAGAGAAGTGGCAACCTGTGTTGCAGCGTTGTGTGCTACACCTTCTGTATTGCCCAAAGAAGTGGCAATTTGTGTTGTAGCATCGTGTGCTACACTTCCTGTATTGCCCAAAGAAGTGGCCACCTGTGTTGTAGCGTCGTGTGCTACACTTCCTGTATTGCCCAAAGAAGTGGCAACCTGTGTTGTAACGTTGAGTGCTTCACTTCCTGTATTGCCCAAAGAAGTGGCAACCTGTGTTGTAGCGTCGTGTGCTACACGTCCTGTATTGCCCAGAGAAGTGGCAACCTGTGTTGTAGCGTTGTGTGCTACACTTCCTGTATTGCCCAGAGAAGTGGCAACCTGTGTTGTAGCGTCGTGTGCTACACTTCCTGTATTGCCCAAAGAAGTGGCAACCTGTGTTGTAGCGTCGTGTGCTACACTTCCTGTATTGCCCAGAGAAGTGGCAACCTGTGTTGTAACGTTGTGTGCTACACTTCCAGTATTGCCCAAAGAAGTGGCAACCTGTGTTGTAACGTTTTGTGCTACACTTCCTGTATTGCCCAAAGAAGTGGCAACCTGTGTTGTAGCGTCGTGTGCTACACTTCATGTATTACTCGAAGAAGTGGCAACCTGTGTTGTAGCGTTGTGTGCTACACCTCATGTATTGCTCGAAGAAGTGGCAACCTGTGTTGTAACGTTGAGTGCTACACTTCCTGTATTGCCCAAAGACGTGGCAACCTGTGTTGTAACGTTGAGTGCTACACTTCCTGTATTGCCCAAAGACGTGGCAACTTGTGTTGTAGCGTTGTGTGCTACACTTCCTGTCTTGCCCTAGGAAGTGGCAACTTGTGTTTTAGCGTTATTGGCTACACTTACTTACCAGCACAGATGTGGCAAACTGTGATGATTTTTTTTTACAGTGCTGTACATAGCTGGGTCAGTTTTCAGGTTTAGCGTCAACTCCTTGTCAGATGATAAAGCAGATTAAAGGAGAGGTTATGTCTAGTACCGCGCCGATACCACCAGAGCGACAACACGTCAAAGTATGCAGTGAAAATGCCAGTCTTTATTAGGGGCGCTTAAGGTTCAAACTGGCAACTCTCGGAGTGCTCGCTGGCTGAGTAGACGTACGGTAAAACTGAGCAGACGCTTGCAGTTAAACGAGGTGGAAACTTATGCAGACTGAACGACAGTTGTAATGAAGCGGAGTAAAACTTGTGCTGACTAAAAATATGTATAGTGGAATGTAGTAAGATGCAGTGCTGACTGAACGACACGTGTACTTGACCTTTAAATCACGTGGTACTGGTTGAACGGTATGCATAGTGAAAGGTAGTAAGGAGTAGTGCTGGTTCAACAACGTGCGTAGAGAAAAGCAGTGCGTGCTTAATAGCACTGCAGTTAAACTTTGTTGAGGGGAAAAAAGCAATGACTGAGCAATGTGTGTAATGACACGTAAACAACAGAGCTAACGTAATCATACAGTAGTAAATAGCTCTGCTGACTGAACAGCAGGCGTAGCCAAAAGTTGTTACAAACAGTTTCGGCTGAACGAAACGCTGTGAGGTCCTTGTGATAGAACGGACAGCAGATGAAGTATTGTTTGGGGGGCAAGTGTAGTCCTCTGTCTCTCCATTCTCTCTAACATTTCGCCGACTTCCTTATTTTCCTGTGGTTTTTCTCCAGACAGACGACGGATTCTCTTCTTTCTACTGTAATTATTTTTATTGAGAACATTCTTGTTTTCCCCATTAATTTCCCCTACTTCGCTTGTGCGATAATGTTGCCTTTCTGATTTGTGCGCACTCCTCCTTGTGTAGGAAAATGGCCTGCCATTAGACTTACAAACTTTCTGGTATTTGTGTACTCATCCTACCTCTTTTCTCCTGTAGAAAATGCTGGTCGATTCCTTCACTTGTACAGGCTACTGTCTTTCGGCAAGACACTGAATGTTCAAATTTCTTTATTTCATTCAGGGCAGCCGCGGCACCTAGACAAAGTTTCTCTCACTCCACATTTCTCCTCTTTTCGTTGGAAAGATGGAGGACCGTCTTTCTAACTCCAGTTGATGTAGTGTGTCCCAGCCTCTCTGTGTCTGTGTCATCCAGGTCCAGGCGTTCTCTGTGTCTTCCCTTTACCATCTTCTGGGTAGCCATGTCCTATTTCCTCCCTCCATCAATCTTCCTGCAAGCTCCAGCCTTCCCCTTCCATCTACGTTGCGGCTGATCCCATTTCTCTCCTCTGCCTCGTTCACCTCGCGCATAGAAATGCAGTGCTTCAGTGTTGCTGAGCTGGCTTCGCAAGGAATGATGGACTGCTCTTGATACATGATTAAGTGGTGTGTCATTGGCGGAGCTGCATATTTTATCCCCAAATTGCTTAAGTGGAGAGGGTTGTGGTTGATTTAAGAACCAGTCTTGAACTGGTGAGCGGACGGGCAGACTCTTCTTGTGGGTTGTTGCTAACACTGCTACATGCGTTAATATTGTTGACTATAGTAAGCTTGGGGTGTTATTGTATGGAGCCTGTGGTTCTGTGAAAATGTCAGCCAAGTTCTGTGATCCTGCTTCTGTGTTAGGAAAGAAAGGGAGCCACTCTTAAAAAAGGGGGAGGGGGAGGAGGAGAGGGACGTCTAGCCAAGACATTAGTGCACGTAAGGAAGCTCTCACTACCTGACACCCCTTCTTGGTCATCTTCTAGCCGATAGAGCCTGCTCAAATGGGGTCTGGTCCCCCGCCTCTGCATCCTGTCCTGCCTCATTCCTGTTGCTTGCTGCCTCGCGGGGATCACTGTGGCAATACCTCCAGTTTTATGCCCATTGTCAGAGCGCGTGCTGTTGACACCCAGAGCAGCCGTGCAATTCCCGCAGACGCCACCTGATGATTGGTCAACACTGCGACTGGCTGTCAGCCACTGACCGTTGGTCCACGCTCTGACTGGAGGTACGAGAGCTGACCTTGACAGCAGCAAGGGAGGGGGGGGGGAGGGAAGTAGGACAGAGAAAATACAGGCTTACCATGCGTGAGTGTGAGACTACAGGATTGGCATTGGATAGGAGCCAGGTTTACCATTCTTCGGGGAAGGACCCAGTGATGAAGACATGATAGGAGCCAGGTTTATCATGCTGTGAAAAAGGCGAGTTGATTGAGTTATGAAAGAACTCAGGTTTACCATACTGCGGGGAAGAACTGAGTGATTAAAACACGCTAGGAGCCATGTTTACCGAATTCTGGGAAAGGACTAAATAATTTAGACGTAATTGGACTCAAGTTTATTATGCTGTGGCACAGAACTAAGCGGCAGAGACTTGATAGCGACTGGGCTTACTGTGCTGTTGAAATGGACTGAAGAACTGGACTGGATAGGAGCCAACGTATCGCTGTGTGTCCAGATAAAACACATCAGACAGTGTATCCTTCCACTTACAGACTGCATGAAGAGACCTGGAGACTGGGAAGAATCTGCAGGTTGTGCCACTGCTGAGCAAAGATTGCAAAATACTATTCCCTACAAACGTAGCCAGGAGACACGAAAGACACATAGTGAAGTCACTTGCATACCTGACCTTCGACCATTCTTTGTCGCTGCGCACTCTTTCTTGAAGGCACAAATACCTGTGATTTTCAAACAGAGAAATCTTGATCATTGTGAGGTTATTGCTGAACAAGACTTTGACAGTGGTCAGTGTGCGTTTTGTTTTTAATCACATTCCTCTACTCAACCGACTGTCTGTAGCCGGATACGCTTCACCTTTGCTTTTGCGTGTGAAGTGCATTGTTTTCAATGCTCTGTATGTTTCAACTGGTAAATGCTCTGTGTCACCGAATTTATGATTGAACTGGCGTCAGTAGAGACAGAGGTCGTTTTGGATGGGAAGTAAGCCACGTATGAATTATCTATTCCTCCCAGAAAGCGATTCTATTTGCATAATTGCAAGCAATATTGATAGGAAAAGACAACGTGACAATCACTGTTCTAATCTGTGAACACGCTGCTGTGGACACCACGGACAGGTTTGACCAATGGTGAAGCCAGTATGGCTCAAACCGTCAAGCTCAGAAGTCGCTACCTCTAGGGCGCTGTTAGGAGTGGACTGTATGTTTTGCTGATGCAGATGTGAGCAGTTTGTTGTTATGGATGTGAGTTTCAAACTGGACCACTGTATGACTCCACGTTTTCCAGGAGAGTGTTTCTATCAGCCTGTTAATAGTCTGCACTAAGGATGCTGTTTTCAGGCCTGTATTTGAAATATCTTATGATCTTTGCTTCAGGTGGGGGTGGGGGTGGCACGGTGGGCTTTCAGGGAGCGGGCGGAGAAGTGAACGGAACTGGATAAAAGTTATAATTACATCGACCTCTTATTGAATATCAGATACAATTCTTATTTCACAAGTTTTGACAGTGAACACTACCATCATCATCTTCATGTCATAAGCGTAAAAAAATTATTTCCTCTGAGATTGTTCCATAATTAGAAGTAACAAGATTACTGATTAATCGCTCTGTTGTCTTAGATGTTTGTTCGCTCAAGGCTTTGTGTTTTTCGTGTACACGTTAAGCGTGGCACTGATCTCATAATATTTCTCCGTTTCCGTTATTTCTTCTTATAAATCAATGAATATGATCCGCCAGACATTAACAAATGTCAGAACACCCACTTTGCAACGAAGTTGACTCGCTGGCCATGTCTCTTCAATGTCTTTTTCTTTTATCAGATTATATTGATTTCTTCAGAAACAAACAAGGGATAGACGCTTTTCTGAGGGAGGATTAGAACCCAGAATTGCTCTCTACCGACGCTGATGTGATGTGTTGCACAATGATTCATAGCGACCATTTTTAAATGAGCACATGTTGAGCAGGAGAATGAAACGTTTTCTTGTTTTGTTCTTGTGTTTTAAAGGTCAAAATGTTGTGGGGGACAAAAACTGTTCCGGGAACGAGGAACAGGGATAACTCTCACTGCACAGAAATGAAAGTGAAAGAAAGAATTGGGAGGAAAACGAGGGGGGGGGGGGGGGGGGGAAGAAGGGCAACACAGAACACTTCAATTTACGATCACCCAATAAACGTTCGTCTGACAGCTGGCGTTCATTTCACTGGTCATCAATCCAGACCGTCGTTCTGTTTCAGTGAATACAGGGCTGTTCATTGGACAGCTTCTTGTCCACTTCATTTATCTTCCTGTCTCTCTACCGTCTTGGTTTCCGCTCTGGCATCATTTGCTGCCAGGAAATGGTAGATGAAGACAAATTGTTAGCCAGAGGTGTGCTATTTTTTAACTTATTAACAGACAAAGGCAGATGATGAGGAAAGCACTGTGGTTTTAACTTACCGTATTAACGTAGAAAATGAGATAATGACATGCTTTGCACGGCGCTTTATTTTTCACCTGTTAACATAGAAAGTGAAATAAGGACAGGTTGTTAGTAATGCCCTTTATTTTTCACTTGTTAACATAGAAAGTGAAATAAGGACAGGTTGTTAGTAATGCCCTTTATTTTTCACCTGTTAACATAGAAAGCTGAACAATTAAGTATTGGGGGAAAACAAGTGCAGGCTAACAATTCTTCAGTCATTATAGTAATGACTTGGCAAAGATTTGAACTTTTAGAAAAAAAAAAAAAATTGAAGATGAAGAAAATGGGGGGAATATATTATAAATATAAGAAACCCTTCACTAGCCACCTGAGGGAACCATCGCAATCCCTCTCGAAGGCACATCTATTTGTATTGCCTGCTCCTAGGCCTTTCGTCCGCTGGATCGGACTCCTCAGGGAGACACGGCTGATTGCGTCTGTGCTCTTGGTGTCAAATAGAGACACACCACAGTCCATAATTCTGTGGTGTTCTCACCACCAAGGGTTCAAAAGAGAATGCAACAGCACCCCCGAAGCAGCCAGCGAAGGGTAGCAAAATGGAACAAAACGAAAGTGTGGAGAGGAAAAAAGTTGCTGAAAGATTAAAAGCATTATGCACACAGTATAAGATGTAGGGGACAATCTTTGAGCCTATGCTTGAGGATCCATTCAAGGATACAAGGGAGATCAAAAGATGTGGAACAGTCTGAGTGGTCAGCTCTGCTGTTCAATAACCCAGGCATTGTAAGTGGCTAAGAATTGTACAGAACAACCTTTACTTGGATCTCCTAAGAGATGCAATCTCCCACTGATTGACCAAACAATATAAAGCTGAACAATTAAGTAGTGGGGGAAAACAAGTGCAGGCTAACAATTCTTCAGTCATTATAGTAATGACTTGGCAAAGATTTGAACTTTTAGAAAAAAAAAAAAATTGAAGATGAAGAAAATGGGGGGAATATATTATAAATATAAGAAACCCTTCACTAGCCACCTGAGGGAACCATCGCAATCCCTCTCGAAGGCACATCTATTTGTATTGCCTGCTCCTAGGCCTTTCGTCCGCTGGATCGGACTCATCAGGGAGACACGGCTGATTGCGTCTGTTAACATAGAAAGTGAAATAAGGACAGGTTGTTAGTAATGCCCTTTATTTTTCACTTGTTAACATAGAAAGTGAAATAAGGACAGGTTGTTAGTAATGCCCTTTATTTTTCACTTCACATAGAACGTGAAGTGAGGACAGGTTGTTAGTAATGCCCTTTGTTTTTCACTTGTTAACATAGAAAGTGAAATAAGGACAGGTTGTTGGTAATGCCCTATATTTTTCACTTGTTGGCAAAGAACACGATGTGACAGGTTGTTAGCAAAGTGTTTTATTTTTCACCCGTTAATACAGAACGTGAGATGATGACAGGTTGTTAACAATGGGTTTTATTTTTCACCCGTTAATACAGAACGTGAGATGATGACAGGTTGTTAACAATGGGTTTTATTTTTCACCCGTTAACCAAGCGCGTGAGATGATGACGGGTTGTTAGCAATGCGCTTTTATTTTTCACGTGTTAACAGAGAATCTGGGATGATGACAGATGCTTAGCAAGAAGCTTTTCACTTCACTTTTATGTCTTCTTTCCTCCACTTCATGCTCTTCTCTCTCGTATTTCCACCCAGTGATTTCTTAGGTTCCAAGCTCAGATGAAGACTGTCACAGATTCTACCGGAACTTCACATCCCCATCGCCTCGTCTCCTTCCCCTCCCACCACCCTCACCCGTTCCCCCCCCCTCCTCCCCGTATCTTTAAGACGAGATTCCTATGGTGCCAGCGACAGGAAGAGAAAGTGGGTGTAGGGAGGAGCGACAGTTAAAGGAGACAGGCGGAGGTGATGGATGAACCAGGGCGTGCCGTCAGTCGCCCTGTCTGGCCATGTCATGGGATTGGAGGCGAGAGACACAGAGCTGTTCTTTGTCTTGCGGCTGGGAAGTAGTGGAATGGTGTCTGAGCAAGGCTCGGAAGGAGAACCGCGCCTAACTGGGTTTTCTTTGTGGCGGGGACTCAGTGGGGCGAGAGGGGTGTCTGTGTAGGGGAAAGGGTTTGGGAGAGGTGGGGATGGACAACTGCTTCAAAACTACAGCGTTAGTTTCAGTGTTTCTTTTTGAAGCATCTCAGTGGGATTGTTTTTACCTGTTTATTCATTCTGTGCACCTATCTACTAATCTATCAATCTGTCCATCAATTGAATAATCAATCTGCCTCCTCCCTCCCTCCCTCCCTCCCCCCCCTCTCTCTCTCTCTCTCTCTCTCTCTCTCTCTGTCTGTCTAAACATCTGTCTGTCTGTCGATCTGACCATCTGTTTATCTACCAGTCAGTCTGTCTATCTCTGTCTGTCTGTCTGCATAGTATGCATGTGTGTCTTTTTCGTAATTGTTTTGAATAACCTCCTCGACGTCCACTGACATTATCGCAGTCAAAGTATTTAACCTCTTCATTCAACTGGTACAGTCTGTGGTTTTAACCAAGTAACTTCAAACAGTTCATGACACTCAGCGTTGACGTTTCTCTTGGGTGAGCACTGTGTACATTGTCCAGTACTTGCTTGGCAAGAAACCTTCAACAGAACGGGGTGGCCAGCTGCCTGCAGCATGGCCTCCTGTACACACAGCAGCGGTGTGGCCACACTCGTTACAGAAGTAAAAAAGATGATATAATTGAAGTGGGAAGAACACGAGAGCAGTAGACAAGAACGCACAAAAGAAAACAGAGGACAGAAGCGAAGGAGAAGAGAAGAGAAAGCAGGAATAAAGGAAAGACAATAGAAAGCAAGAAGGAAGGAGACAGAAAAGAAAACAAGAACGAAGAAGATAACAGACATCAAGAAGGAAGGTGAACAAAACATGTAGCAAGAACGTAGAAAATGAGAACGGAAGAACGCCGACAGAAACAACAAAAAATGAAGAAAAAGAGAAAATGAAATAAGAACTAACAGAAAGAGGACAGAGAGAAAGAACGAAGCAAAAAAGAAAACGGAGAAAAGTAAGAGAGAAACGAAAGAAAAACAGTGGAGAAAAACACAGAATGAGATAAAGAAACAAAGAGAAAGACAACAGACAACAAAAAGGAAGAAAAAGAGAACAGAGAGCAAGAACTAAGAAGAAGAGAACAGAAGGAAAAAACGAAGGGAAAACAACGGAAAAGACGGACAAAGGAAAGGCGAACTGGAGACAAGGAGTGAAGCAGGGAGAAGAAATGAAAACAAAAAGGATAGCAAAGGAAAGGGGAGATAAACGAACTGGAGAACAGGGAGAAGAGACAAATAAATGGAGGAGGAGGAAGACACAGACAGACTGTGAACGAACGGAGAAGGAAGCAAACAAATAGGAAGAAGAGGGGGAAGAAAGACAGTGTGGAGGAAAGGAGAAGGAAACAATAGGAAGAAGAGGGGGAAGAAAGACAGTGTGGAGGAAAGGAGAAGGAAACAAATAGGAAGAAGAGGGGGAAGAAAGACAGTGTGGAGGAAAGGAGAAGGAAACAAATAGGAAGAAGAGGGGGAAGAAAGACAGTGTGGAGGAAAGGAAGGAAACAAACAAATAGGAAGAAGAGGGGGAAGAAACGACAGTGTGGAGGAGGGAGAGAAGGAAACAAACAAATAGGAAGAAGAGGGGGAAGAAACACAGTGTGGAGGAAAGGAGAAGGAAACAAATAGGAAGAAGAGGGGGAAGAAAGACAGTGTGGAGGAAAGGAGAAGGACAACAAATAGGAAGAAGAGGGGGAAGAAAGACAGTGTGGAGGAAAGGAGAAGGAAACAAACAAATAGGAAGAAGAGGGGGAAGAAAGACAGTGTGGAGGAAAGGAGAAGGAAACAAACAAATAGAAGAAGAGGGGGAAGAAACACAGTGTGGAGGAAAGGAGAAGGAAACACAATAGGAAGAAGAGGGGGAAGAAACACAGTATGGAGGAAAGGAGCAAGGAAACACAATAGGAAGAAGAGGGGGGAAGACACCAGTATGGAGGAAAGGAGAAGGAAACAAATAGGAAGAAGAGGGGGAAGAAAGACCAGTGTGGAGGAAAGGAGAAGGAAACAAATAGGAAGAAGAGGGGGAAGAAAGACAGTGTGGAGGAAAGGAGAAGGAAACAAATAGGAAGAAGAGGGGGAAGAACAGCAGTGTGGAGGAAAGGGAAGGAAACAAACAAATAGGAAGAAGAGGGGGAAGAAAGACAGTGTGGAGGAAAGGAGAAGGAAACAAATAGGAAGAAGAGGGGAAGAAAGACAGTGTGGAGGAAAGGAGAAGGAACACAACAAATAGGAAGAAGAGGGGGAAGAAACACAGTGTGGGGGAAAGGAGAAGGAAACAAACAATAGGAAGAAGAGGGGGAAGAAACACAGTGTGGAGGAAAGGAGAAGGAAACAACAAATAGGAAGAAGAGGGGGAAGAAACACAGTGTGGGGGAAAGGAGAAGGAAACAAATAGGAGAAGAGGGGGAAGAAACACAGTGTGGAGGAAAGGAGAAGGAAACAAATAGGAAGAAGAGGGGGAAGAAACACAGTGTGGAGGAAAGGAGAAGGAAACACAATAGGAAGAAGAGGGGGAAGAAACACAGTGTGGAGGAAAGGAGATGGAAACAACATAGGAGAAGAGGGGGAAGAAACACCCGTGTGGAGGAAAGGAGAAGGAAACAAATAGGAAGAAGAGGGGGAAGAAACACAGTGTGGAGGAAAGGAGAAGGAAACAAACAAATAGGAAGAGAGGGGGAAGAAAGACAGTGTGGAGGAAAGGAGAAGGAAACACAATAGGAAGAAGAGGGGGAAGAAGACAGTGTGGAGGAAGGAAGGAAACAAACAAATAGGAAGAAGGGGGGAAGAAACGACAGTGTGGGGGAAAGGAGAAGGAACAAACAAATAGGAAGAAGAGGGGAGAAACACAGTGTGGAGGAAAGGAGAAGGAAACAAACAATAGGAAGAAGAGGGGGAAGAAACACAGTGTGGGGAAAGGCGAAGGAAACAAATAGGAGAAGAGGGGGAAGAAAGACAGTGTGGAGGAAAGGAGAAGGAAACAAATAGGAAAAGAGGGGGAAGAAACACAGTGTGGAGGAAAGGAGAAGGAAACAAATAGGAAGCAAGAGGGGGAAGAAACACAGTGTGGAGGAAAGGAGAAGGAAACAAATAGGAAGAACGAGGGGGAAGAAACACCAGGCAGTGGAGGAAAGGAGAAGGAAACAAATAGGAAGAGAGGGGGAAGAAACACAGTGTGGAGGAAAGGAGAAGGAACAACAAATAGGAAGAAGAGGGGGAAGAAGACAGTGTGGAGGAAAGGAGAAGGAAAACAAATAGGAAGAAGAGGGGAAGAACACAGTGTGGAGGAAAGGAGAAGGAACAAACAAATAGGAAGAGAGGGGGAAGAAACACAGTGTGGAGGAAAGGAGAAGGAAAACAAATAGGAAGAGAGGGGGAAGAAACACAGTGTGGAGGAAAGGAGAGGAACAATAGGAACGAAGGGGGAGAAAGACAGTGTGGAGAAGGAGAGGAACAATAGGAAAAGGGGAGAAACAGTGTGGGGAAAGGGAAGGAAACAAAAGGAAGAAGGGGGAGAAAGACAGTGTGGAGGAAGGAGAAGGAAACAAAAGGAAGAAGAGGGGGAAGAAACACAGTGTGGAGGAAAGGAGAAGGAAACAAAATGGAAGAAGGGGGAAGAACGACAGTGTGGAGGAAAGGAGAAGGAAACAATAGGAAGAAGAGGGGAAGAAACCAGTGTGGAGGAAAGGAGAAGGAAACAATAGGAAGAAGAGGGGGAAGAAACAGTGTGGAGGAAGGAGAAGGAAACAAATAGGAAGAAGAGGGGGAAGAAACACAGTGTGGAGGAAAGGAGAAGGAAACAAATAGGAAGAAGAGGGGGAAGAAACACAGTGTGGAGGAAAGGAGAAGGAAACAAATAGGAAGAAGAGGGGGAAGAAACACAGTGTGGAGGAAAGGAGAAGGAAACAAATAGGAAAAAGGGGGAAGAAACACAGTGTGGAGGAAAGGAAGAAACAAATAGGAAGAAGAGGGGAAGAAAGACAGTGTGGAGGAAAGGAGAAGGAAACAAATAGGAAGAAGAGGGGGAAGAAACACAGTGTGGAGGAAAGGAGAAGGAAACAAATAGGAAGAAGAGGGGGAAGAAACACAGTGTGGAGGAAAGCAGAAGGAAACAAATAGGAAGAAGAGGGGGAAGAAAGACAGTGTGGAGGAAAGGAGAAGGAAACAAATAGGAAGAAGAGGGGGAAAAAACAGTGTGGAGGAAAGGAGAAGGAAACAAACAAATAGGAAGAAGAGGTGGAAGAAACAGACTGTGGGGCTCATTTTGCCGAGATGTCCTTCAGTGAGAGATAGGCCTGATTTGGCAACACCTCTGCGGCTGTATCTCGGTGCCCAGGCTGGCCAAGACTCGCGATCTGCCTACGATTGGCCAGAGGCGCGTGTTTCGTCGCTCTGTCTAAGATGTATTGGAAAGCATGGAAACGACATGGGGATTTCCTGTGGTGATACACGAGATGACCAGACAGATCAAGATGACCAGAAAGATCAAGATGACCAGACAGATCAAGATGACCAAAAACTTGCATACATTGTGTGAAAACAGACATGAGCATGTTTTGTAGTTTTTCTTCGTTACCCTCTTCTTCTTCTTCTTCTTCTTCTCTTTCTCCTCCTCCTCTTCCTTTACCTTCCCCTTACCCTTCTCATCCCCATCGATATCTTTCTATCTCCACCCCTCTGTCTCTATCCCCTCCATTTGTCCCTCTCTCTCTCTGTCTGTCTATATGCTTGTGTCTGTCTGTCTCTCCCTCTCCCTCTCTCTCTCTCTTCCCCTCCATCCTGCCTCTCTCTCTCTCGCTATCTATCTATCTCTCTCTTCCCCTCCCTCCTGCCCCCCTCTCTCTCTCTTCTCTTCTGTTCTCTTCTCTTCGCTCCTTTTCTGTTCTCTTCTCCTTTCTTCTCTTCTTTCCTCTTCTTTACACTGCCGAGGATTAACCTGGTTTCTTCCCATTAACGTTTTCGTGGTGATGCTAAACTCTCTGCTGTTGCTCTTCCCAGTGACTGCTATCCTCACCTCCTCCTCCTCCTCCTCCTCCCAACCATCACATCTGTCACTTGTTGTTGTTGTTGTCTCGTTCGTCATTTCTTCAGATGGATTCCCCGTCTCCTCGACAAAGGTGGCAGTACGTCGCAGGTCCTCCAGTCCTCCGTAGAGCTTCCGGGCCACTGGTATTGGGTCGGGTCAGGTTTTCTCTCGGAGCGTTTGGTGGAGCGGGCAGGACTGCAGCAGATGTTCTGTTGTCTGGCTGCCTGTTCTGCAGGGGCACTGCTCAGTGTTGCCGATGCGGAGTTTAAAGAATAGGTGGTGTTTCAGGCGGTTGTGGCCTGTCCTGAGCCTGAAGATGACTACCTGCTCTCGTCGAGTCAGCAGGTAGTACGGGTCTGTTCTGTTGTGGCGTGGATGCTGCTGCTTCCACTTGTTCTGCAGCTTGGCCTTAATGATGATCCTGGATTCAAGGTAGCTGGTGGATCTGTCCATCTGCTCCTTCGTAGTGCCCTCCTTTGCCAAGGAGTCAGCAGTCTCATTGCCAAGCACGTTGCAGTGGGAGGGAATCTCTGTCACTGAGGCCCGTGTGTCTTGTGATCCTGCCTATGACAGTCAGTAGCGATTGCTTCACGCTGGCAGACATATTGTTTGCTTTCTCAGGTCTCCACAGACACTCCCATGACCCCGCCCTGCTCTCCCTTTCCAACCCCTGGTTCTGACAAACGTGCACGTGCATGCGCGCGCTCATTCACACACACACACACACACACACACACACACACACACACACACACACACACAGATGGTAATCTGGTTTGAGTGCAACGTATTTGAGAGAGAGAGAGAGGGAAGGAAGGGAGAGAGAGAAAGAGAGAGAGAGAGAGAGGGGGGGAGAGGTTATTTGGGTGGAGTGCAATGTATTTAAGAGAGAAATTGAGAGAGAGAAAGAGTAAGGGGGGATGACTTGTGGAGGGTGGTGGTGGTAGAGAGAAGGATGTACTGCAGCACTCTCTAGTGAAGAGCAGCCTGGCAAAACAGCTGAAGTTCCAGAGGAGCTTTGAACACAGTCTGCGAGAGAAGATTTCCGAGGCAGGATGGCGACGCCATAAACCTGTGGCGCCCTTTAATTTAATGCAGTTCTTGATAGCGTTGTGCCGCCAGCCTTTTCCCTGGGGTGGAAAGTGTAGTGAGAGCTTGCGTGGTTCACAGGCGATCCTCGATTCTGTGTTCCTCGCGCTCTTTCATCACTTCCCTAAAGACAAAAGTTCCTCTGCACTGCTCGTTTGGAGGACCACTGAACTTATTGTCCCGAGCAGTGGTAAACACGGAACACCATCACAAGGTGACGAGAAGCACTGAGCATTAGATGGGAAAAGAACCATTGAAAGTAGGGCGCGTGGATGATTTTGTTTGTTTAGTGTTAGAAAGTCATGGATGTGTGTGTGTGTGTGTGTGTGTGTGTTATCTGTATCTATATATATATATATATATATATATATATATATGTGTGTGTGTGTGTGTGTGTGTGTGTGTGTGTGTGTGTGTGTGTGTGTGAATAAATTTTTGGGGTGAAAATGCCTACTTTGTCTGTTTCAAAATCAGGCGAAGAATACACTGCATTGCATACATTTTGGTCTTAAGTTTTGCAACTATCTTGTGTGGTGGGGAGTGGGAGGGGGCACTCCAACAGACTTTCCCGGGAGAACCTGTCTGCAGTGCAACAGACGCACACTCATGGCTCGGCCACTTCGTCACCCCATACCAAGAAACTTTTTCTCCTTTTTCCTCCCGAACCGTGTTCAGCGCAAGGAAATGAAGACTGCCACGTGCGTGAATTACCAGTACCACAAGACTACATTGCGGCATCTTTCAAGAAAACGAACCCACCCCAATGCCCACCGCAATACCCACCCCAATGCCCACCCAAACCCATCACGTATCCCACTCTCCACTTCTCTCCTTTGTCCCCTTACCCCTTGTCAGCTAAGAAGAACTGGACTGGTGCACTGTGGGTGATCCCATGCATAGTCAAGTCACCTCGTGTGAAGACACCCGTCAATGTCTGTCCGTGTTCAGCACAGTGCAGACAGCCACACACAATCCTTTCAGTACGGTCACCAGTCAGACAAGAAGCCAAATCATCACTACAACTACAAAAAATCGAACAAAAATAAACGTTCTGTAATATTAAGAAAAAGCACAGCCAGCTTACAGCACAGTCAGAAATTAATTGTTCTTCTTCTTAAAGCAGATTAGTCCAGGCCGTGCCTATGAGGCCAGTCCGTCTGTTTGAACTTTCACGAACGGCTAAAATCAGAGTACAAAAGAAACCTAAAACATGTAAATGAAAAAAAAAACCGCCATCTGGGCTATCATAGACGCCACAGAACGGACATCTAGTGTCTACTCCGGACGGTACGTGTTACCACCTAATCACCAGATTACAGCTTCACGGGGAAAATCCGGCATGTTATATACAATAACAACAAATGATATAAAAGACTTTCTACAACGAGCACAGGAAAATGGACCTCAAAAGCACAAACAAAACAAAACAAAACAAACATACAAAACAAAACAAACGAAGAAAACAAAACAAAGCAAACAAAGTCCAGCAGACGAGAATAGAGGGAGGCTTTGACTTGACAGTCAGAGAGAATGACAGAAACGAAGCTATCACCGGCAAAAATGTCAACGTATTCTGGAAAAGACCACTAACATCTCCAGGGGATTGTTCAGGTTTTACTGAGTGGAGTAAAATCGACTTTTACGGGTTTGTTGTTGTTGTTGTTTATTTGTTTGCTTTTTGGTTTTATTTACTTGTTTGTTTGATTTTCCGAAGAGATGATCTACTTTAGTGCTTGAAAGAGGCTTGGTCATTTCTGGACGTGACCTTGACATTGCTGCGATGAGAGGAGGGGGTTCTCACACAGTGAAACATTTCTGTAACGGTTTCAACGCCCGTTTCTCCTTCCCACTGCGGGGATTAATCTCATCATCACTGCACCGTTGACGTCACGGCACGTGCGGGCGACATCCGGCCTGTTGTCGGGAAGACAAGTGGTGACGTCGGTTCATACCTCGCGTGCCATTTTGGCTTCACCCGTGATGCACTTCATTTCCGGCTTATCGACATGGAGATAGAAGTGCTGGTAGAGCACTGTGGTGGGGGTGTTGGGCGGGGGTGAACTGACTGTGGTATGGGAGAGCGGAGTGGAGGGGGTTGTGGAAAAATCAATGTACTCAGAATTTCAAGTCGTGTTGTTGTTCATAGCCTTGCTGGCCACTGGAGGCTACATCAGGGCTGTCGCGTCGTCAGAATCCATTCCATACAATATTGGGAGAATCACAGTATGGAAACGTCTAGACCGTAGAACATAGGAATTTTTCGCCCCCCGATTCTTTCCGTCTCAGTTTCCATTGCTTTGCATTTTAGTGCTTGTTCTGACACGTGTCAGTAAAGCTCGCTAACGGTGTTGCACAGTTCTACCAACTGGGGTCTGTGCACTGCGTATTCTCCTCGTCCTCCCCCACTCTCCACCCCCCCCCCCCATCCCCACCTTTCCCCTCCTCCTCGTCTACCTCCAGTCTTTCTCCTTCGTCTTTTCAATCTTCACACTGAATGCTCTCCTCAGTTTAACATCAGTCCACCTCTGTGCAGTTATTTCCCTCCTGCTGTCAATAACATGGAGGAGGAAAGGAGAGCAAAACAAGAAGAAAGTAGAGATGAAAAAAAAAGAACTGAATAGCCATGCAAAGAAGAAGAAAAGAAGAAGTGAAAAAAAAGGAAAGAGTGGGTGGTATGAGGGAGGGGAAAACCTGGCAGGTACATGTGTAATTGGCGGAGAGGAGGCAGGGGAACAAAAAAAAAAGGTCAAAAAATGATAAAAGATAAAAGAAAGAAAGAAAAGAAAAGTTTCACCTGGCAGATATATGTGTAATTGGCGAAGAGGAGGAAGGGAAATAAAAAAGGTTTTAAAAAATGATAAAAGATAAAAGAAAGAAAAAGGAAGGAAGAAAGAAAGAAAAGTAAAGTTTCGATGGTTGTTGTGTTGAGACAGATATGACTTAACAACCTCTGTGTCCACAATTTATTGGTTTGCTCTGGAAATGTATGTTCTGTGTGTATGTGCGCAGGCACGCGCCCGCGCATATGTTTGGATGTGCGCGCGTGCATTCGCACGTGCATGTGCATGCGCATGTGCGTGTTGTGGAGGAAAGGCAGGAGATTGGGGGGGGGGGGGGGGGGGAGAGGCACATACGTTGGTCTGTCCGGACAATGTCATATTGTATGGTGGGGGGTGGCAGATGATTAATTATTGGGTGCGTTGGTCTGTGCAGACAGTGTCATGCTTTATGATGGGGTGCAGTTTAATGGTCTGTCTGGACAATGTCATGTTTTATGGTGGGGTGCAGTTTATTGGTCTCTGCAGACAATGTCATGTTTTGTGGTGGGGTGCAGTTTATTGGTCTGTGCAGACAGTGTCATGCTTT
>CM065728.1:71289019-71294019 GCA_033310375.1 Conus canariensis | reverse complement strand
CCCCACACACACACACACACGCACGCACGTGCACACACACACACACACACACACACACACACACACACACACACATCACACACACCACACACATGCACATACACTCACACACTCAGAGAGAGAGAGAGAGAGAGAGAGAGAGAGAGATTCAAGGCAAATGGTGTGCAGTCTTTTGTTGTACTTTTATTTTCCATTGGTGTTAAACTGTATTTGTTTATCTTTTTTTTTTTTTTTTTAAAGTTATTGTCACTTTCATTCACTTTGTTAGGCTCCAGGTTAAAACGTCGAAGTACCGCAGCCTGATAGCTGTAGTGGCCGCCAACACTTCACATGTCCGGAGTACCCACCTCCACACACCCTCCCACCTCCCCAACCTACCTTCTTTTTTTCTTTTTTTTAAAATGAAGTGCGTGGCATTCATTGGTGGGATTGTTAGCCATCACCGCATTTGACACCCTGCCGAGATTGCCGACATCAGAAATGATGATGGCACGACAGTATGGCACGAGTCGCTGATGTCGCCATGTTGTTTCGCTGTCAGACACCAAAGTGCTGGGCACACAGTGGAAGAACACTGTCAGCTATCCCTGCACTGACAGGAGGGAATCCACCCTGCCAGGGGGAGGTCAACGTGTGAAACAAGTCAGCGTACATGGAGCCGGGGTGTGCAGATAGGAATGACTTTGGAAGAAGAGAACTCGTTCTGCCGTCCTCTCTCCTCTCAACCTTACAGGCATCAGTTTTTCAGCCTGCCCTTTGAGAGGTTGTCTACCGATTCTCACGGGCGATGTTGCACAGTTCTACGTGATATGAGTTGTGGGAGGGAATCGTGAATGAGGTAAGGAACAGCACACAGCGAATAGCAAACAAGCGGGCTAACCCATGCGTCCATGATGTTCATTTGTTCATTTCTCCAGGGTTGCGGCCGCGCGTTTGCGCGGCAGCAACCCTGGAAAAATGAATATCATGGAGATACGCGCAGCAACAACTGGAGAAAGGAACACATGGACATCATGGAAGCAAGAGTTACTCTTCTTTGTGATCTATGGCGTTTACACGGAACGTGCCTCCTCCTCCTCCTCCTCGTCCTTCTCCTCCATCTCCTCCTCCTCCTCCTCCACCCCCTTCTCCTCCTCCTCCTCTTTCGCTTCCTCCTCCTCCTTTAGCCCCTCGTTCTTCCTGCACCTCCTCACTGAAAACTCCCCTCAGTTTCACATCAGTTCCCTTCAATGGAATCATTCTCCACTGCTGCCAAGAACAACATTTCTGGTATCAGAAAGAAAAGGAGAGAAGTTTGAAGTAAGAGTTCATGCTAGAGAGCAAGAAAGAAGGGACATACAGCAAAGGAAGAAGAGAGAGAGACAGGGAGAGAGAGAGAGAGACAGACAGAGAGAGAGAGAGAGAGAGAGAGAGAGAGAGAGAGAAGGTGGAGGGGGTGACAAAATAAGCAAGCAAGAAAGAAAACAAGTATTAAAAGAAAGACGAATGAGAGGAGGGGGCGGCGTGAGAAAAGGGGAGGTGTGCTGTCTCTGTCGGATGGGATTGGGAGTGTGTGGGGGGGGGGGGGGGGGGGGGAGGCAAAATGCTCAAAATGAAAGAAAGAGAAGAAAACGTAAAGAGAGGAATAAGGACAGAAAAAAAATTTAAAGCACGAACTTCGGGTGGTTGCTGCGGCGAAGAACAGACATGATTTACAAACTTCCGTGCTGTAGTTCATTACTTTGGAGCGTGTGTGTGTGTGTGTGTGTGTGTGTGTGTGTGTGTGTGTGTGTACGTGTGTGTGTGTGTGTGTGTGTGTGTGTGTGTGTGTGTGTGTGTGTGTGTGTGTAGTAGTAGTAGTAGTAGTAGTAGTACTTTAATTTTACGTCTTTTCACAAACTATGTGATATTAGACAAGAAAGGAGAGATAGACAGGCAAATAGAGGGAGATAGATAGAGTTTGTTCATGTTGCGCGCGCGCGCGCGCGCGCGCCTCTGTGTGTGTGTGTGTGTGTGTGTGTGTGTGTGTGTGTGTGTGTGTAGGGACGGGGTGGGGCTGGGAGTGAGCGGAGGGTGGTGTACGTAACATCAGAAAACAATTAGACAGATAAACGAATAAAGAAACAAACCTACACGCACTATCAGTATCAGATTAAAGCAAATACCTGACTGGACTACAAATCAAGCAAAAAGTAACTTTCAAAGCAAAGTCAATATCAGAAAAAATATCTGTCACAGACATGCCTGATAAATGTGGCAGAAATGCCTTGAGAGGCACACATTCGAACAAAACATGATCTCTTGTCAATTTTGTTTCCCCGCATATGCATTTTGTTGCAGAGCTATATTTAGTTCTAAAAGCATCCAGTTTCAATCGATGAAATATTGAAACGAAGTTTCTGTATTGATGCATATCATAAATGTGCAGATTTTGGATGCTTTTGAAATGATCAATACTAAAAAGAGGATTTAATTGTGTCTGAACATGAGTAACAGCTTTGTTCTGCCCATTTCTAAAATATTCCCAAGCTGTTTGTTTTAAAATTTGTTGACTCTCTTTCAAAGTGAACGGTATGGAAATAGTTTGTACCCTCGTTCCATTTTCAGCGCCTTTTTTCGCACATCTGTCAGCAAGTTCATTGCCCGAAATTCCACAGTGTGAAGGAACCCAGAAGAAAGTTATATCTGTTCCTTTACATATCAAGACGTGGATTAAATGTTGAATTTCCTTCAAAATGAAGTTATCTGAATTTGAATTAAAAAACTTAATCGATTGTAACACTGACAGCGAATCAACACAAAACAACACTTGAAAAATTGACTGTGGTAAATCAATTAGAAATGTCAACGCCATCAGTATCGCTATCATTTCAGCTACGAATATGGAGCGATATTTTCCAACGAAATATGCTTTTTCTACTTTCAGCGATAGAATAACAAATGCTGATCCGGCCTCTTTGTTACTCGTCAACGATCCATCTGTGTACACCTTAAGATGGTTAGAATATCTATCTTGCATTTGCATCTTCGTTAAATATGACAAGATGTAAGGCTGATTTGCTTTCTTTGTATCAGTGTAATCAAGATCAAACTTCGCCCTCTTTCTTTCCCAAGTTGGAATGGGATCTATAAGAGACGTTTTTGACAAAGACTTAACATCTATATTACTTTTCTTAAACAAATCAGCAGTGTATGAACTGATAGTGCACAGAGAGGCAATATTTTTTGCTCTTTTTGGATAATCACTCTCTGGGTTTATAGATATTTCCGTTTCATTCACACCTTCCATGGTTGTACATTTCATGAAATATTTTGCAAGAGATAGATTCCTATATTCATTTAACGGTAAAACGTCTATTTCTCTGTATGTCCCCAAAGTGGAGGCATATACCGGAACTCCTAGGCATAATTTGAAGGCTTTGCTATCTACACTTTGTAGTTTTTGTAACAAATATTTAGGTGCGCTAAAGAAAGCCTCTTGGGCGTATGATAATTTAGAACGAATTAATGCCAAAGCCAAGAGCTTTAATGTTTTTCCATCTTGGCACCAGCTTTGCTTGCTCAAAATTTTCAGAAAATTTAAAGTTTTTCTTGCCTTATTTAAAAGGTAATCAATATGGATATTCCATGTGAGTTTCGATGTGAAGTGGACACCTAAAAATTTAATTAAGTGTACGTACGCAAGTGTTATCCCATCCAGCTTAAAAGATGGTAAATCAGAGGGATCATCTCCATTGTTGAATAAAACCATATGAGTCTTTTCATGGGAAAGCTTTAGACCATTTATAAACAAGTATTTGCTAAGGTTATCAAGCTCTGCCTGATAAAGTTTTCTGTGGTAGTTTATTGCTCTTTTGGGTGTGTTTTTTCTCATACAAGTATTTATCCACATACACAGATCATCGGCATATTGTACAACTGTAGCATTTTTAGTTACATGTTTTGGAAGATCATACAGCAAAATATTAAATAGCATTGGAGCTATTACAGAACCTTGAGGAATACCCATATCCAATGGTTTAAAACTGGAATATGTGTTTTGTACTCTGACCTGTAAACTTCTTTGTGTTAGAAATTCTTTAATATAACTGTAAAAATTACCTGAAATCCAATCGCCTTTAATTTATATAACAATCTAGCATGCCATACACTATCAAAGGCTTTTTTAATATCAAAGAATGTAGCCAGAACACTCTTCCGTCTGGCAAACTGATATTTGATTTGAGTTGTTAACTTTACGATATGATCAGTGGTAGATCTTCCCTTTATAAAGCCTGCTTGATTAGTAGGTATTATATGATTTTTGTTACAAAAGTAGATAAGTCTATTAAGTACAATTTTTTCCATAAGTTTTGCAGCATGAGAAGTCAGAGCGACAGGTCGATAACTGTCGATGTTTCTGACAGGCTTTCCTTGCTTTATAATTGGGATTACTATTGACTGTTTCCAAATAACTGGCATAAGACCATCTTTCCAAATCTTTTGAAATATTTTTAATAAAAAGAAAAAAAAGTTTTCTGGCATGTGTTGTAACATTTGATTTGAAATACCGTCCAGCCCTACTGACGAGGTTTTATTGCATTTAAAAGAGACGGCATCCTTTAATTCTTGTGTGGTTATAGTTGCATTTATGAAATGGTCATTATTTGGAACTGGTTCATCATAAAGTTCTGTTTTTTCTTGCTTCTCCCGATGTTGTCTGCATTCGTGCGGAAGGCTTTCCAGGCGCATGGTCTTAGAAAACATATTAGCAAAAGCTTCGGCTTTTTCATATGAAGTCGGGAATTTTTTAGTCTCCATATTAATAGGATATCTTGGAATATTTATCCCTTTTTTCATAACTTGAAACTTTTTCCATACCTTTTGAAGATCTTTATGCTGGGAAACTTCTCTTGCACAAAATGATGACCAGTAAAGTCGCTTTGCTTTTGCAATAACTCTGTTAGAGTGTGCCTTTGCTTTCTTCATTTCTTGATGGTTTTCCTCACTTTTGTTTTTAATATATTCCTTGTATTTAAGCT
>CM065728.1:71274019-71281519 GCA_033310375.1 Conus canariensis | reverse complement strand
CCATGAATACAATTCATTACACACAATGATTAATTGATGATTATTTTTTCAAACTATAAATGTCTTCCGTTAATTCACACAATGTTCATTTGCTTTCTTGTAATCAAGAATGTTCAATTCATTTCATATAATCACCATGTTTTTTGTCAATTCAGGAAATGTTCATTTCTTTTCTTGTAACACAAGAACGCTCACTTCACTTCAGTTCATCAGCTTGAATATATGCAAGGGAAAAATTTCCACCACACTTTCGTTTAACAACACATATATTGATACCCATGTAAACACATCACACATCAGAATGAAAAACAAAAGTCTGTGTCGCTCACTCTGGGAGCCCACCATCCATAGCATCAAAACTCTCCATCTTCTTGCAAACCATATTAGAATAGACACTTTTTCTTCATCATGAAGTTCATAGCCAGTTAAGTCACAAAATAAACAAAATCTTTTTTTCTTTTTTTCTGAAGACCACTTCTTATAACACACACTTCATCTATTCACATTTTCCGAAACAATTTCGTTTTGTTACCCTATCAAGTCATAGGATAACAGAACAACAATACTTTCTTTTTTTTATAAAACCTTCACAAGAGCGCTGAGGAAGTTTCAGTCGCTCCTAAACGGGAATACAGTTTCAGTTTGTTGATAAATAAACATTCAGTGATAGGTACCTGACTGCCACCAGCACATGGCTGAGTCCCTCTTCGGCCTTCTGTGACTTGAGTTGCCGGAATCACTGCAGAGACTGCCTAACCGGTGCAACTCACCCGGCTTATACCAATGCGCCGGTGAGTAGCAGTCAGCTAAATTTTGCAACCGGCTTCCGGACAACTACCTTCCGGTAAGCACGGTCGCACATGAAACTTTGTGACCGGATGAAAAACGGTCCGTCACAAGAACACATAAACATTAACAAATGGCGGAAAACACAAAGGTGAATAACCAATAGTGGAAAACACAAAGGTGTATGATCATTGGCGACAAATACAAAAGGTATATATCAACTAGGAAAAACACAAGGGCGTATAGTAACCGATGAAAGACACAAAGAGGTATTGCAACGGACGGAAAACGCACCGTTGTACTGGCGAGAACGCAAAGGTGTATAGCATCTGGCGAAGATATCAAAGATAAGTGCTATCAGGTGAAAAACGCGAAAGGTTTATACAAGCTGGCACACACACACACACACACACACACACACACACACACACACACACACACACACACACATCACATCACATCACATCACATCACAACACAACACACACACACACACACACACACACACACACACATCACATCACACGCGCGCGCGCGCGCACGCACGCACGCACGCACGCACGCACGCACGCACGCACGCACACACAACACACACACACACACAGGTGAAAGACACAAAGATGTATAACAGCAGACGAAAAACACAAAGGTGTTCAACTTTGGCCACCTCTACGATGTGAACGGATCACTAAAAGCAGAAAATCAGGACAGCAGAAAGAGCGCAGGGGAAAACAGTCCGGAACAAAGCAAGGGACAGAAAGAGAACATGTTGTTACGGCATAGGACAGCAGAAAGAGACATGTGTTACGGCATCAGGACAGCAGAAAGAGCGCAGGGGAAAACAGTCCGGAACAAAGGCAAGGACAGAAAGAGAACATGTGTGTTACGGCATTTGCAGAAGCCAGACGCACTGTTTACGGGCCCCCACTAAAAGAGCCCCCAGCAGCCCCACGGGAGGGCAGCGGAAGCCCAGTGTTGTCAGATGTACGGCAGCGGTGAGAGGCTGAAGGAGCCTGCAAAACGGCAGGCCGGGGCACCGTTCTGGAGCTGGGTTATGAGCGTGGAAGTCTGTTCAGAGTGGAGAGGAGTGTGTATAAAGCAACACAGACGCACTTCAGAAGAATGGAAAGGACTCTAACGTTACTGACTGTAAGGCAGCATGCCAAACATCACAGGAAACAACGTGCACAGAAACGCGTATTTGATTTGCAATACAGAACAAACAAGCGAATTTCGATTTATAAGTCGTTGGGTTTTTTGTTTCAAATCCGATGGTTTGCTTAAGTGGGTAATGGAGTTGAGCTACTAACAACATCAACCCAGATCTGGTGTTTTCCATTGGTACACAACAGAGACAGGCTACGAACAAAATCAACATTGATACGATGTCTTTCGTCGGTGGGAAAGGGTTGGGCTACGAACAGCATCGACAAACATCACACGTTTTCCATGGCAAACAGCGTCAGGCTAAACAAAATCAGCAGAAATCCGTATGCTTGTCAGAGACGGAAAGTTAGAGTTCTGTCCTCTGTTCCTGCCTTGTGGAGAATCCTGTCTTCTTCAGTGTCAGCACCACGTTTCGGGTTGTAATATATATGAGCGTCTGTGCTGTCCTGGTTGGCAATGAATTGTTGGGCCCCTGCTTCTCTTGATCACCCCATTCATTGGCAGCGCTTCTGTACGTATCATTTCCTCTTGCGTGCGGCATTACCCGTGTTCTTCATTATCTACGCATGGCATCTTTTACTGGGGACGATTTGCCAGAGGGGGTTTGTTTGTTTGTTTTTGATCCATTAATTCGCTGTTCCCATTTGTTGGATGATCACAATCTTTTCCCCTTCGCCCCTTTTCTGAGCATTCTACCCTCTCCACACACACACACACACACACACACACACACACACACACACACACACACACACACACTTCATCCTCCTATCCAATCTCCTTGCTACGTATTTTGTGGCTGGTCTGATCTCACTACTTCTGCCGCCACTTCCCTACTCATGGTGTGTGTATCCTTTCTGTAAGCCTTGTGAACAATAACATGGTCTTGACACCGAAGTTTTCGTTACCTCTGGTGCTAGAGTATGCATGACAGCGAAGTTTCATCTGTGTGGCTTGGGAGAGAATCTGTCTAGCTTTTTGTACAGCAAATCTTCCAGCGGACATTGTGACGAAAAGCAAGCTGAAAGGAATGAAAGAAGTTGTAACCTGTGCTTTGTTTGAATTTTGCCCAGCTTGCTAATAGCCGTGCATTTGCAGTTAGTACCTTTCTTGTCATGGATTAGGACAGAGCTTTCACAGCGCTCACAATTTAGCTGTCTCATTTAGACTAAATGTGTGTGTGTGTGTGTGTGTGTGCGCGCGCGCGCGCGCGCACGTGTGTGTGTGCGTGCGTGCGTGTGTGCGTGGGTGTATGTGTGCTTGTATCTGTGTGTGTGTGTGTGTGCGTGCGTGCGTGTGTGCGTGGGTGTATGTGTGCGTGTATGTGTGTGTGTGTGTGTGTGTGTGTGTGTGTGTGTGTGTGTGAAAGAGAGAGACAGAGAGAAAGAGAGAGTAAGAGAAAGAGAGAGAGAGGTAGTTTTGCTGATAACAGTTTTGTCTGTCTGATTTAGACGTGATGAGTTTAGAGAGGCTGTGTTCAGATTGCCCTATTCAGACAGATGTCATGGCGGTGAGTGTTCATATTTCCATTAAGAGTTTCAGGTTGTCCAGTTCAGACAGATGTCATGGCGGTTGACTGTTCATATTTCCATTAAGAGTTTCAGGTTGTCCAGTTCAGACAGATGTCATGGCGGTTGACTGTTCATATTTCCATTAAGAGTTTCAGGTTGTCCAGTTCAGACAGACGTCATGGCGGGTGAGTGTTCATATTTCCATTAAGAGTTTCAGGTTGTCCAGTTCAGACAGACGTCATGGCGGGTGAGTGTTCATATTTCCATTAAGAGTTTCAGGTTGTCCAGTTCAGACAGACGTCATGGCGGGTGAGTGTTCATATTTCCATTAAGAGTTTCAGGTTGTCCAGTTCAGACAGACGTCATGGCGGTGAGTGTTCATATTTCCATTAAGAGTTTCAGGTTGTCCAGTTCAGACAGACGTCATGGCGGGTGAGTGTTCATATTTCCGTTAAGAGTTTAAGGCTGTCGAATTTAGATGTCATGGATTGTGAAAGAGACTTCATTATCTTACACGTGCGCTTGGCAGATCCCACGTGCAGAGTGTTCTTAATTCTCCATGCCGTGTTCCCTTCCCCCCTCCCCTCTTCCCTACCCTCCCACCCCTTTTCTGATCATCCTTTAGCTCAGCATAGGCCGATGAAGTATTTCCCCCTTAAACATACGTCGGAAAAAATAACGATAAACAATGGGATATCAAAGTGACGGTAGCAGCAAATTCGATCTGCTGTTCCAAATTCAATCCAGTATGTGAAAGACAGTCACACAAATTCCATTCCATTCACCGAGTGCCGACAGATAAAGGACTCGTTCATAACATCTCTATCTTGTTGCGCATAGCAAGCAGAGTTGAGGAGTTCCTTGACTGGCCAAGTTTCCGTCAGAGAACTCCTGTGACCTGCTTTGATGGAAAAGTGACTGGATGAACGTTTGCTTTCAACTTTGAAAACCATTCTTCGCACTGTGATGGGAGGAGAGTGACTTGATGAAGATTCCCTTCCTGTTGGTGTCAGACTGTCTGTCTCGTTTGAAATCTGTACTCTAGCGTCGATGTGCTTAGGTTAGTGTATACTGCCTAACACTACCAAAGAAAAAAAAAACGAAAAAAAAAAATGCATGAACGAATGCTTGGGGACTGGATGACGAGAGTTCGCGAGGCGGGTAATGATTGAATGTGGTGTTTGGATGATTGGAAACTGGTAGGTGACTTCTCTCTCTCTCTCTCTCTCTCTCTCTCTCTCTCTCTCTCTCTCTCTCTCTCTCTCTTTTAACTCAGTGATGGCATTCTAATGCTAAGTTTTTGGCCTCGTTTATGCATACCTCTTGCCTGACTACACGGCACAACATAACACGACGTTTTGCACTTTTAGCACTTTTTCCCCGCGCATTTGTACAACGTGTCACAAGACATACTTTATAATCTATTCAATAAATAGGATTCCTTTGGGAAACTGGATTATTTTAAATCATGAATAATTTTACAATTTCTGGAATCAGGAGCCTGCATCCTGCTTGAGTGAGATAGTGGACGCAAGTCACCGCACTATGTGAACTAAGTCGCTGCTACAGGTCACTGCACTGCTTCGACCCCATCTTCACTGTCAACAGTTTTCTGCCTGTTGGTGTGGCGACACAGGGAGGGTTCAGAGTTGTGCTGTTAACAGAGCAGCATGCCCACAAGTGCCAGTCAGGAGAGGTAATTAAATCTGAAATATCAAACAGACACTTTAACAGATAAACGATTTACACTCCTCAAACTTTCATAAGGTGGAGGATACACAGGTGAAGAAAAAGATAATATCAGGCCATTTCAATGGCGGCCAGTCACACCAGTCAGTCCTTGCACTCTTCTCACTCTGTTCCCAATCACAAACAATGACAGAACCTTCCACCAGACAGAAAAAAAGATCCATGGTCATTTGAATAGCATCTGTCAATCAGCCGCCACTGTCAGTGACGTGTGGAGTGAGACAGAGATGGACGGCCAATCATGACTGACTACACACATCGAGAAGAAGACAGAGCAAGGCAGACAGAGACTGCAGTTGTGTGAATGTTGACAAGTCACGTTCCCGGGACAGTGAGCTGACAGCTGCTCCCACAGCCATGAAGTGGAACTCTAAGTCACTGTACTCACTTCATGGAAGTATAGGAGAAGTATGGGAAAATTCTTATCCCTCCAAGAACAGAAGAGTGGGTTGCGAGATAGGCATCCGTTTATGAATTTATCTCTATTTATGTATTACGAGACTCTTCTTTTATTCCTCTGTCTACTGCTTTTTTTCTCTCTCTATGTACAAAATCTGTCATTCTAATCCACTACCCTCATACTATCCTCTCCTCCTTCACCTAACCTCATCGATCCATTCACCTGACTTTGGGTTGTTTGTTTAAGATCTGCTCCATACAATTTGAGATGTTGGACTGATCAACTCTGACATCTAGAAATGATACTGTGAACACTTGATGGACTGTATTTACCTATTCTATGGAAGTCAGTGTCAGTGTCATTGGGGTCCAGGGTTGATTCGACCGGAGGCGGAGATGATGTGGTCACCGCTAGATGAGTACCAGCTGCCCATTGTACAGTGTTCTCATGAACTGGTTGATGTTTACTTTTTCAGTCGTTGGTTCCATGACATGCGTCATCATTGATCACTATTTTCGGTTGTTTTTTTTTAATGTCTGGAGGTGACAAATTAATCGTGTAGGCCAGGTGATTCATGTCAGGAATTTCTGTGACGTATTGTTGGTGATCTCGATGAGTGAAAGCCATCTGATCAGTGAGGTGTGGTGTGGGTTGGTCTTTTTGAAAGGTCTGTTTGTCTACGAATAAAACAAGGCCAGGACCGACACATCTGTAATGGGATAACCAATCAACGTTTGTTCCAGAGCAACTCTACACAAACTCCTCAACATGCAAAGGGGCGAGACTGTGTTTACCAACGGCAGGAAAATACACAGTACTTGACTCGTCACGTAGCCCGTAAAATCCATGACTGGATTACCAACGGCAGGAAAATACACAGTACTTGACTCGTCACGTAGCCCGTAAAATCCATGACTGGATTACCAACGGCAGGAAAATACACAGTACTTGACTCGTCACGTAGCCCCTGAAATCCATGACTGGTTTACCAAGGGCAGGAAAATACACAGTACTTGACTTGTCACGTAGCCCCTGAAATCCATGACTGGTTTACCAAGGGCAGGAAAATACACAGTACTTGACTTGTCACGTAGCCCCTGAAATCCATGACTGGTTTACCAAGGGCAGGAAAATACACAGTACGTGACTCATCACGTAGCCCGTGAAATCCATGACTGGTTTACCAAGGGCAGGAAAATACACAGTACTTGACTCGTCACGTAGCCCGTAAAATCCATGACTGGATTACCAACGGCAGGAAAATACACAGTACTTGACTCGTCACGTAGCCCCTGAAATCCATGACTGGTTTACCAAGGGCAGGAAAATACACAGTACTTGACTTGTCACGTAGCCCCTGAAATCCATGACTGGTTTACCAAGGGCAGGAAAATACACAGTACTTGACTTGTCACGTAGCCCCTGAAATCCATGACTGGTTTACCAAGGGCAGGAAAATACACAGTACGTGACTCATCACGTAGCCCCTGAAATCCATGACTGGTTTACCAAGGGCAGGAAAATACGCAGTACTTGACTCGTCACGTGGCCCGTGAAATCCATGACTGGTTTACCAAGGGCAGGAAAGTACACAGTACTTGAGTCATCACGTAGCCCGTGAAATCCATGACTGCACAAAGAGAAAGAGGCCTGTCTGTTCCTACGTCATTCTGTGTTTATGAACGTCATCTTCCATACAAACATAGCAGACGTCTTTTTGTGCCGTAGTTAGAAAGACCATGTTGCTCTACTTACCTCTTTCGTTTCTGTGTACAGTACTAACCATTCCTCTCGATCAGGCTGGATACTTTGTCAAACGTGCTCTGACAGGTCGCCAGAAGTGGAGCGGGAGGGATGAATTTTTTTTTACTCCAGAATCTAAACGTT
>CM065728.1:71229019-71269019 GCA_033310375.1 Conus canariensis | reverse complement strand
CTCTCCAGTCTTACCTTTAGTCTCAGGGTATGAGAGCTGTCATCATCTCTCCAGTCTTACCTTTAGTCTCAGGTGAGAGCTGTCATCATCTCTCCAGTCTTACCTTTAGTCTCAGGGTATGAGAGCTGTCATCATCTCTCCAGTCTTACCTTTAGTCTCAGGTGAGAGCTGTCATCGTCTCTCCAGTATCTTTAGCGTCAGGGTTTTAGAGCTGTCATCATCTCTCCGGTATCTTTAGCGTCAGGGTTTTAGAGCTGTCATCGTCTCTCCAGTATCTTTAGCGTCAGGGTTTTAGAGCTGTCATCGTCTCTCCAGTATCTTTAGCGTCAGGGTTTTAGAGCTGTCATCATCTCTCCGGTATCTTTAGCGTCAGGGTTTTAGAGCTGTCATCATCTCTCCAGTCTTACCTTCAGTGTCAGGAGAGAGCTGTTATCAGTTCCAGTGTCTTATATTTAGAGTCCTAGTATGAGACCTGCTATCTTCTCTACTTTTCTTGCCGTCAGTGTCCAATGAGAGCTGTCAGTATTTCCACAATCTTCCTGTGATGAAACTGAAACAGAAACATCAGGTACAGGAGAGAGAGAGAGAGAGAGAGAGAGAGAGAGAGAGAGAGAGGAGAGAGAGAGAGAGAAGGGGTGGGACGAAAGTGAAGGGGTTTTCATTCAACAACCAGTTTGCGCCGAATATGAGAAGATAAGTGATTGCTCGTTCTTTGTTTTCATTGTCCTAAGTGTTGTTTGTTTTTGCCTGAAGAAGACCTAGGAGGTCGAAATGCATCGTGTTTCGTTCTGTGATCTGTTTGTCTGTTTTGTCTGCAGAAATAATATCTTTCCTTTAAAAATTTGCTTCAGTTTCCACCTTCAGTCGCCTCGCTTTGAAACTAATTTGGTAAAATGAAAATGTAGGGTTTTTTGTAAAGTGCACATAACACAATTTATTTAAATGCATATAATACCTAAAAGTATATTTGAGAGAGAGAGAGAGAGAGAGAGAGAGAGAGAGAGAGAGAGAGAGAGAGAGAGTTCAAGCAGTGCAGATACTATTTTAGGATCACAACATGAGCTTGACGCGCCTTATCCCGTATGGCAAAATCGCTGCAGAACTTTCTGAAAGGTCATTTCAGAGAGCAGAGTTGCTGTTAGTTAGACCTTACTGTATGATGATATGATGAACCCTTTTTTTCAATCAAAACTGAGATCCTTTGGCTGTGTTTCAGTTGTCACAAACACAAGAAGATCCTCTAAACAAAAGTAATATGTTGACGTTCCCGTCTGTATTTCCCCCAGTTTTGCATAAACGTTCTTTTCTGGTGCTTGCAGGCAGTAGCAGCACAAAATTGTCACAACAGTAAGAAAAATGCATGACGTGAATGCGAAATGAGTGTGTGCCAACATGATGAATTTGGCAATGATCTGGCGTGTAGTTGCGGCATACAATGAGTGATGTGTTGTAGCAAAGGGGCAGATTATTTGAAACAAAGTACCATTTTTATGAACAAACTCAGTCGTATGCAGATCTCCTATGCCATGGTTGCCGACTGCCACCAGTTTCTCGAGTGTAATGTGACCAGAGAGCACTGTGTCACGTGACCAGAGGGTACTGTGTGATGTGAACAGAGAGCACTGTGTCACATGACCAGAGGGTACTGTGTGATGTGACCAGAGGGTACTGTGTGATGTGACCAGAGGGTACTGTGTGATGTGACCAGAGGGTACTGTGTCATGTGAACAGAGGGTACTGTGTGATGTGACCAGAGGGTACTGTGTCATGTGACCAGAGAGCACTGTGTCATGTGACCAGAGGGTATTGTGTCACGTGACCAGAGAGCATTGTGTCATGTGACCAGAGGGTACTGTGTGATGTGACCAGAGAGCACTGTGTGATGTGACCAGAGAGCACTGTGTTATGTGACCAGAGAGCACTGCACAGTGCAAGCTGGGTCATCGTCGCCTTGACTGTCCACTCTGTTTGTTTGTTTGGGTGTTTTTTTTTGCCTGCAGGGAGCATGATAGAGGAAAGTCTCAGGGCTGTGCATTTAAGGGTGCAGTGTATGTGTAACGGTCTCAGAGCTGCTGTTTATTTGAATAGAAATTTAAGAAAATACTTGAATACATCCAAAATACTCTGCACTCCACAAACCTTCAAAAGGTGAGAAACTTGGAGACCATTAAGAATTGTTTAAGGCCATTCTCACTGAAAATCGATCACACCAGCCATCCTTTACCCTCTTCCCACTTTGTGATCAATCCCAAGCAATAACAGAACTTTCTGCCAGGCAGAAAATAGTTGAACGGCCATTCGAATAGCATCTGTCAATCAGCAGCCACTGTCAGTGACCTAGTGGGTCAGGCTGAGACGGATGGCGAATCGATACTGGCTGGACACACCAGCAGGAAGACAGACTGAGGCAGACACAGACAGCAGCTGTGGGAATGGGGGCTTGTCACGATCGTGGGATACAGTCAGCTGAGAGCTGCACTGAGGCAGACACAGACAGCAGCTGTGGGAATGGGGGCTTGTCACGATCGTGGGATACAGTCAGCTGAGAGCTGCTTCCTCAGGCCCGAAGGGGAGGGAATTCAAAGTCACTGTACTCACACCGGCGTAGTATGAGCAAATTCTCAGCAGCCCTCACCCTCCCCCTGCAGGGTAGAAGCGAGGATGGAGGGTAGGCATTCTGATATGAAAGTATCTCTGTTTTTGTTTCACCAGTACCCGCTTTATAATCTACTCTATCTCCTGCTTTTGTTTTGGGGGGTTTCTGTGTGAAGTACCTTATTCTAACCTAACCATCACCCATCTTCCTCCGCTCTCTGCTTTCCCTTATTGATCCATTCACCTGGGAGTTTGGTGGGGGTTTATTTAAGATTTCCCTACGTACAATCTGAGATACTTGCTTTCACTTATCACCTTTTCCATGTAGGAAATGATACTGTGAACACTAGATGCGCTGTAGTTACCTATTCGACAGAAGCCAGTATCAGTGCCAGAGTTAACCTGGCCCAGCCAACTAAATAGGCTAATTCTGTAATAGTCTGGTATCTATGAGGTGATGTGGTAAACACCACAGACAGGTACCAGCCCCTCATCCTTCAGTGTTTCTAACGCTAGTTGGTGTTTCTTGTGCTTTTAAAAAAAAACTTATTTTCCATCATGTGCATCTTTATTCATCATGACTTCTGTCTTCTTTTGTGTTGTTTGTTTGTTTGTTTTAATCTGGGAGAGACTGGCACTTTCAAGTTGGACTGGATTAGTATCTACAAATTTTCACGAATGTGGCTGGTGATCTCACTGGCTGAATGTCGTGTGATTCACAATGTTCAGTTTGAGGTTGGTCTTTTTTGAAAGCAGGTTTCAGAGTGAGGTAATTTTAGGCGGAAAATGAAACGAAAGAAAAAATACTATTCCGCCAGACGAAAGGGACTAACAAATTTCAAGACAAAACATGACGCGTTTTGATCTCTTTGATAACGTTTAGGCAAGATAAACCACATTTGAATGTTGTCCATATTGCCTGAAGAAGACCAAAGAGACCGAACGCATCGTGTTTTGTCTTGTCATTTGTCCCTTTCGTCTGGCAGAATTGTATTTTTTTTATGCTTTTTTTCTTTGAATGTTTTTGAAACAGTCGACATATCCACAGATCAGTTTATCCAAAAGAAACAAGGTCAGTTCAGACACATCTGTAAATGGATAGACACATTATAGCTGTGAAACAAGGTCAGTTCAGACACATCTGTAAATGGACAGACACATCATAGCTGTGAAACAAGGTCAGTTCAGACACATCTGTAAATGGACAGGCACATCATAGCTGTGAAACAAGGTCAGTTCAGACACATCTGTAAATGGACAGGCACATCATAGCTGTGAAACAAGGTCAGTTCAGACACATCTGTAAATGGACAGGCACATCATAGCTGTGAAGCAAGGTCGGTTCAGACACATCTGTAAATGGACAGACACATCATAGCTGTGAAACAAGGTCAGTTCAGACACATCTGTAAATGGACAGACACATCATAGCTGTGAAACAAGGTCAGTTCAGACACATCTGTAAATGGACAGGCACATCATAGCTGTGAAACAAGGTCAGTTCAGACACATCTGTAAATGGACAGGCACATCATAGCTGTGAAGCAAGGTCGGTTCAGACACATCTGTAAATGGACAGGCACATCATAGCTGTGAAACAAGGTCAGTTCAGACACATCTGTAAATGGACAGGCACATCATAGCTGTGAAACAAGGTCAGTTCAGACACATCTGTAAATGGACAGACACATTATAGCTGTGAAACAAGGTCAGTTCAGACACATCTGTAAATGGACAGACACATTATAGATGTGAACAAGGTCAGTTCAGAACACATCTGTAAATGGACAGACACATTATAGCTGTTCAAAAGTGGGTTGCAAAACAACTCTACATCGGGTCCACAACACCCAAGGGGCCGAGAAAGTGTTTACTAACCACAGGAAAATACTCCATACTCGACTTAGCGCGTGGTTTAGGGATATCCACACATTAATGGATTAATAAAAAGAGAAGAAGCACAAAGAAAAAAGGCCTGAAAAGAACAATGACTATTCTGCCAAACATTGTCCCTTTTATCCAGCGGAACAGTAATTTTTGTTTTAAGTTTGCTTCAACTTCCGCCTACACCACCTCACTTTGAAACTAGAAAGAGGCGTGCCTGTTCCCACTTCATTCCGTATTGATCAATCCTATCTTCCACACCAACAAGGCTGACGTCTTTCAGCGTGGTAGTCAGAAAGACCTTTTTTCTAATGGAATATTTCTCTTCTTTGTACAGTACTGATCATTTCTATTGGATCTGGCACGACAAACTGTCAAATGTGCTCTAGGCTGACATTAGTGGAGGGTGGTGGTGGTCATTTTACTCCAGACTCTAAGCATAACCGTTTCTTTTTGATTGGGTCACGCAAGATTCTGCCCGGTCCCTAACCAGCCATTACGGCGATAGCATGGGCAGTTGATACCATGGTCCACAGCTTATGGCGCTGAAACTTTTCAACAAGTTTTGTGCTCAGCTCTGGGGCCAGGGTCAGTTATGGTCCTCCATCTGCTGATCGTCGTCAATAAGCTATTTTCGCCTCGAACTACGACGACACTTGCGTGCCAAAAGCCAGTCATGTTCGGGCAGGAGAGAGACGGTAGAGCAGGGTGGAGGACGTGGGGGTATGGGGACAGGGCAGGGATAAGTCGATCAGTCCTCCATTTCCTAACAATGAAGACCTAGACACCACCAAACGAAGTTATCAAGTGTGTGTGTGTGTGTGTGTGTGTGTGTGTGTGTGTGTGTGTTGTGTGTGTGTGTGTGTGTGTCCCTCTGTGTGTGTGTGTGTGTGTGTGTGTGTGTGTGTGTGTGTGTGTGTCCCTCTGGTGTGTGTGTGTGTGTGTGTGTGTGTGTGTGTGTGTGTGTGTGTGTGTGTGTGTCCGTCCGTCCGTCCCTGAGTGTGTTTGTGTGTACATATGTGCACGTGCAGGCAAGCATGTGTATGTGCATGTGTGTATGTATGTGGAGTGTGTGTGTGTGTGTGGAATTGTGTGTGTGTGTGTGTGTGTGTGTGTGTGTGTGTGTGTGTGTGTGTGTGTGTGTGTGTAGAGTGTGTGTGTGTGTGTGTGAGTGGACCTGCATATGAACCCAAATCTTGAGACATCAGTGAAGGATGAGAAAACAAACATCTTAAGCTCACTTATCTTCCGTCATTGTTACATTCCCATTTCAAAGCATTGCGGTCTAGTCAGTAGTGTACAGGTGTCCTCAGTCACAATGACGTTCACATCGTATTTCATTCCACCAGCTATTATGTGGTGATGAACGTATATCGGAGCTAGATCAGTCTGGGTGAGATATGCTTCATTCTGCCATATAGAATCTTGGTATTAATTTGTCTGCTGGATTGTGGACAAGTTAAACTTCTCTTGCTCAATTCGTTCTCGCTCCGATGTCAATGTGTTTCCTTAACTGAACAATAGCATTCCCTATGGGTTTCTTCCAATCCTTAGGTAAGAGTTTCCACGTTACCCTGTCCCAACTAGTCTGGCACAACGTCCACTTGTAGTGCTCCACTCCATCAGATACCATCTGTCTCGCCACACCTGCACACTCCATTAGATACCATCTGTCTCGCCACACCTGCACACTCCATCATATACCATCTGTCTCGCCACACCTGCACACTCCATCACATCCCAAAGTGACGCAGTTAGGTGACACCAGCAGGGAGGTATGTAATGGTGGCCAGGAGATCATTGCGATGCTACTCATCTTTGCTTTCACTGTCCACTATATTTTCTGCCTTCGGATTGATGTGTACACAGTTGATGTGTACATAGCTGATTTTGTTCATATATGAAACAAGGCCAGTTCAGACACGTTTGTAAAGAGATACATAACAGCTGTTCAAAGGTTGGTTGCAAAGCACCTCCACACTGGGCCCACAATGTGCAAGGGGCCTGGTAAGTGTTTACCAGCCACATTAAAATGCTCAATACTTGACTTAGGGCATAGCCCAAAGATATGTATAGATACATATGTATATATATATATATATATATATATATATATATGTGTGTGTGTGTGTGTGTGTGTGTGTGTGTGTGTGTGTGTGTGTGTGTGTGTGTGTGTGTTTAAGACGCACAAAGAAAAACAGAGGCCAGTCTGCTCCCACTTCGTCCTGCATTTATCTATATTATCCTCCATTACAATATGGCTGACGTCTTTCAACGTAGTAGTCAGAAAGAGTACATTTTCTTATCACATATTTCCCTTTGTTTTACAGTACTGGTTATTTCCATTGGATCTCGCATGATAACTTGTCGAACGTGCTCTGACAGGTTGACGTTGAGGGAGGGGGTGAGGGAGGGGGGGGGGGGTAACGTTTATTTTACTCTAGAGTCTAAATATAACCCTTCCCATTTGATTATGCAAACCCCGCCGAATCCTTATTCAGTGATTGCAGCAGTTGCATGGGCAGTTGATACCTTGGTCACAGCTTACGCTGCAGAAGCGTTTGGACATGTTCTGTGCACAGCTTGCTGGCCAAAGTCAGTTGTGCTCTTCAATTAGGTGATCCTCGTCAACGAGCCATTTTTGCCTCAAAGTACAAAGACACTGGCGTGCTAAAAGCCAGTCACTTCTGGGCAACCAGCTATCAAACCAGGAGAGAGAGAGAGAGAGAGAGAGGAGAGAGAGGGGTGGAGGATGTGAGCGTATGGGGGTTGGGGCAGGGAGAAGTCGATCAGTCCTGCATTTCCCCACGATGGAGACACATGCACACCACCAAACCAAGTTTTCAACCCCGACCTATCTCCTCTTCCTCTCCACACTCCCCACCCTCTTCCAGGCAGTCACCCAAACTGTGGCAGTACAAGCAGAAACCACTGGTCTGGCACCCCGCTCCCTTATTCAGAGCTTCATTGGTAGAGACGTGTGACATGGCTGGATGCTGGAGAGACATCAGTGGAAACAGGACATTCCTGATGAAGGGGAAATGTGTCAGCTGGCGTCAAGAAGAACACACACACACACACACACACACACACACACACACACACACACACACACACACACACACCACAGTTGATTGGCCTCCTCTCCCCCCCCCCCTCCCCCCCATCCCTTCCTCCTCTGCTGTTTCCAAATATTTACTGGCCGGAGTTAACTTGTATTCAAGGATGCGGTTGGTGCAGTTTACCACGCCTTCAAGGTGCTTGATGCATGAACAGTCTTGGGACGATCTCTCTGTCTCCCATCTCTGGCATGTTTTGTCTTTTCTTCTGTTGCTTTCATTTCATGGAGCATTTTTCTCTTTAGCGCATCGCATGCCTTTTTAATTGGAGAGAGAGAGAGGAGAGAGAGAGAGAGAGAGAGAGAGAGAGAGAGAGAGAGAGAGAGAGAGACAAAGTGAGTGACTGAGTGAAAGAGAAATGCGTGTGTGTCCTATATTCTTCATTTTGACCATTTTTACTACTTTTTTCTTTCGTTTATTTTCTTTTGATTTTTGTTCTTTTACGTTTAGCATCGAAACAGGTCTTAATTATCTAAACACTTGCTACGTGTATTTGGTTTTTGTGCTCTGGAATCTAAAGGATTCTTGGTTGCGGATGCGAACCTATCTCTGGGTTATTTTTCATTGCTCTGTTTAATAGCCCCCAGTGATAACATCCGTCTGGAATTTTTTTCAATGTTTTGGTGCTTTTGGGATTGATGATCTCACTCGTCCTGGTTAGCATAGTGAAAGTGTGTGTGAAGAAGTGGGTATCCTCTCTGTCACTTTCAGTACTCTTCTGAACTAATGACGCTGAGAACCAGGCAACCAACCAATGGACTAACTGATGGATGATATAAATATTAAGCAATATGTCAGTGCATGTGTGTGTGTGTGGGGGGGGGGGGGTGTATGTGTGTGTGTGTATATGTGTGTGTGTGTGTGGGGGGGGGGTGTATGCGTGTGTGTGTGTGTGTGTGTGTGTGTGTGTTCGTGCATGCGCGAGCCTGCTAGCATGTGTATATGCGTGCTTGCATGTGTGTAAGTGTGTGTGTGTGTGTGTGTGGGCGCGCGCGCGCGCGTACGCATGCATACGTGCGTGTATGTTTGTGTATGTGTGTGTGACAGTGTGTGTGTGTGTGTGTGTGTGTGTGTGTGTGTGTGTGTGTGTGTGTGTGTGTAACTGGATCTACAATTAACCCAAATCTTGAAACATCCGTGAAGGGTCAGAGAACAAACATCTTGAGCTTAGACATGTTACACCATGGTATGTTCCCATCTCAAAGCAGTACCTTCCAGTGCGTAGTGCAAAGGAGTCCACAGTCACGCTCCATCACAAACGATCGGTGTGTGGACGCCTGCACGCCTTCAAACTCCACACCCGAAAAAAAGGAGTAGTACAGTGATTTCAAATGATAGACAATGACGATTAATCGACAACAACCGTTTCCCGTCTCTGACCTTCCAGTGTGGAAAGAAAAGCGGGGCAGACAGCCCCATCTGTCCAGTCTTCGCTTTGGTGTCAGGGTGTGACAGCTGTCATCCTCCCTGCTGTGTCTGGTGTCTTCACATCACCACCTTCTTCACATGCTGAGTCATTGACCTATGGCCAAACACTGATTGGCATTGGCTCTTAGCTTGAACATCCTGCTAGAAACACTGGCCGATACATCTAATCCACAAAGTGAAATCCCCTTTATAGCATGTATGTATCAAATAGAGGAGGGGGGGGGGACGGGAGTAGACAGGACGGGTGTGGATGAAGAGGAGGGGATGGGGCAGGTAAAGACAAACAGAGAGAAAAATAGAGAATCTACAGTATACTCAATGACAGATGAACAAGTTCATGCCTCGTTCTATGTAACCCTTGCTCAATAGAGCGTAAATATGAAGAAAAAAAAAACAACAACAACTGGAAAGTAGAAAATGAAGTTTTTTTTACAGAGCACACAGCAACACCCGTTTGTACATCTGAAAGAGAGAGAGAGAGAGAGAGAGAGAGAGAGAGAGAGATTGTTTTGACGATTCTTTCGAACCATTCTACTTTGGCAAAATCGTTTCAAAACTTTTCAAGTGGCATTTTCAGATATCTGAAGCACCATTGCATTGCTCATGTTCAACTGGCCTTCACTAGATAATAGTGTCATCATTTTTTTCATTGAAACTGATATCCTTTGCTTGCTTTTCAATTGTCGCAAACACAAGAAGAGTTTTTTTTCAAAAAGTTATGTGGACGTTCATGTCTGTGTTTTCCCTTAAATGGTCACACGAACTTCCTTTTTGCACTGGCTGGGCCAGGGTAACAACACAAAATTAACAATGGTTGCAAAAATACGTAAAATGAAATCAGTGTAAAATAACATCATAAATTTAATTTGAAAATGGTTTGTTATGAAGTTGTATCGCACAACGAGCAAAGTTTTATGGGAAAGGTATGGATTATTTCAAAGTAAAATAACTTTTTTCATATTCAAATTCAGTTACATGTAGATCCTCTGTGCAACTTGTCACCAGCTTCTTAAGTATGACGTTAGCTGACATTACTGCATAGTGCGAGCTAGGTCACTGCTTCAGGTCACTGCTACAGGTCACTGCTACAGGTCACTGCAGTGCAACTCATCTTTACCTACACTCTCCACTCTATTTTCTGCTTTCAGGCAGCAGAATGGAGAAGAGACTCTAAACTGTGCATATAAGGATGCAATGCATCTTTAAAGGTCCCACAGGAGTAACTTATTAAATGAAAAATATTCAGTAAATACATGAATAGATCCATTATACTCGGCAATCCCCAGACATTCGAAAGGCAAGAGATGGAGAGATAAGTAAAGGTAATGTGAGGAGGTGTGAGCACATCACTCCCATGCTGATCGAACTGCACTGGCTTCCCATACAGTATCGGTGGCAATTTAAACTGGCAGTTCTTGCTTTCCGCCACTTCAATGAATCTCTTCCTCACTATCTCTCTTCTTCTCTCTGCACCTACCAAAGCTCTCGTACCCTTCGCTCTTCTTCACAAAAACTTTTGAAAATCCCTAAGCGTTCTCTGAAATCTGTTGGCGAAAGAGCCTTCAGTTTTAGAGCACCTTCTATTTGGAACTCCCTCCCTGAAGACCTTCGTAATCAGCCTACTCTTTCTTCTTTTAAATCTCAGCTCAAAACTTACCTCTTCAAAAAAGCCTATTCACTTCTGTAGATGACTAGATCTCTCCTAAATTCCTCCACAACTAGTTCGGTGAGGCAGTTTATGCATGTAGGTGCGTCTGCCATTGTGTATTTTCTTTTTGCTGTGTGCATGAATATTGTATGAATAAGTGCAAATGGTGGATGTAAGCGCATTGAGTTGTACAACAAGAAATGCGCTATATAAGTATTATACATTATTATACATTATTATTATTATTATTTTGACAACAAACTATCACACCAGTCAGCATATGCACTCTTTTGCACTCTGGTTTGTGTCTGGTCTTCCTGCATAGTTTGAGATATTTGGTTGAGTGATTGACATCCAGGAAATGATATTGAAGGCAGTGTCAGTGCCAGTGTTACTCTGTTCACGCCCACTAGATGGGGTCCTTTCAGGGCTGATTGTTATGATGGTCCCACATCCAGGACGTGATGTGGTAGATGTTAGAGACTGGGACTAGCTGCCCTTTCTACAGTGCCATCTAAAACTTGTTGCTGGTGTTCTTGTTTCTGTTTTAGTGTGTGTATGTGTGTGTGTGTGTGTGTGTGTGTGTGTGTGTGTGTGTGTGTGTGTGTGTGTGTGTGTGTGTGTGTGTTTCATCTCATTTTCCATCAGGTGCATTTTTATTTATCGTTATTTCTGTTTTGTTTTGTTGGTTTGTTCTAAAAACTGTCACTTTCAGCATAAACTAGGTGATCAATGTCTACAAAGTTTTCAGGGATGCAGGAGGTGGTCTCACTGACTAGATGCCGTTTGGTCAATGAGGTTTGGGTTGTGTGTGGTTGGTGTTTTTGAAAGCAGCCAGTGTGTCCACAGTCAAGTCTGTCTACGAATGAAACAAGGCCAGACCAGACACATTTTTGTGGGATAGATTAGTAGTAGTTTAGTAGTAGCAGTGGTAGTAGTAGTAGTAGTAGTAGTAGTAGTAGTAGTAGTAGTAGTAGTCATGTGGCACATACCCCCGGTTTGAGACCAAGCTCTAAGCGCTGTACAGTCCACCCTTTCCTTTAAATAACAGACTGTCCAGCTGGGTAGAGCTGACTGAAGACCTGTTTGCTGGTGCTCCATTCTGTTGTTTCTCGCACCGTTCAGTCGTCAGTCACTCAGTTTTCCACACACATTTTCATTCTGTTGGTGCATGCTATGTGCATACGCGACATCCATACCAATGGCCAAAGTGGCCGTCACTTCCGAAAGCTAGTGACAGGATTTTAGTGTCAGGGTGTGAGAGCTATCATCATCTGTCAGGTCTAAGATTTAGTGTCAAGTTGTGAGAGCACTACCAGCCGCCGTGGCGAAGTGGTTAGCATCGCGGACTCCCGGCTGGGAGGTCGTGGGTTCGAATCCCATCAGAGTCATGTGGGTTTTTCTGCCCCGACCGGCTCCTACCCAGAGTTGAGTTTGCTGCGGACTCAGTTGGAAAGACTGGGACCACACAGTCGAGTTTCATCCACTTAATGGATGCGTTTCTGAGAGTGTTGCTCAAATTTCCTGACCAACACTGCAGGTGCCTGTATCTCTCGGGCCTGATTGACGCCGGGATATATTATGAAAGGAAGCGTAGAGTACAGCCCTGTCATGTAGTCTCAGACCGAAATGGAAATCCGTAGCATCATCTTAATCATCCTCATTCTCATCGATCAGCACAAAAAATGTCTCACATTCTGTGGCCCTTCATGCCCTGCTCTCATGGTGACCTCAATTTCGATGTCCTCTCCACGTCTGTGGCCTTGGTTTGGTTCCGTCGGGGTCACCGGTATCGGCGAGTCCATTGGGGCTGTCGTTGGACGGACGTAGTGGCGCCCTCCGGAGGAGAGCTCACTCACGCCGGCTCCGCGACTAAGCAATTATTGTCGTCAGCAGGGGGCTTAGTAGGTGGTGTCCTGCGTATGTTAGATCAGAACAGGCGCCACTGAACACCACCGAAGTGACTCGGCGGCAGTGCAGTGTCTCCTCCGGTGGGTTGCCTCTTGACGACTTGTCATTGACTGCTCCCTGTGGATTGCCGGTGCCGGGGCTGCGGCGGGGCCGATCGGGCTGTGGCTGTGGACGGGGTGTCGGAATGAGCGGCGTGGGTGCACTGCCTCTGAGGTGGCGCAGAGGTTGGGACAGCAAAAAAAAAAAAAAAAAGTTGTGAGAGCGCTCACCCTCCCTGCCTTCCTCCCATACACAGTTATTGACCGATGGCCAAACACTGACCGGCCCCTTATCTTCAGCACCCTTCCAGGAACATGGCCAAGTGCGTGCTTACCGAGGTATTTCCAGAACTATTGGCCGATATACCTGATCCACGGAGTCATAGCCCGTTTATAGCATGCATGCCTCAAACAGAGGACACGGTGCAGTGGAACGGAAGTGGAGTGCAGATAAACATAGAGAAAGAGATGGGATGGGGAGGGACAGGACGGAGGGAGAAAAATGGGGGAGGGGGGGGCAGATAAAGACAAACAGGAAGAAAGAGAAAGAATCTATATCATAGACACACACACACACACACACACACACACACACACGGAAGAGAGAGAGAGAGAGAGAGAGAGAGAGAGAGAGAGAGAGAGAGAGAGAGATTTTTTATTAAGGACAATAATATACGAGCACGTACATGCCTTGGTGTGTGTAGTCATAGCTGAATACAGTGATAGTGAAAACTAATGGAAAAAAGACAATATAATGTTTAAAGTGCATACATTACCCACCAGTACAGTTTCTTGGAAGCCAGAGAGAGAGAGAGAGAGAGAGAGAGAGAGAGAGAGAGAGAGAGAGCGTGCAATGCAGACTCTGAATTTAGATCTAGGACCATAGGTTTGACGCTGCTTTTCCATCGATCTAGTCTGGCAAAATCATTTCAGAACTTTGCAAATGGAAGTTCCATATATATAAAGCAACTTTGCATTGTTTTTGTTCAGTTTGCTCTGAAGAAGTAACGATACGATCGACTTTATTCTGTAGTCACTAACGTCTTTAGATTGCTCTTCTATGGTCAAACGCAGGGGAAAAAACCAGAAAGCAAACTATATTTTGATGTTCACGTCTGCGTTTTTCGCAAATTTGTCTGTGCTTGCACCACTGATAGCAACACAAAATTGGCAACAGTAACGAGAGTACCAAAAACGACAGCAAGATCAGTGTGCTCGGACACGATACATTTGATTTGATTTGGCGCAAAGTTATAGTATACAATGACCAAGGGTTCATAGTGAAAGTGCGGATTGTTTAGACCGGAATACAATTTTTATATTCCTGAACAGATCCATAATATCTGCACTCCCCAGATGTTCGAAAGATGAGAGATGAAGCGATAATGACTAAAAATGTAAGCCATTTCAATGACAATTACATCAGTCATCCTGTGCACTCTTCGCACTCTGTTCTCAATCACAAGCAACAACAGAACCTTCCACGAAGAGAAAAAAAGGTTCCAGGGCCAGTTGAATAGCATATGTTCATCAGCCGCCACTGTCAGTGACGTGGTGAGTCAGGCCGAGATGAATGGCCAATCAATACTGACTAGACACATCAAGAAGAAGACAGAGCAAGGCAGAGACTGCAGGTGTGGGAATGTGGACAAGTGACGTTCCGGCCCACTGGGCAGAGAGCTGCTCCCTCAAGCATGAAGTGGAACTCAGGGTCACTGTTCTCACCCTAGGAAAGTGTGGGCAAATTCTCATCAGTCCTCGGGGTCCGAACATGGGACAGAGAGCATAGGTATTCTGATATGAATAGTATCTCTCTCTCTCCGTATCACCAACACTCTTGTCATCTCTCCTCTCACTGTCTCCTGCTTTTGGTTTGGTTTTCTCTGTGTGAAATGTTATTCTAACCCACCTATCACCGCTCCCCTCACAGAATCCACTCAACTGTTTGATCGTTTGTTCCTGAATTCTCTGCAATGAATTTGATGTACTTGCTTGACTGATGAACTCTTACATCTAGACATGATACCGAGAACTTGGACTCTAGTTGCCTATTCAGTAGTAGTCAGTGCCATGTGATTAACAAGGGTTGATCTGTGATTGGTCTTTGTAGAGTTCAATGTGCCCACTGCCACTGCCCAGTTTGCCCTCGAGTGAAAAAGTCAGGATAAATACACAACAGTTGTCCAGCAGTCAGTCTTTCAGGATAAATACACAATAGTTGTCCAGCAGTCAGTCTTACGACAACTCCACACTGGATCCTCAGCATGCAAAGGGTACAGAAAGTGCAGCAAAAGGAACATATACAATATTGGGTTTTTAACTGAACCCAACAAACGTAAAACGTTTGTCAATTGATTTGTGAAAAACATAAAAAGCACAAAGAAAAAGAGGGCTGTCTCTTTTCCTTTGTTTCGGTACTTATCACCTTCATCTGTATGACTAATGTCTTATGTGTGGGAGTCAGAGTGGATGTCTTTTCTTATTATATGATGCTCTTCTTTTTACAGTAGAAATCATTCCCAATGGATCTGAATGATACACTGTCCCTTACTGGTAGACATTGTGGTAGTATTTTTCACCTCAACATCTAAACGTAAACCTTTCCGGTCAGTTTGGTCTTACAGATGCCGGTGCAACCCCTATCAAGCGATTACATCGATGGCACGGGCAGTTGATTGCTGACTGACTGTTTGTGCTGCTGAAACATCTGGGCAAGTTCTGAGCACAGCTTTGGGGCCAGACTCAGTGATGGTCCTCAATAAGGTGATCATCGTCAACAAGCTATTTTTGTCTCAAAGTGTGACAACACTGGCGTGCCAAAAGCCAGTTCTGTCTGGGCACCCAGCTAACAAACTAGGGGAGAGAAGGGAGAGAACGGTAGCTGAAGGGGAGTGTGGGGTGGCTGAGAGAAGTCGATTAGTTCTCCATTTTCTGACAAATAAAGACCTAGACACCATTGAACCAAGTTATCAACCATCAGTAGACACCCTGACATACCCTCTCCCCCCTCTTCCCATCTCCACATCATCCCTTCCCGCCCTCTTCCGTGTAATTGCCAGAACTGGGGATGACCAAGCAGAAACCTCTTTTCTGTCATCCCTCTCCCAGAGCGAGGGCTGACCTGATACAGATCTGCCGTGTGGCTTAGTGTTAGAGGGACATCACTATAAAAGGGACAAATCTGATAAAGGGAACTTGAAGCAGATGGCAAACACGTGGACGTCGAAGTCAAGGAAGGCCTGCTTGACCAAGAACACACACACACACACACACACACACACACACACACACACACACACACACACATGCACGCACGCACGCACGCACGCACGCACGCACGCACACACACACACACACACACACACACACACACACACACACACACACACACACACACACACAGAGGCTTTGTGGTCAATGAACAAAATGGCAGTTTGTCAGGCGTACAATACTAGCAAGCCACAAGCCACCCTGGTGAGATGTCCCTATAACAGACTGGGGAAAGAAATGGACCGATCGCCCCGTTACCGACACCGTCAACGACTTGATTGGTCCTTGTACACCAGCTGGTCACTCGACAGTTGGTTGGTACTGCCCCTCGCCCCCCCTCCCTCCCCCCCCCCCTCTCTCTCTCTCTCTCTCTCTCTCTCTCTCTCTCTCTGTTCTTCTTCTGCCTCGTGCAATAGGCATCAAGGAGCTTCACGTGTAAAGACACTCAGCGAGGACAGAGACGATGGGAAGGCAGAGAGAAAGAAAGAGAGAAGGGGACAGGAACAGAGAGAGAGAGAGAGAGAGAGAGAGAGAGAGAGAGAGAGAGGGAAGGAGAGAGAGATTGTTTATTTGTCTTATTCCACCTTTCCTACCAATTGCCGCTCCTTCTAAATATTTACTGGCCCAGTTGTAATCGTATCCGAAGTCGCAATCGACCGGTTTGCCGCACTTTCAAGTTGTTTGTTTTGAAAAGAGAGTTGGTTTGTTCTCTGACTGGTGTCCGTCTCCGCCAGTGTGTGTGTGTGTGTGTGTGTGTGTGTGTGTGTGTGTGTGTGTGTGTGTGTGTGTGTGTGTCTATGTGTCTGTGTCTATGTGCGTGTGCATGTGTGTGTGTGTGTGTGTGTGTGTGTGTGTGTGTGTGTGTGTGTGTGTGTGTGTGTGTTGTTGTTGTTGTTTTGTTTTGTTTGCTTTTCGTTGTGTATTTTCTGGGTTGTTTAAGTTCATCGAGCATAATTTTTCTTCCATTGAATCACACGCCTTTTTCATTGACAAGAACATGGGGTTATACATATTTAGGAGGATATACATTTTTTTCTTTTCCATCTTATCATTGTTATTGTTAATTTCCCTGTTTATTTTTTTCTTGTCTAGAGCCGATCATTACATCTGATCTGTTTAACCAAACCCTAATCTGTCTGTTTTTTATGTATTGGCATCAACCGGATTATTGGCTGCAAGCGTGAACGCATTTTTGTGTTACTTTATTGCTCTGTTCAACACCTGTCAGTGATAACATCGGTGTGTGTGGGATTGTGTTCTAGAATTGATGATTGCGCTTGTCCGGGTTTGTTTTTGTGAAAACGTGTATGGATTAGTGGGTGTTGTTCCTGTCACTTTCAGATTAACGATGCTGGGAACTTGGCTATCAATAAATGGACTGAACAAACAGATAATGAACATGCTGAGTAATTTGCAGTGCGCGCGCGCGCGCGTGTGTGTGTGTGTTTGTGTGTGTATGAGAGAGAGAATGTGTGTGTGTGTGTGTGTGTGTGTGTGTGTGTGTGTGTGTGAGAGAGAGAGAGAGAGAGAGAGAGAGTGTATGAGAGAGAGTGTGTGTGTATGTGTATGAGAGAGAGAGAATGTGTGTGTGTGTGTGTGTGTGTGTGTGTGTGTGTGTGTGTGTGTGTGTGTGTGTATGAGAGAGAGAGAGAGGTGTGTGTGTGTGTGTGAGAGAGAGAGAGAGAGAGAGAGAGAGAGAGAGAGTGTGTGTGTGTGTGTGTGTGTGTGTGAGAGAGAGAGAGAGAGAGAGAGAGACTTAGCAGATACCTGCCCTGTGCATTTACCAATGTGCCTCTATGAGTGAACTGGGAACAAATCTCGTGGATTAAAATCTCTTTCACCATGTCATGTCGCTGATATGTTTTCATGACAAAACACTGAATTCCAGTCTGTAGTCTAAACAGAGCCTCAGCTGCGAGGGCGTTCAGATCATATCACTTTCCCACCAGCTACGGTCTGTCGATGAATGTGTATCCGAGTCAGAACTGTCTTCGTCAGATCCTCTCCGTTCCACCATTTATGATCCTGGCGTGAATTTGCTGTGCTGAATTATGGACAGCCCAGCCACTTTTCCTCATCCAGATCTGGCGCCAGTGTGAATGTGTTTCCTTGTCTGAACAATGGCTTCCACACGGATTTGTTTCCACCCGTCAGGTAAGGGGTTTCCACGTGACCCCTTCCCGACCAATCGTGCATGGTGTTCCGCTCCATCGGTCACGGTCAGTGCCCGAACGCCCACTCGCCTGCACTCCCAAGCAGACCCCACCACGAAACCTGAGGTGACATCAGCGGGGAGGTAATGGCGGCCAGGGGAATCAATCGGCAACATCCGCTCCCCGTTTTTCACCTTCCGGTGTCAAAAGATGGCCAGGGCTGACAACTCCCACTCCTGATAGCCACTGCCCACCCACTCCACCTCTTTTCTATCACCGCTGCTGCTCTCTTTCAGCTGCGAGCCAAGGTTCGATAGAGCGTGGCAACAAGGCTGAGGTAAGATTGTTTCCCTCAACAAGTTGAGGTAAGACTGTTCCCCTCAACAAGACTGAGGTGAGATTGTTCCCCTCAACAAGGCTGAGAAAAGATTGTTCCCCTCAACAAGGCTGAGGTAAGATTGTCCCCCTCAACAAGGCTGAGAAAAGATTTTTTCCCTCAACAAAGGCTGAGGTAAGATTGTTCCCCTCAACAAAGGCTGAGGTAAGATTGTTCCCCTCAACGAGGCTAAGGTACGATCGTTCCCTTCAACGAGGCTGAGGTTCAGTGCATCCAAAGTTGAGGTTTAGCTGTCGCTCTGAACGGCGCTGATATTTGTGCATGCACCCTGTCTCTCCTGCTAGGACAGAGAGAGAGAGAGAGAGAGAGAGAGAGAGAGAGAGAGAGAGAGAGAGAGAGAGAGAGAGAGAGAGAGATGTGAACCGAATAGAAGGGAGGTTGAAAATGATGAATGGCTTCGTTCTGAGCAACGCTGATGTTTGTGCATGTACCCTGTCTTTCCTATGTGTACAGAGAGAGAGAGAGAGAGAGAGAGAGAGAGAGAGAGAGAGAGAGAGAGAGAGAGAGATATTGAACCGAGTAGAAGGGAAGTTGAAAGTGATGAATGGTTTGAAAACTTGTTTTGCTTTGTTTGACCAATAGGGAAGGAAAGAGTGAAGGAAGTAATGAGGTGGATGGGGAAGAGGCGAGTGGGTGCGAGGAGTTAGGGTGGGGGAGGAGAGGGAATGTCACAACGTGTTGCAAGACTCCCAACTACAAAAGGTATCAGTCTTTGGCTTCTTACTGACTCAAAATACAAATAAACACACAAAACAAGATGTAAAGTAACGCAGATTCAGTAGACTGTACAAAACAGACAAATGAATTTCGACACAAAGTCTTCCTCGGACGTGACAATTGAAAACAAACATGAACAAAACAGTATTTTCTTTTGGCTGTTTGGCTTATTAGTCTGTGTGTTAGCTATCAGGCCATCACGCCATAGTGCTATCAGGATATGGGAGCTGTCATCACGCCCACTGTCTTTGCATGAGAGCTGTCGTCATCTCTCCTGTCTCAGCTTAGCGTCAGGATGACAGTTCTCATCATCTCCATCATCGCAGTTTCAGTTTCAGGGTGTGATACCAGTCGTCATACCCCACTGTCTTGGTTTTGGTGTCCAGGTTGTGAGATTGGTCATCATGTCGATGTTTTAGCTTTTGGTGTCAGAATGAGAGCGGTCATAATCTTTCCGCTCTTAGCTTTAGCGTCAAGGGGTAAGAGCCGTCATCGTCTGCACAGACTGCCGTCTTCATGTTTCCCCTTCCTTGACCGATGGCCAGATACTGACAGGCTTCTTATCTTGAACACCTTTTCAGGAACATGGTCAAGTGCGTGCTTACCGAGATATTTCCAGAAACATGGCCTAAATATCTGATCCACAGTCACAGTCCGTTTATAGCATGTGCGCGTCAGATGAGATAGGAAAGGGCGGGAGGGGGGGAGGGGGCGGGGGGGGGGGGGGGGGGGGGCTGCAGATTAACAGAGAGAAAGAGAGGTGGTTGAGGTTGGACGAGAAAGAGGCGCTGTTTTGTGGGTTGGGAGAGAGCCGTAAAGACACACAACACACACACACACACACACACACACACACACACACACACACACACACACACACACACACACAGAGAAAGCTTTTGATTGTATCAATGATTGTGTTCCAGACAGAAATGGAGCTAAAGATCTGGAAAATCATGTACGACAGAAATAGCAAATCGTTCGCCCCCCCCCCCCCCTCCTCCCCCTCCCATCCCCACCCTGCTCCTTCCCTCCTCCACCCCCCCCCCTCTCTCTCTCTCTCTCTCTCGATTTACTTGGGTGGACAGTAAATCTGCAAAAAAACAAAGATGATAGTTTTCAGAAAAGGTGGGTATCTAAGTAACCATGAAAAATGGCACTACAAAGGGCAGAAAATAGAAGTCGCAAATGGCTACAAATATCTAGGATTTACCTTAACGACAAAAATTGTATATACACATTTCACTGACAGAGTTTGCAGGAAGAACCAAAAGCAAAAGTGATAGATATCATGAAAACTATGTACAGCCTGGGTAATATGGATATGTCAATTTTCTTTACATTATTTGATGCACAGGTTAAACCATTGATATCATATTCATCAGAAATATGGGGCCTCACACGTTTTAAAGCAATAGAACGCATACATCTCTTTGCTTGTAAAAAGTTCTTGGGAATTGGCAAAAAGAGGCCAAATACTCTTGTTTATGGTGAGCTAGGCAGATACCCTCTATATATTGATAGTACTTTACGGACAGTGAAATACTGGTTCAAGATTAACAAAAATGACGCCAAACCGAATACCGAAACAAGCATACGAAAAAGAATTGAAAGAAGTTAGTAACCCCCCCAGCTGGGCTTTAGACATCAAACATTGTTTTGACTCCTACTGATTTTCAGAAGTGTGGATAAATGGAGGAGTGGGAAAATGAAAAGACATTCTTATCAGTGTTTAGACAGAGAATGGTAGATTGTTTCAAACAGGACTGGCACAGCAAATTAGAAGGCAGTGATCGTTATACCATCTACCGATCCTTTAAATCACTGTATCAACCTGAGAAATACTTATATGATATCAGAATTACAAAATTCAGAAGGACATTAGCAAAAGTCAGATTAGGTGTAAATGAGATTCGAACAAATAAAAAGTATACCGATACTACAGCAATAACCACCTGCCTTTTTTGCAGTGAAAAAGAAACCGAAATACATTTTTCTTTTAAAATCTCCAAGTTACAAAAAATTACGAGAAAAATATATTCATAAACACTATAAAGATAGCTTTCCTGTCCAGTTGAAGACACTCTTGCAAAACGAAAATGCTTTTCATAATGAGAGATGTTGCTATGTTTGTACATTACACTTTACGTTTTAGAGAGGAACAGTTGAAATTAAATGTTATAATCCTAAGTTTGTTACTTTTGTTATCGCCAAATGAGCATCCTTCTTTTGAAAATTTTTTTTTATATAAAGCAGTCATTTTCAATAGCATAAACAATTTCATGTTACGTGTCTCACGTGGATAGGCTGGTGGCCTCACATTAAAGTCACGAATTCATGAGTTTTCTCTCTCTCTCTCTCTCTCTCTCTCTCTCTCTCTCTCTCTCTCTCTCTGTGTTGTGTGTGTGTGTGTGTGTGTGTGTGTGTGTGTGTGTGTAACAACAAAATGGTGATTTACATTCTTATCGCACACACACACGCGCGCGCGCACGCTCACACACACATTGCATAAACTGGCACATACACACAGACACACGCACACACGCACGCACGCACACACACACACACACACACACACACACACACACACACACACACACACACACACACACACACACGTGTACACTCATTTTAAAGGAATACAGTGAAAATTATCGCAAAGACAATGCTAGGCAGGTGCTCAAAGTCTGACCATTGCCCCCAGCTAATGCGGAAATCAGAACAAAATAAATAAATAATGCGCAAGTCAGACATCTGCTCAATCGTAGCCAAGAGACCCTCTTCTTAAATTCTCTCATGTTAGTCATTACTTCATTTATCCGTCAGCTTTAAATCATGGGCGATGTGGTCTCAAAACTTAGCCACTAGCCACAACACAATCTAGCATTACTACTAGGCCTATATGTTGGGTGGTGGAAAATGAGTATTCCCTCAACACCCAGTCACATCGTAATCCAGTATCTTCTTCTTCTTCTTCTTCTTCTTCTTCTTCTTCCTCTTGTTGTTGTTGTTGTTGTTGTTGTTCTTCTTCTTCTTCTTCTTCTTCTTCTTTTCTTCTTCTTCTTTTTCTGCTCCTCCTCCTCCTCCTCTTCTTCTTCTTCTTCTTCTTCTTCTTCTTCTTCATCTATCTTTATTTCATGGGCAGTCTTTGGGGCAGCATGTTAACATTTTTCCTCAGGTTCCTGCAGTTCCGTCGGCTGTATGCCATGGCTCAGGTCTGCAAATATTTTCCCTGTCCACTCTGTAATGTCTTTGTGTTACCACTTTATTGAAGATGTAATATGAGTGTCCCTTTTACACCCAGTCATACTAGAATCCCGAACTAGGGCACAATCAGTTACAGAATATGAGTGTCTGTTCTGATTCCCATTTACGTCACAACCCGGTGTTATTACACTATGAGGGGTAAGACAAAAAGAGCCAGAAAGGTCGTTTCTGCCTGGACACCGACAGTGCTGGTGACGGCCCGGGGATGGATGTCAGCATCTCTGCTGATGGTTGATAAAGGGCTTAGCCGGTGTCTAGGCCCTGTCACTGCCGGGAACCGCAAGGCTGATTAGCGGCTCCCCCTACCTTCCTGTCGTCTGTTAGCTTGGCGCTAAGACATGATTGGCTTCTGCGTGCCAACATTATCATTCTGTGCGGGAAAAATAGCTTGTAGACCGATTATCACTTCAGGTAGGACTAGCTCTGATTTTACGTATATTGTAGATGTTGCTGTCTCTTGTCTGTTCATGTCTTTCTGTCTGTCTCTGTCTTCATCTCCGTCTCTGTCTCTGTCTCTCTCTCTGCTCTCTCTCTCTCTCTCTCTCTCTCTCTCTCTCTCAGATTGTAAACATTGAAAATCAGCAAAACAAAAAAAAACCCTCTAACTGGTAAACAGCAGTATTGGCAGTTGGAACACATGCAGTGTCTAAAACTACAGTCATTTCAGTCAGCTTTTCAAAGACTGCTCAAGGAGATTCCTTTGAAAACAAAACGATGACGACGACAACCATTCGGCCAACAAACATGGCGCAGAAAGGATCAGATGTGAGATGCCTTCTCCAGTTTCAGATCGTCCTCATCCATCAATCAGTGATCGATCGTTCTGCAATCCCCTAATGCCCTTCTCGTCTTACCCCCTATCACCATAACAGGCAGCTCCCAATTAATTGTCATCCATTCTCTAGTCAGTAATCACCCGTCACCTAAGCCTCTGCCACCCACTACTCCTTAACCAGTCGTTATTCATCCCAAATCACGCTCCTCCCCCTTCCCCCCCCCCCCTCCTCTCCCCGCCTCCCCCAAATGATGTGCATTCATCCGCCCAAACATGATCACCCATCCCTTAAGTTTCCGACATTCCACCCACCCCTTGCTCCCTGCTGTAGTCATCGTTTAACCACCAGTCATTTGTCACCCATCTTACCCTTACACTCTCTACCCTCTCCAAGCCTCCATTCATTCCCCACCTCCCCGTTTCCTTCCTACCACCCCCTCCCCTCCCTCCTCCCAACACCGTCAGTCATCGCGGCCCTCTGACTTCACGACTCCTCCAAAGTCTCTCCCTTTCTAACCATTAATGAAGGGAGACGGGGAAGAATTTCGGACATTGCAAGTCTGGACGTACTTCACGTGGCAACGTGAGTGTGACCAAGGTCAAATCTATCACACTGCTCACAGTGAACGAGGTGGGAATGCACGGTGCCCTTCTTATCACAGACCACACACACAGGCAGCCGGTGCAATCACCACGTGCAGCACGTGCAGTCAGGTCACGCATCAAGGCAGAGCTTGGTCATTCATTTGAGCTGGAGCAAGTGCCGACCAGGATAATCAGGGGATGTTCTCTGTGTATACGTTAGCGACATGTCAGGAACAATAACAATCAAAAACAGTAGATATGGAACGTGTTTCCAGTCCGTCACACTTTGTTCAACCAGAAATACTTCAAATATTGTTCTAATAAAAATTCCTGTGAAACGTCAAGAACATTGCCTACTTGCACAAGACGTCAAACTCAATGGAAAACAAAAGTTCTGCTCTTCACCCCACGTTAACTTCTGAACCATCCATGTCGTCCTTTGTTCATCTGCATCAGTGCAACTGTTATTGGTTTGTCTTCTTATGTTGCATGGTGTACTTTACATCTTATCTTTCCTTTGAGCAGTGTATGTCTCAACTCCATAAAGAACCCTATCTGGACACTCGAAAAATAAGTTCTATCTGACATTTTCTCAACTGTATAACTGCAGGTGCCTTGACTAGTATTGTCTGGACTTGACTACTGTGATGATGTCTTGGCTTGTTCAACAAAAGCTCCCCCTTTTTTAAGGAAAGTTACAAAAGCTCCAAAACAACGCTGCCAGATCAGTCTTGATGTCACACAGACAACACCGTGCCACAGCTCTCTTACGCTGTCTTTACTGACTCCCTGTTCAATGAAGAGTCTATTATAAACTTGAATCTGTTCCTAATCTTTCACTTGCACTGGTCCAAAACATCTGTCAGACATCCTCCACATATACTCCATCCTGTCGGCTGATATTCTCCTTTTTTGCATCCCTACCGTCCAAGCTAAATCCTTTGGTCAACAAGCTTTCATCTTTCAGAACTTTTTTTTGTGTGGAACAACTCTTTTTTTGTGGTAGACATTCTTCTCCCTTTACCTCGTTCAAATCGTCCACAATATGTGAGCTTTTTTAGCCAGTGCTTTCTACATGCTGTATTTTCTGTAATGTAAAATTAGTTGTGAGAAGAGGACGGCATATATGTGTGTACGTGTGTGAGTGCATTGCCTGTCTAATGGTCCATTAGAAAGGTGATTGGTTTCGGTAAGATGTGTGGGAGGATTGAGTGGTGGTGGTGGGTGGTGATAGAGGGTGGAGTCCATTGTGAAACAATTCACCAGAACGTTGCCATGACCTGATCTGTGGGAATGCACACATGTGTAGAATAATGTTTTGTAAAGACCCACGTATAAGGGATTAGGCAGTATACATCACACATAATTATACTACTAAAACTACGAAGTTGAGGTTAAACAGGTAGAACACAACATTGTCTCTTTATGTTATGTGTATCTGTTATAAACTTATTTCTGCCCACCGCCTGTCCAGTATTTACCAGGAGTTTGTTAACTTGATATCACAGTGGAAGCCGTGTTGTGGTTTCCTGCATCTGTACGTAGGTTATGGTATGTCTGCCCATCATATTCAATAGTATCCTGGGGATAGTGTACAGGTGGTGATATGTCTTCCCATTACATTAGTATTGTAGGGGGAAGTGTTCAGATTGTGATATTTCTGCCCGTCATATTAGAATCACGGGGGTAATATATTGGTGGTGATACGTCTCCCCATTACATTAGTATCATAAGGGGAAGTGTATAGATTGTAATATATCGGCCCATCATATTAGTATCATGGGGGGAGTGTATGAGTGGTGATGTGTTTGCCCATCATAATAATATTGGAGGGGGGGGGGGGGGATGTAGCTTGTGATATGTCTACACGTCACGTTAGTATCATAGAGGGAGTTCATTATCGTAACATATCTGACCATCACATACACGCTTTACATCGAGGCAGGCTGTAGTTTGACACACTGCGCAAGTGAAGTTCTGTTGGCTTTGAGCAGAGCTTTAGAAATCCCCCAGGAAATGGAAATTGATTCTCTGTTTAATACTTAGTCCCAGCACAGCCCAGTGTTAGTACATTTGAGCAGATCGAAGATGACCGTCTCCTCAACACCCAGTCACACCACAAAGGACTGTTAACATCTGGTTACGCCACAGTCAAGTATTATTACATAATTGGAAATGGCAGATGAGTGCCCCTTTAAAACCCAGTCGCATCAGAATCTGGATTTACTACACAATTGAGTATAGACTACGAGTGTTTCTTAAACTCTCAAATACACCACAATCCAACATTATTTCATCATGGCATGTGTAAGACAGGGTCCTTTTAACACGCATTCAGTCAGTCACATCACAACCGCAGTATTATTACACTAGCACGGTGGAAGGACGAGTGCTAGAAAAATTGTTCCTGTCTGGACACCGACAGCACTGGTGTCTACCTGGGGGATTGATGTCAGCATCTCTTCTGTCGGCTGATGACTGGGCCTAGCTGGCGTCTAGTTCCTGCCATTGTGGGCACAACGGAGAACTCATCAGCTTCTTCTTCCCGCGTCCTCCCTGTCTGTTAGCTGGGCGCCCGGACAGGAATGACTTCAGGCACGTCAAGGTCTCTGTGCTTTAGGGAGGGAAAAAAAAGAATCTGTGATTGTCTTTCCATTTAGGACTAGCTCAGAGTCTTCGAAGACTAGCTCTCTCTCTCTCTCTCTCTCTCTCTCTCTCTCTCTCTCTCTCTCTCTCTCTCTCTCTCTCTCTCATTTTCTGTCTGTCTGTCTGTCTGTCTGTCTCTCCTCTCTCTCTCTCTCTCTCTCTCTCTCTCTCTCTCTCTCTCTCTCTCTCTCTGTCTCTTTCAATTTCATAATCAGAATGTAAAAATTAGAACCAAGAGTTCATCTTGTACACAGACAGTATGTGCAGTTGATGTCCATCCACAGCCTGCAGCATCTCTGTCCAGGCATGGCAAGGGCCAGTGAAGTGGTCATGGAGATTCCTATGGAAAATGAAATAACAATGAAGAAGATGCTGGTCCGCCAACACACGGGGTGAGGAAGAGGCCAAGAAAGAAGACAACAGCAGAGCTGCCCATTGCACGAGTCATCACGGGGCTCCTGCATCACGTGGAGATGTGCTTGGTTCACGCAATGCGACTCGAAAATACCCTCTGTACATTTTCGGGTTGCGTGACTTGCACCATTTATGAGAACGATTGTTTTTGTGAGGAGGCATTAGAAATGTGGAACTGGGTGGCTTGGGTATTTCTTGTGTCTACAGATCTCACTGGTCACCCTGTTTCAGCAATAGACCATCCACAATCAATAAGCAGCCTGTTCCATGAAGCTAAAGAACTTTTATACGATGCACTTGATTGAACCTTTGGGGCTTTACATCAATTTGCATCTAATGAAGTGGCTTCTAAACAGCGTTTCATTACTTATTGAAAATGGCGACACATTCTCTTGGTAAAGGGGTATGACTCTCCATCGCCAAGAAAAGGAAAAAGGAAGCAAAGAAATCAGATTCTTTCACAGAGAAAATGAAGCCAGAATCATTGCAGTTTCAGACTGCATGCACTACTTCCATGACAAGAGTCAGAGGCGCCATCTGTGCACTGACGCTGAATCCGTATCAGTGAGTCAGATCTTTATAGGAACCATGCTGCCAGCTAAGGGAAACTTCCAACGACAGGCCTGAACTCGCAGTGGAGAAATGGACTAATGCAAAATTTATTTCCTCCCCTTCACCACCATCACAAGTCACCATGCAACTCCCAGTTCATCGTCATCCAGTCTTCAGTTAGTTATCGTCGGCCATCATAATTATAATTCTCTATCATCAGTCATCATATTCCCTGAAGGTGGAGTATGGCTGCCTTAATGGCAGGATAAAAAACGGTCATACACACAAAACTCCACTCCCTTTGTAGGGTAGATGGGATTAATCCTTTTCTGTCTAACAGGGAATGTCCACAAGAGTATCAGCCTGCATACGCAGGAAAAAAATCATTCATCATATAATCCTCTACTTCTCTCTCCCACTTACCACCTGTCTTTAGTCCCCCCCCCCCCCCCTCACGCCAATAATCATCATTCATCCCCCAGTCAGCTGCCACCCACCCTTCTAACATCTCTAATATCCTTCCCCACCCTTACACCCCCTGCTCTAGTCATCATTCAGTCCCCTGGCATGTATCACCCGTCATATCCTCGTACCCTCTTCCCCCAGCATCCTCCTTCGCTCCCCCACCCCCCACCCCATCACCATCATGTATCATCCAGCCTCCATACTCCATGACTGCCAAACTCGCTTCCCTTCAAACGATCAATAAAGAGGGACGGAAAGAATTCCAGACATTGAAAGTCACGTGGCAACGTGAATGTGATTAGGGTCATATCCATCACACTGCTCACAGTGAACGAGCGGGGATTGCAGCGGTGTACTTCTTATCACAGACCACACACACAGAGCCAACCAGTGCAAACACCACGTGCAGCACGTGCAGTCAGGTCACGTAACAGGTTAGCGCTTGGCAATCTGTTCGAACTGAGGTCAATCCCTACCAGAATAAGCATGGGATGTTCTGTCTGTGTGAACGTTAGCAACGTGTTGTGATCAACAATCAAAAACAGCGGGAGTGGAACATGTTTTAGAACTGTCCATTACAGTTTGTTCCATCAAAAATGTTGTGAACTCTGAAGAAATCTGTTGGTAAAAGAAGTTCTCGTGAGACATTGAAACCCACATCCCGAAGACACCTAACTCAACACAAAGCTTTAAAATCGTCCACCTCTTCTTTTCATCTTTGTTAGCGCTGCTGTCATTGTTTTGTCTTGTCATGCTGATTTACTGTACTTTTGATCCTGTTCTGTCCCTCAAGTAGCATGTGTCAAGAACTGTCTTTGGGAACGCAAATTATTGGCTCCGTCCAACATTTTCTCTCCACCAACAGAAAAAAGGCCGCTGGTCCGACGATTGGTTTTCTCTAGACTTGACCATTGCAAAAGTTTTTGCGCTGTGAAGAACTTACTCTTATTATCTATTTGTCTGACATTTGCTAGTAGTTTAGCTATGAAAATGTAAGCCAAAGTCTGTTTGAATCACACATTACGAACATTGCAGCCATTATCATTACTGTTATTATTGTTGTTATTATCATTATTACTGTTATTATTATTGTTATAATAGTGGCAGCATTGTTACAATAAAACGGGCATTCTACAGTGGGCATCTGCTCCGCTCAAATCGAAGTTGCTAGATTAATAATATTATGATAGTCTCCACATTAATGTTTTGGCTCTGTATGTTAGGTTGTGTAGGAGCACGTGAACATTATTGAGTGCGTGATTAGATTTCTGTTCAATGTTTGGCGAAGAGACAGGAAATGAACCTGCTGACCTGAGTTGGAGCTGAAATGTAACTTTAGCCCATGGGGCAGAGTAAAAAGATGGGTTTGCACGGTAGGACAGGAACGGTAGCTGGCAAAGATACCAGTTTCTCTGCATGTCCTGGAGTGCCACCACACGGACACTGTCTACCTACGCCAATGGACATTGGGCACACTGACCACATGGGAGGCTTGGTTGGGTTGGGGCAAGTTGTGTGCGTGCGTGCGTGCGTGCGTGCGTGTGTGTGTGTGTGTGTGTGTGTGTGTGTGTGTGTGTGTGTGTGTGTGTGTGTACTCGCGCGCGTGCGTGTATGCGTGCGTGCATGTGCGTGTGTGCGCGCACACGCGTTTGCCTGTATATGCATTTTTTCTGGACTGTGCTTGCCTTGACCTCCATAATCTGCTCTCAAGTCACTCCCTCTAACACACAATCCCACCACGCACCAGTATCACTGCGCCCTTCAGTATGGAAAACTAGTTCCAGAAAAGTAGAGCCAGCATGGTGCGGAAGGAAAGAGGGGGCGGGGTGGTAGTTAGGATCATAGACTACCACTGGTTGTCCATAGCGTGGCGTGGCCGATGTCTCGTTTGTCTCGTTGGCAGGGAATGGATGACCCGTACATTATCAGCCTCAGCGTCGTCTGCATTTGTTAGCTGGATGTCGGCGCTTCGTTTGATTTGTTGGCTGGATGACCAGATCCGATTTGATTTTGTTAGATAAATGTCCAGGCATAATTTCATTTGTCGGCTAAAGCGCAGGTCATTATTTGATTTGTTGGCTGGATGACCAGACCTGATTTGATTTTGTTAGATAAATGTCCAGACATAATTTCATCTGTTGGCTAAAGCGCAGGTCATTATTTGATTTGTTGGCTGGATGACCAGACCTGATTTGGTTTTGTTAGATAAATGTCCAGACATAATTTCATCTGTTGGCTAGAGCATAGGTCATTATTTGATTTGCTGGCTGCATGTCAGGATGTCCGTAAATTTATTACCTAAATGTCATGACATTATTTGATTTATTAGCTACATGTCAGGACATCAGGTGACTTGTTCGCCACATATCAGGCCATCTCTTGATTTATTAGCTACATGTCAGGACTTCAGATGATTTATTAGCTACATGTCAGGACTTCAGATGATTTGTTAGCTACATGTCAGGACTTCAGATGATTTGTTGGCTAAATGTCAGGACTTCATTTAATTTGTTAGTTACATGTCAGGACAGTGACTGATTTTTTTCGCTGCATGTCAGGACATCACTGTTTTTAGCTGAATGTCATGACATAGTTTAATTGAAAGCTGGATGTCATGACATAGTTTAATTGAAAGCTGGATGTCATGACAGTTTAATTGAAAGCTGAATGTCATGACATAGTTTAATTGAAAGCTGAATGTCATGACATAGTTTAATTGAAAGCTGGATGTCATGACATAGTTTAATTGAAAGCTGAATGTCGTGACATAGTTTAATTGAAAGCTGAATGTCGTGACATAGTTTAATTGAAAGCTGGATGTCAGAACATCATTCAGTTTGTCAGCTGGATGTCAGGACATCATTTGGTTTGATAGCGGGATGTCAGAACATTGTTTGATTCGTGAGTCAGTATCAGGATATCATTTTGATTGTTGCTACATGTCACAACGCAGTATGTTTTCCCAGCTAATATCAGAATGTAATTTGACTTGTTAGCATCATGTCAGGACCTCATTTGATTTCTGAGCTAATACCAAGACCTCATTTGATTTCTGAGCTAATACCAAGACCTCATTTGATTTCTGAGCTAATACCAAGACTTCATTTGATTTCTGAGCTAATACCAAGACCTCATTTGATTTCTGAGCTAATACCAAGATCTCCTTTGATTTCTGAGCTAACACAAGATTTCATTTGATTTCTGAGCTAATACCAAGACCTCATTTGATATCTGAGCTAATACAGATCCTTGATTCTGAGTATACAAGACCTCATTTGATTTCTGAGCTAATACCAAGACCTCATTTGATCAGTTATTTTCATGTCAGGACAGCATTGTCTTTTAGCTTATATCAGGACATCTTGAGGTTATTTACCTTCATGTCAAGACATCGTTAGTTTGCTGAGTTAATATCATGGCATCAGTTTGATTGTTCCACCTCATGTCAAGACATCGTTAGTTTGCGGAGTAAATATCATGGCATCATTTTGATCGTTCAACTTCATGTCAGGACATCGTTAGTTTGCTGAGTAAATATCATGGCATCATTTTGATTGTTCAACTTCATGTCAAGACATCGTTAGTTTGCTGAGTAAATATCATGGCATCATTTTGATTGTTTCACTTCATGTCAGGACATCATTTGGATTCTGAGCTAATAGCATTACATCATATGATTGATCAGCTACTTGTGATGACATTATTGGCTTAGTTAGCCAGGTATCGTCATTTTATTTGCTTGGTTGGCTGGATGAGTGACCACCATGTGTTACCTGAATGTCAGGATGTCATCTGGTGGGTTTGCTGATGTTTGATTCAGTAACAACGATCAACGGTTGATTTGAAATGTGTGTTGACCGATGATAACCATTTAGACACTATCCGTCAGTCTATACTTGAGACGTCTGCCTTTTGTTGTTGTTGCTGTTGTTGTTGTTGTTGCCAACCATCAGATTTTCAAGCGAATCGCAACAATGAAATGTCACTCCACAGAGAAGACCTCAGAAGAAAATGGACATTAACTGGACAGCTGACGGCTATCAAGTGGTCACCGACCACTTTCAGTGTGATAGAGCCAAGACAACTGGACAGCTGACGACTATCAAGTGGTCACCAACCACTTTCAGTGTGATGGAGCCAAGCAGTCGAGCAAGGTCTTAAACATTGCTGCCTTAGAGCCCAGGACAGTGGGTCGGTAGAGAGTAAAGGAGACGACAGATCTTACAAGAAGACAGGGAGAGACGGGAGAGCAGAGAGTGAAAGAGAAGAATCTGGCCCAACACTCAATGACAACAAAACAGGGCCACTGTGGATATTTCAAAACTTTCCTGCACCTCACGCCGACCTTCCTCAGAGCACCCATCAATCCCACGGGAGATGAGCAGATAGTTGAGGGGGGGCCGTGCCGAAGTCTGAGCGGTGAACGGCGCAAAGCGACTTCCACTGGACCCGCCATTCGTGGCTGTAACGTCTTTGCCCACCGTGTCCTCCGGCAGACGTGAGTGCTCCACGTTCTGACAGACGCAATTTATGTCCGCCGCCTTCTCGCTTCCTCCTTATGGAGTCTGGCCTGTATCGACTGGGCCACAAACTCGTGACTGACTCGACGTCACTGGTGGCTGACAGATGCTATTTAACTGGCGCAGGATCTGTTTTGTCTGGCTGAAGGTTCCTAAATGAGTTGCGATTGAGAAGAGTTCGGAGAGCTGGCCAAGTCTGCCTGGAGTGCAGGCGGTGACTGGTGTGTTCGATCGGCAGTGCCATTGTCTCCCCTGGGTTGGGTTAGCTCAACTTATGGATGTCTGAGGAATCAATATCTTTCTGTCTTTGTTTGTTTGTCTGTTTGTTTGTTTTTTCGTTCTTTTCTTTCTTTCTGTCTTTACTTCGGATTTATATTGAGCCTTGAATTAAGAATGTAATCACGCACACACATGTACGCAGGCACGCACGAACACGAGAGAGAGAGAGAGAGAGAGAGAGGAGAGAGAGAGAGAGAGAGAGAGAGAGAGAATGACGATGACAATGTACCTTGATTTTATGACAGGAAAATTGTTGGCTTAGTTAGCTATTTTTCATTCTTGCCATTACTATTCTACGAAGCGAGTACTAAATAATACAACGTAACAAAGAGAGGAGAGACAGACAGACAGACAGACAGACAGACAGACAGAGACAGAGAGAGAGAGAAGGACAAGCAGACACAGACAGGAAAGAGTGAGCATGGGGGGAGGGGAGGGGGAAGAAGAAAGGGTGGGAATGGAAGAAGATTAGAGGAAAGTAAAGTCCGAGAGGAGATCGATGAGGAGACGTCCTCCATTTCTTCCTTCCCGCTCGGCCCTCAGCAGACTGACAGTCATCAGCTGCCCCCCCCCCCCCTCACGCTGTCCCTCTCCCGTCTCCCTCCTGTCCTCAAACCGCCACTATCATACTGCTAAACTGCTGGAAAAATCCTCGTCCATTTCTTGCATATGATAACAATCCAAGACCCCGACAATCATCTTTAGTGTGGTAAACAGTCGTCTTTCCTTCTGATGCAGTCAAGGAACGAAACCCGGCCACTCCTCGTCATGCTCCCTGAATGGTCATTGTTCACCCTTCATGCAGTCACTGGTCAACCCTAGACAGTCACCATCATTCTGCAATGCACAGTTACAGTTCACCCTTCATGCTCCCTGAATGGTCATTGTTTACCCTTCATGCAGTCACTGGTCAACCCCCAGACAGTCACCATCATTCTGCAATGCACAGTTACAGTTCACCCTTCATGCAGTCACTGGTCAACCCTAGACAGTCACCATCATTCTGCAATGCACAGTTACAGTTCACCCTTCATGCAGTCACTGGTCAACCCTAGACAGTCACCATCATTCTGCAATGCACAGTTACAGTTCACCCTTCATGCTCCCTGAATGGTCATTGTTCACCCTTCATGCAGTCACTGGTCAACCCTAGACAGTCACCATCATTCTGCAATGCACAGTTACAGTTCACCCTTCATGCTCCCTGAATGGTCATTGTTCACCCTTCATGCAGTCACTGGTCAACCCCAGACAGTCACCATCACTTTGCAAAGCAGTCACAGTTCACCCTTCATGCAGTCACTGGTCAACCCCAGACAGTCACCATCACTCTGCAAAGCAGTCACAGTTCACCCTTCACGCAGTCACTGGTCAAACCCCCAGACAGTCACCATCACTTTGCAAAGCAGTCACAGTTCACCCTTCATGCAGTCACTGGTCATACCCCCAGACAGTCACCATCACTTTGCAAAGCAGTCACAGTTCACCCTTCATGCAGTCACTGGTCAACCCCCAGACAGTCACCATCACTTTGCAAAGCAGTCACAGTTCACCCTTCATGCAGTTACTGGTCAACCCCAGACAGTCACCATCACTCTGCAATGCATTTACAGTTCACCCTTTTATGCAGTCACTGGTCATCCCCCAGACAGTCACCATCCCTTTGCACAGTCACCACACAAAAAAGTCTGCAAATGTGAGTGCGCACGCATGTGTGTGTGTGTGTGTGTGTGTGTGTGTGTGTGTGTGTGTGTGGTCTGTGTCTGTGTGTCTGTGTTTGTATGCTTCGTGCATGCTTGTGTGCATAAGTGTGTTTGTATACGTGCATGTGGTCGACGTGCCCAGAATGACCCCCTCCCCTCCCCACCCTGTTTTCAAATTATAGAATGACTGAGAGAAATAATGTTTTGAAAGTTGTATTAGCATCAGGGGGGGGGGGGGGGGGGGGGGGGGGGGGGCAGTCCTGGCATTAGACCAGAATGACTCCCCCCTTCTATTTTTTTACTCGTCGGGAGTCAATCTGGATCAACACTTCTTGATCGAAATTAACTCCCGGAGAGTTAGTTTAGGCACGTGCGTATTATAACTCCCCTCTCCCACCCCCCACCCCCCAACCCCCACCCCCAGGGGGTACAGTTGAAATACGCACGTGCCTAAATAACTCCAGGGGAGTTACTTTCGATCAAGAACTGTTGATCCAGATTGACTCCCGAGGAGTTAAAAAATAGAAGGGGGGAGTCATTCTGGCCCTATGCCAGGACTGCCCCCCCTACCCCCCTCCCCCCCAACACACATACTCTGCAGAGAGACACTTGACACATGACACTTGAAAACTTTACTTGACAAGGATAAAGATCTTAGGCTAACATAAAAGCCTGTTAATCCAGTCTGTCTCTGATAAACACTAATATAGTAAATAAAGCTGACTAGAAGCATGCAGACAGGTTAGGTTTTCTTATGGGAGCAAAAATTACCCCACTTGTTTACTATTTATCGTTTACTGTTCCCTGCCTCATTTCATTTCCAATTTTGTTTCGATTAAATTGAGGTTATTTGTATTTGTTTCTGTCCGTCTGTGTGTTTGTCTTTTGATCTCCTTGCATCTTTGGGTGGATCCTCAAGCGTAGGCTCAAAGATTGTCCCCTACATTTTATACTATTTGCATAATGTCTTTAGTTTTTCAGCAACTTTTTAACTCCCCACACTTTCGTTTGGTTTCATTTACTACCCTTCACTGGCTGCTTTTGGGGTGCTATTGGATTCTTTTTTGCACCCCTGGTGGTGAGAACACCACAGTATTATGGGCTTTGGTGTGTCTCTATTTGACGCCAGGAGCGCAGACACAACCAGCCGTGTCTCCCTGATGAGTTCCGACCCAGCAGACGAAAGGCCTCGGAGCAGGCAATACAAATACATCTGCCTTCAAAAGGGATTACGATGGTTCCCTTATGCAGCTAGTGATGAGTTTTCATATCTCTAATATATTTTCTTAATTTCATGTTCCCAGTTTCTCCATCTTCAACCCCCCCCCCCCCTCCTTAGTCCAAATCTTTGCCAAGTCATTACTATAAAGACAGTTCAGTTGTTGGCCTGCGCTTGTTTTTTCCCCCACTATTAGATTGTTCGTCTATGTATTTGTCTGACTTTATTCAAGTTTAAAAGGCTGTGCCAATCTTGAATAAAAGTTACTCTGTGTTAGCTTTTCTTATGGGAGCAAAAATTACCCCACTTGTTTACTGTTTATATTTCTCTCAGTCATTCTATAATTTGAAAACAGGCTGGGGAGGGGAGGGGGGGTTATTCTGGGCACGTCGACCACATGCACGTATACTAACACACAAGCATGCACGAAGCACGCACACACACACACACACACACACACACACACACACACACACCACACACACACACACACACACACATGCGTGCGCACTCACATTTGCAGACTTTTTTTCAGTGGTGTAACACAGAGTACATGATGCTGAATACCCGTCATAAAAACAGGTACTTGTATTGCTGTGAAGATACCAAACTTCACTGCAAATTCGAATAAAATCGGTTCAGAAGCTAGAAGGCCTAGTATCTTAGGCGCTGGCTGGCCATGTCACCCGCTGAAGTGCTAACTGGTCAGGTTAGATTGCCTCTGCTACAGCAAGCATTGCAGAGATTTGACGAAAATTAATTGAAAAAGGACTGAACTATAAGGCAGAACGGGTGCTGGATGCCCAGGTCATCCACTAAAAGGACGCTAACTTTCAAATCACATTGGCATAGTCACACCACTTCTCAAAGCAAAATTGAATTGAATCAGTTGAGAAACAGCCGAGTTATAAGGTCCGTTTTATGTTTAACACACACACACACACACACACACACACACACACACACACACACACACACACACACACACACACATTTGCATTGTAATTTTCTTCATCATGGTTGTTGCCGTGGTAGAATGAAAGGAGGGTAGTGACTTCCCATCTCCTAAGCCTTTATCCTTCGTAAGATTGATATAAAAGACAGACATGAGGGGGGGGGGGGGGGGGGGGGGACACAGACAGAGACGGAGACAACCGGGACAGACAGACAAATAGACCACCAGATAAACAAACAGAGAGAGAGAGGGAGAAAGGGAAAGAGAGAGAGAGAGAGGGAGACAAACAGACAGGCAGACAGACAGAGAGAGGGGAAGGGAGGGAGGGAAGGAGGGAGGGGGGGGTGTATATGAAATGCTTATTTCTCATATCGTGACTAACACATAAAACTGAATGTTTTGGGGTGGGGGAGTTAATCTAAAACAGGGGGGCAGTCATTCTGGCGTGGTTTGTTTGAACTCCCAGGAGTTAAAATTGGGACCTGCTAATTCTAACTCCCGGGGAGTTAAAAAAGTGGAGGGGAGTTAAAATGGATCGTTACACCGGCACTCAGAGGAAGAGACAGACCCAAAGCGGTTAGAGAGAGAGAGAGAGAGGAGAGAGAGAGAGAGAGAGAGAGGAACACACACAACAGGACCTAATAAGAGAGACAGGGCATGGGAGGACAGGAGGTCAGGTAGAGGGGGAGGAGGTGGGGGAAGCTGTGGAGAGCAGGGCGTGTTTTGGAGAGCTCGTGAGGAAAGCGATTCAAGGTTTTTGATATGTAGGCCTATGACCGGCGTCTCCTCAAACAGGAGCTTCTGGAACAATGATGAACAATAGTATGTGGGTCACCACGTGCCTCGAAAGAAAGATTCCGCTTCCGGCGCCTTTGCTTCAAATCTGGGTCATCACTGCACAAGCGTCGGCAGTACGTGTACGGCTAGCTGAATGTTAACGAACTATAGAAAAACTTTTTTTCTTTTTTCTATATTATATTTCTGTATCATGCTTTTATTACCAGTACCATTATTACCGTTACCGTTGCTATAGTTGTTAGCATCATCATCATTATAATCAATACGATTGTTGTTATTGATAATACCATCACTACCATTAACGTCACCATCGCCATCACCACTAAGACCATTGCTACGGCAACCATGCTGTTTAAGAATCCTCTAACCCACTCTCCTTTCTCCCATACTACAACTGCTATTGCCATATTATCACCAAAATTGGTAGTAATCCTGTCTTTATTTATTCATTTAACAGATCTTAAATGTAATTAATAGCGAACCGCCAAGAAAACATAGACAAACGAATCACAAGACAAAACACTTTTTTTTAGTTTTTTTTAAAAATATTTTGATCATCATCATTACCATGATCATTATTCCTATCAGTAATATAACTGTCATCATTACTACCACGACTCACACATTGTCTCCATCTTGACAGCCTCGTTTTTAGTCAGCACCCATCTTGCGCTGAAGTGAATGAAGATAAGTGATTGCTCGTTCATTTTCGTTGTCCTGAGTGTTTTGTACCTTGCCTGAAGAAGACCTAAGAGGTCGGAACGCGTGGTGTTCTGTCTTGTGATTCGTTTGTCTACGTTTACTTGGCGGTTCGCTATTGATTACATTTGTGTTTTGTCTTGTGATTCGTTTGTCTATGTTTACTTGGCGGTTCGCTATTAATTGCATTTAAAATTTGAACTATAGAAAGTCAGACTTTGAACTGAATGTGCCACCTACACAGTATACGAATCATTTGAATGTTTCAGGGACTTTTTCTTGGAATGTGCCGAGGATTTTGTGTGTGTTGTGTGTGTGTGTGTGTGTTTCCTGAAATAAAAAGGTACGCGTATGATGGTTCCCATTTTACATGGCCTGCCGAAGATCTTTTAGAAGTAAAAGCAGATTCTATCAAGCAAAATGATCAGTATAAGAGATAAAACAAAACAAGAGGAGAAAAAAAAAAGTGGGTATAGTCAAATTAATGGTGGTGTTAAACACTCATTTCTGACGATAAGCCACACACCACGGACCTCCCCGCGAGCTTGGGTTCAATACTATATATATAAAGCCGTCTAATTCCATTTTTTTTAAATATAAGTTAAATATACTTACAAATAAAAGATTAACAAATTTCTTTTTTGCTATGTAAATATTCTCCTTTTTATCTTCATATTTAAATGGAACAAATTGTATGCTATTATCTTCTGGTATTTATTGATCTATAGGCAATTAAGAGGGTTTTTTTTCTAAGTTTTTAACTAAATAATGAAATACGAGAGGACAGGGAAAATCCGATTCTCCATGAGCAGCTATTAATAGATAAAACTGTTGAAGTTGCCAATCATTGAGTGAAAATGCGCATCAAATAATCGTTTAAACAACAACCCCCACCCTCACCCCCAAAATCATTTTTTCCACTGAATTTAGTAAAGAAAAAAAATAGACATTTCATGCTTTATTTCACCAAATATTTTTTCGATCGCTGTTAATTTCTTTGTGTGCTTGTCTCGTTAGCATCCAGTGTTGAAGAGACTGCTCCTATTTTTACGAACTGGGATATCCCATGTCGGCGACACTGGGGCCGACACCGAAGCCCGAGAGAGAAAATGACAAACACTGTTCGCCGTACCCTTCCTCGTTTATTATTTCCTTTCAGAAAAGTAAACTTAAAAAAAATAAAATAAAAAAAAAAGGTAAAACATTCTAAGACGAAGGAAGGGAAATATACGATGACTTTAGCCTCAAGTTGATCAGCATTTTTGTACAGGGGACGGGTACAACAGGACAGTTCCTCTTGTGTGTTTTCAAGGTGGTGGGAGAGTATGAGTGGAGAAAAAAAAAAAATTGAAATCGATGAAGGTAAGTGATAACTCGTTCATTTTGGTTGTCCTGAGTGTTTTGTATCTTGTCTGAAGAAGACCTAAGATGTCGAAACGCGTGTTTTGTCTCGTGATTGGTTTGTGTGACGTTTTTTGGCGCTGCGTTATCACTAACATTTCAAATTTGTTTAGATTTCCGCCTGCAGTCGCCTCCTTTGCAACCAGAAAGAAAAGAAAATGGATCCAAGCAAAATTTGAAATTCTCCAAAATCGGAAAGTATACTAGCGTTTTTGACCTGGTTTTGTCTGATTCATAAACTCCCGCCCCATCATTGCTTCCCTCCCTTCCCACCGCCCTTCATGTGTCTTTCGGTCTATGTCTTTCCATCCACAGCATGGTGGAGTATTACACTGCTGATCAGAGGGGGGAAATAGGGGGAAACGGGAGAGAACGGGGGGTGAGAATGAGGGTAACCCACAAATCATCGACAGAATTTTGAATAGGCATTGATCACAAAATGGCGCTTTAAACTGGACTAGTCTCCTGTCTATCTGTCCATCCCCGAATGCGTAACATCCAGCTGGCTGCAGAACGTTTCAAGTGCTAGCGTTGCGTCACGCATGCGTGGGCGTGCGTGCGT
>CM065728.1:71201519-71214019 GCA_033310375.1 Conus canariensis | reverse complement strand
CAGATATCTTGGAGTTGTACAAGATAGTGTCAAGGTGAAACGATCCAGATATGTTGGAGTTGTACAAGATAGTGTTAAGTTGAAACGATCCAGATATGTTGGAGTTGTACAAAATAGTGTCAAGGTGAAACGATCCAGTATGTTGGAGTTGTACAAGATAGTGTTAAGTTGAAACGATCCAGATATGTTGGAGTTGTACAAGATAGTGTCAAGGTGAAACGATCCAGATATGTTGGAGTTGTACAAGATAGTGTTAAGTTGAAACGATCCAGATATGTTGGAGTTGTACAAGATAGTGTCAAGGTGAAACGATCCAGATATGTTGGAGTTGTACAAGATAGTGTTAAGTTGAAACGATCCAGATATGTTGGAGTTGTACAAGATAGTGTTAAGTTGAAACGATCCAGATATGTTGGAGTTGTACAAGATAGTGTTAAGTTGAAACGATCCAGATATGTTGGAGTTGTACAAGATAGTGTTAAGTTGAAACGATCCAGATATGTTGGAGTTGTACAAGATAGTGTCAAGGTGAAACGATCCAGATATGTTGGAGTTGTACAAGATAGTGTTAAGTTGAAACGATCCAGATATGTTGGAGTTGTACAAGATAGTGTCAAGGTGAAACGATCCAGATATGTTGGATTGTACAAGATAGTGTTAAGTTGAAACGATCCAGATATGTTGGAGTTGTACAAGATAGTGTCAAGGTGAAACGATCCAGATATGTTGGAGTTGTACAAGATAGTGTTAAGTTGAAACGATCCAGATATGTTGGAATTGTACAAGATAGTGTTAAGTTGAAACGATCCAGATATCTTGGAGTTGTACAAGATAGTGTTAAGTTGAAACGATCCAGATATGTTGGAGTTGTACAAGATAGTGTTAAGTTGAAACGATCCAGATATGTTGGAGTTGTACAAGATAGTGTTAAGTTGAAACGATCCAGATATCTTGGAGTTGTACAAGATAGTGTGAAGTTGAAACGATCCAGATATGTTGGAATTGTACAAGATAGTTTTAAGTTGAAACTGATCCAGATATTTGGAGTTGTACAAGATAGTGTTAAGTTGAAACGATCCAGATATGTTGGAGTTGTACAAGATAGTGTTAAGTTGAAACGATCCAGATATGTTGGAGTTGTACAAGATAGTGTTAAGTTGAAACGATCCAGATATGTTGGAGTTGTACAAGATAGTGTTAAGTTGAAAGATCAATATGTTGGAGTTGTACAAGATAGTGTTAAGTTGAAACGATCCAGGTATGTTGGAGTTGTACAAGATATGTTAAGTTGAAACGATCCAGATAGTTGGAGTTGTACAAGATAGTGTTAAGTTGAAACGATCCAGTATGTTGGAGTTGTACAAGATAGTGTTAAGTTTGAAACGATCCAGATATGTTGGAGTTGTACAAGATAGTGTTAAGTTGAAACGATCCAGATATTTGGAGTTGTACAAGATAGTGTTAACGTTGAAACGATCCAGATATGTTGGAGTTGTACAAGAATAGTGTTAAGTTGAAACGATCCAGATATGTTGGAGTTGTACAAGATAGTGTTAAGATGAAACGATCAGATATGTTGGAGTTGTACAAGATAGTGTTAAGTTGAAACGATCCAGATATGTTGGAGTTGTACAAGATAGTGTTAAGTTGAAACGATCCAGATATGTTGGAGTTGTACAAGATAGTGTTCAAGTTGAAACGATCCAGATATTTGGAGTTGTACAAAGATAGTGTTTAAGTGAAACGATCAGATATGTTGGAGTTGTACAAGATAGTGTTAAGTTGAAACGATCCAGATATGTTGGAGTTGTACAAGATAGTGTCAAGTGAAACGATCCAGATATGTTGGAGTTGTACAAGATAGTGTTAAGTTGAAACGATCCAGATATGTTGGAGTTGTACAAGATAGTGTCAAGGTGAAACGATCCAGATATGTTGGAGTTGTACAAGATAGTGTTAAGTTGAAAACGATCCAGATATCTTGGAGTTGTACAAGATAGTGTCAAGTTGAAACGATCCAGATATGTTGGAGTTGTACAAGATAGTGTTAAGTTGAAACAATCCAGATATGTTGGAGTTGTACAAGATAGTGTTAAGTTGAAACGATCCAGATATTTGGAGTTGTACAAGATAGTTGTTAAGTTGAAACGATCCAGATATTTGGAGTTGTACAAGATAGTGTAAGTTGAAACGATCCAGATATGTTGGAGTTGTACAAGATAGTGTTAAGTTGAAACGATCCAGATATTTTGGGGTTGTACAAGATAGTGTTAAGTTGAAACGATCCAGATATGTTGGAGTTGTACAAGATAGTGTTAAGTTGAAACGATCCAGATATGTTGGAGTTGTACAAGATAGTGTAAGTTGAAACGATCCAGATATGTTGGAGTGTACAAGAAGTGTAAGTTGAAACGATCCAGATATGTTGGAGTTGTACAAGATAGTGTAAGTTGAAACGATCCAGATATGTTGGAGTTGTACAAGATAGTGTTAAGTTGAAACGATCCAGATATGTTGGAATTGTACAAGATAGTGTTAAGTTGAAACGATCCAGATATTTGGAGTTGTACAAGATAGTGTTAAGTTGAAACGATCCAGATATGTTGGAGTTGTACAAGATAGTGTTAAGTTGAAACGATCCAGATATCTTGGAGTTGTACAAGATAGTGTTAAGTTGAAACGATCCAGATATCTTGGAGTTGTACAAGATAGTGTTAAGTTGAAACGATCCAGATATGTTGGAGTTGTACAAGATAGTGTTAAGTTGAAACGATCCAGATATCTTGGAGTTGTACAAGATAGTGTTAAGTTGAAACGATCCAGATATCTTGGAGTTGTACAAGATAGTGTTAAGTTGTAAACGATCCAGTATGTGGTAGTTATTGAACAATGGTAGTGTCAAGAGTTATGAAACGATCCAGATATGTTGGAGTTGTACAAGATAGTGTTAAGTTGAAACGATCCAGATATGTTGGAGTTGTACAAGATAGTGTTAAGTTGAAACGATCCAGATATGTTGGAGTTGTACAAGATAGTGTTAAGTTGAAACGATCCAGATATGTTGGAGTTGTACAAGATAGTGTTAAGTTGAAACGATCCAGATATGTTGGAGTTGTACAAGATAGTGTTAAGTTGAAACGATCCAGATATGTTGGAGTTGTACAAGATAGTGTAAGTGAAACGATCCAGATATGTTGGAGTTGTACAAGATAGTGTTAAGTTGAAACGATCCAGATATGTTGGAGTTGTACAAGATAGTGTTAAGTTGAAAGATCCAGATATGTTGGAGTTGTACAAGATAGTGTTAAGTTGAAACGATCCAGATATGTTGGAGTTGTACAAGATAGTGTTAAGTTGAAACGATCCAGATATGTTGGAGTTGTACAAGATAGTGTTAAGTTGAAACGATCCAGATATGTTGGAGTTGTACAAGATAGTGTTAAGTTGAAACGATCCAGATATGTTGGAGTTGTACAAGATAGTGTTAAGTTGAAACGATCCAGATATGTTGGAGTTGTACAAGATAGTGTTAAGTTGAAACGATCCAGATATGTTGGAGTTGTACAAGATAGTGTTAAGTTGAAACGATCCAGATATGTTGGAGTTGTACAAGATAGTGTTAAGTTGAAACGATCCAGATATGTTGGAGTTGTACAAGATAGTGTTAAGTTGAAACGATCCAGATATGTTGGAGTTGTACAAGATAGTGTTAAGTGAAATGATCCAGATATGTTGGAGTTGTACAAGATAGTGTTAAGTTGAAACGATCCAGATATGTTGGAGTTGAACAAGATAGTGTTAGGTTGAAATGATCAATATGTTGGAGTTGTACAAGATAGTGTTAAGTTGAAATGATCAATATGTTGGAGTGTTTAGTTTATGCGTCTATGCAACAGGAAAATGCCGAACAGAATTTAGTCAAAGAGCAACGATGATGGGAACATTTTAATTCATATCTTTCACTAGTCATGCCCCCCCCCCCTCCCACACACACACACACACAACACACACACACACACACACACCACACACACTCACTTCCTACCTCTGTGTGTGTGTGTGTGTGTGTGTGTGTGTGTGTGTGTGTGTGTGTTAGTGAGAGATCGCAAGTGTGCACATGTGAGTTTGTCTGTGAGGCCACAAGTTTGTAGTCTTCAATGCTTTGAAACAAAAATGATGTCTATGACACTCGTAGTTTAATCCCTTTGAGAAAAATCATTATCGCTTGTGGTGTACAAATCTTTGGATAGCAACAAATGACCCTTTTTGTTTAAAAAAAAACCCTTTCGATTATCTACAGTGAGAAAAGAAAAGAAAAAAAGAAACGTCTGAGACAAAGTCACCCAAAGCCAGTCATCTTTAGAGGAAAGCCTAGGTCTAGTGTTTTGCCTGTGAAAGCCTAGGTCTAGTGTTTTGCCTGTGGAAGCCTAGGTCTAGTGTTTTGCCTGTGAAAGCCTAGGTCTAGTGTTTTGCCTGTGAAAGCCTAGGTCAAGTGTTTTGCCTGTGAAAGCCTAGGTTTAGTGTTTTGCCTGTGAAAACCTAGGTCTAGTGTTTTGCCTTTGAAAGCCTAGGTCTAGTGTTTTGCCTTTGAAAGCCTAGGTCTAGTGTTTTGCCTGTGAAAGCCTAGGTCAAGTGTTTTGCCTGTGAAAGCCTAGGTTAAGTGTTTTGCCTGTAAAAGCCTAGACCTAGTGTTTTGCCTGTGAAAGCCTGGGTCTAGTGTTTTGCCTGTTACCTCATACTATTCTTTGATAGTGACACCAATAAGAAAGCCTAGGTCTAGTGTTTTGCCTGTTAGCTCATACTGTTCTTTGATAGTGACACCAAAAGTCAATCATCTTTAGAAGGAAGCCTAGGTCTAGTGTTTTGCCTGTGAACTCATACTATTCTTTGATAGTGACACTAGAAGTCAATCATCTTTAGAGGAAAGCCTAGGTCTAGTGTTTCGCCTGTTACCTCATACTATTCTTTGATAGTGACACCAACAGGAAAGCCTAGGTCTAGTGTTTCGCCTGTTACCTCATACTATTCTTTGATAGTGACACCAACAGGAAAGCCTAGGTCTAGTTTTTTGCCTGTTACCTCATACTATTCTTTGATAGTGACACCAACAGGAAAGCCTAGGTCTAGTGTTTCGCCTGTTACTTCATACTATTCTTTGATAGTGACACCAAAAGTCAATCGTCGTTAGAAGAAAGCCTAGGTCTAGTGTTTTGCCTGTGAACTCATACTATTCTTTGATAGTGACACCATCATCAACAAAACCGCCGTTCTGTGTCTAGGTCTAGTGTTTTGCCTGTGAACTCATACTATTCTTTGATAGTGACACCATCATCAACAAAACCGCCGTTCTGTGTCTTTCCTGTCTTCGTTCTTCTGTTAGTCAAATCCACTCACGCTTTTGACCTTACAACCAAAACTAACACGTGACAACTTTCGTCATAGACGTTAGATGCAATGAACAACAGCTGAGCCGGAGAGTTGGGGAGAGCCAGGGTGCTGGACAGGCGGACTGTGGGGTGACTGGGAAGAACGATCACGGGGAGTTAGATTGGCAGGGCGATTCACTTCTCTCTGACCTCTGGACGTCCCATGACATGTGCACCCCCAACAGGTCAAGGCCAGGTCACTGACTGCATTTCATAGGGCGAGGTGGGGTGGTGGTGAGAATAGACTTAACGGTCGGTTGTTTGCTGTTGTTTGTTTGTTTGTGTTTTCTTAGCCAGGTAGCTTTAGGTCAAGGTCAAAGATCATGATCTCGAGTAGTCAATCAGCTTTTTTTTGTGCTGTGTCTTTTTTTGATTAATTAATCACAAAATATGACTCTTCTATTTTAGCACGAGAAAATGACCATACTATAACACAAACCAACAGGCACTTCCTTCTCCTCCTTGGGAGCCGACCAAGCATCAGAGAACGTCAGCGGAGTGTCTAATGTCTGTCTGTCCCCTTCCCCTTCCCTCCTCCAGCCATACCCCCCCCCCCTCCCCCCCGTCCTCTCTGACTGAAGACACACCCACTTAGGGGGTCTGATCCCCGTATTTAGCGCCTCACTGTCTGCCCGGGTCTGGAAGTGTTGTGGAGGGTGCCAGACAAGACTGGGTTGTCATGTGGAGAGAGACCTTGTCAGCAGGACGATTAGTGGCGGGAAGGATGGGCTACGGCCAGATAATGGGCTGAAGGTCGTCCAGACAGAACGGCAGAAATCACAAGGAGAGTCTTTGAGAGACACTGACTGTTAGCAGATCGGTTATCTGGCTGAGATCAGAACGAGCATCTTTTGGAAACGTTGGTTATCACTGGAACGCTCATCGGGCTGAAATCAGAATGAATATCTTGTAGAAACATTGGTTTATCACTAGAACAGTTATCTAGCTGATATTAGAACGGCTTCTTTCAGAAACATTGGTTATCACTAGAACAATTATCTGGCTGAAATCAGAACGAGTATCTTTTGGAAACATTGGTTATCACCACAACAATTATCTGGCTGAAACTAGAACGGCTTTCTTTCAGAAACATTGGTTATCACTAGAACAGTTATCTGGTTAAATCAGAACGAGTATCTTTTGGAAACATTGGTTATCACCAGAACAGTTATCTGGCTGAAATCAGAACAGCTTTCTTTCAGAAACATTGTTTATCAGTAGAAAAAATTTATAGCTGAAATCAGAACGAGTATATTTTGGAAACATTGGTTATCACTCGAACGTTCATTGGGCTGAAATGAGAACAAGTATCTTAATAGAAACATTGAACATCACTAGAACAATTACTGGCTCAAATAAGAACATGTTTTGTTTTCAGAAACATTGATTATCACTATAACAATTCTATGGCTGAAATCAGAACGAGTATCGTCCAGAAACGTTGGATATCATTCGAACGGTTATCATCTGGGGCTGAAGCATGTCAAAAGGAAGTTTAAGTCAAACATCATAAAACACAGGTTGTCACCGGAAAAAAATATCAGCAGGAGAGATGATTTGCCACGGGAAAGAAGAGTGTGAAAAAGACACACTATCATCAGAAAGAAAGGTCATCCACTTCAGACCACCACCAGAAGCATACGCGCATATGACCAACAGGAGAAAAATGCATTATCACTGGGAAAATCATCTTCCAGACTTTCGTCAGCTGCGTGACTTGCCCGCAAGACAAGGTTATCACAGAAACAAACATGTCAGCCGAATCGGGCATCGTCGAAAAGAGTACCATCAAGAAAGACGGCTGCACTCGAAAGGACAAATTACTTTCAAGTAAGAGACGTTATCATCAGAGAGATCATCTCCAACATCCGTGGCTTCCTACGAAAGGGAGAGAACGCCAGGGAGAAAGGTTATGACTTGTGAGTTGACTTCAACGCGGTCACAGCCCTGATATGGCCCTGTGCGGTCGGCTGGGCTATAAGCGACATTACCTTACCTTACCACAAAGAAAGGTTATCGTGAGGAGGGTGGCTATCCGTAGAGATAATTTGTCATCATAAGGATAGGTAACCGTAGAGAACGAAATATTATACTTCAAGATATGCCAGAAATCATGAAAACTGATAAAGACACGGTGGAACCGAGGAGCAGAAGAATATACAGTTGAAAGTAGAGACACCACCGTTGACTCTCTTGCACCAGGACATACAGACACACAAGCACGCAAGGACCTGAGCACTTAGTGTGTGTGTGTTGTGTGTGTGTGTGTGTGTGTGTGTGTGTGTGTGTGTGTGTGTGTGTGTGGTTGTGTGTGTGTGGTTGTGTGTGTGTGTGTATGTGTGTCGTGTGTGTGTGTGTGTGTGTGTGAGAGAGAGAGAGAGAGAGAGAGAGAGAGAGAGAGAGAGCGTGGCTGGATGCATGTGTGCGTTTTTATTTATGTGTTTGGGAGAGTTCATTAGTTTTTAGAAACCTGGATTTTATTACGAGCAAAAGAACAAAACTACTGTGAGACTTTATTTTTTACTTCGATTACTTTTTGTGAAACGTATAATTTTCGTTAACATTCGCTCTGATTTAGCAATATTAAATCAGTTAAGGAGATTGACAATATTTCATATTCATGGCGAGATAAAAGGAATTGATTGATTTATTTCTTAGGTGAAGAAATTGCACTGGAGTAGACACAGAATTTCATCACCCAGGCTGTGTGTTTTTTCACAATTTATTTCCACTCTTCTTCTGGAAATATTTGATATATTCCCCTCTAGAGTGGGAGTCTGTGATCGCTCTCCATGAATCATAGATAGTCTAGGGTGGAGTTTGTTTGATGTGGAGGCGTCAGGGGAAATGTTCTTTTTGATTTTCGTGAAATGCGAAAAAAAGAAAGAAAAAAAGGGAATCTGAGCGTGCCGTGGGTTTTGGAGACGTGGATGAGCTGGTGGACAGCAGACAGAATGGATGAGTGTCAGTCAGGACAGCGGAAATCTACTGAGATCAGATCTGCCCATCACCGAATGTCACTTCCATCACAGAAGAGCTACACAGGCTGGGACAATTGCTGTGGGTGTTAGGATGGCGTCATAGTTGCTGTGGGTGTTAGGATGGCGTCATAGTTGCCGTGGGTGTTAGGATGGCGTCATAGTTGCTGTGGGTGTTAGGATGGCCGTCGTCATAGTTGTTGGTGGTGTTAGGATGGCGTCATAGTTTCTGTAGGTGTAAAAATGGCGTCATAGTCGTTGTTGGTGTAAGAATGGCGTCATAGTTGCTGTGGGTGTTAGGATGGCGTCATAGTTGCTGTGGGTGTTAGAATCGTGTCACAATTGCTGTGGTTGTTAGAATGGCGTCATAGTTGCTGTTGGTGTAAGTATCGCATCATAGTTGCTGTGGTTATTAGGATGGCGTCTTCATAATGTGGTTGTTAACATGGTGTCTGAGATGCTGTACGTTTTGGGATGGCCTTTGATTAAATAACGCGGGTGTTAGGGGATGGCGTTTGAGCTACTGATGGTGTTAGGATGGCGTCTTAATTAACGTGGGTGTTAGGGGGGCGTCTTAATTAACGTGGGTGTTAGGGGATGGCGTTTGAGATTCTGTGGGTGTCAGGATGACGTCTGAGTTAATGTGAGTGTTAGGATGGTGTCTGAGTTAATGTGAGTGTTAGGATGGTGTCTGAGTTGATGTGAGTGTTAGGATGGCGTCCAAGTTAATGTGAGTGTTAGGATGGCGTACGTCTGAGTTAATGTGAGTGTCAGGATGCTTATTGTACAAATATTCATTTATTTGCGTTGAAACAATTTCTCCGAGTGAGTATGGAAACGCCCAACGATTTAGTCTGTTGTGAAATAAACCAATATTCAACTTACTTGAATTCTGCGATAACGTATGTACGTTATTTATTGAAAAAACACATATGTAAATTTTGAGGTTGCCCATGAAAACATTATAACGTTATATGATTTGGATCCGAGGGCAAGAGTAAACTGGGTTTCAAATGTCAGGATTAATTTGATTTCGCTTACGTTTGGTCATAAAAAGGTATCGGCGGCGTAAATGAATTTCTTGGGATATTTCAAAATAGACATATCCACTTCCATTGCAGATGGCGAGAATAGTCATATTCAAGAAAGTGACTGTTTGCTTCATACAGGCAGCTCAGAATTAACGCATTTTATTCCCACATATCTATCATTTGACAGTCATTTAAGGTATATCATGACAAAATTCAGATGAGGTATTTCCGATCTTTTTCTTCATAATTATCGTTATAGGAGCCAAAGGGAACATGATCTTATCTGTCCACTTGGCAAAAGTGCAGAAGAAAATCTACTTCACTTTGTGTTTTGTTGCCCTATTTTCAGTGGCCTCAGACATAAATCAGATTCATACACAAATATGGTGGACATCCTTCTTTGGTTCGACTTTCATTATTATGGCATCCACAAAGGAAACTACCCGAGAACGTTTTCCTGTTTTCTTCAACAAGGTATCTAAGATTCGGAGTATAGAATATAATCAGATATTTTTTCTCTCTGTCTGTCTCTTCTCGGTTTGTCTGTCTGCCTGTCTGTCTGTCTGTCTGTCTGCCCGTTTCTCTGTCTCTCTCTCTGTCTCTCTCTCTCTCTCTCTCTCTCTCTCTCTCTCTCTCCCCTCTCTTTCTCTCTCTCTCTCTCTCTCTCTCTCTCTCTCTCTCTCTCTCTCTCTGTTAGTCTATCTGACTTTCTGTCTGTCTGTCTGCCCATTTCTCTGTCTCTCTCTCTCTCTCTCTCTCTCTCTCTCTTTCACTCTCTCTCTCTCTCTTTCTTCCCGCACCTCACGCTTCCCTGGTGTGTGTGTGAGTGTGTGTGTGTGTGTGTGTGTGTGTGTGTGTGTGTGTGTGTGTGTGTGTGTGTGTGTGTGTGTGTTGTTGTTGTTGTTGTTGTTCGTGGTAATGAGTCTACGACAGAACAACCGTGGATGGGGTTGTGTGTAAGAGAGCCGGAAAGATCGATGTGAGAATAACACCACATCGGGGGGTACGGAAGGTAACGTAGCAAGAACAATTGAATGGAATGTTGGGGAGCTGTTTGACATCAAACACGAACATCTTTCACAAGCGGCAGAGCATAGCCCTGTTTGCTAACTACACAATCTATCATTACTGTTTTGTTAGTTCTTGGTTAGCGATATCACTGAGGTTTTTTTTTGTCGCCAGAAAAGCCAGCGGCGCCAGCGGAATCGGTTCAATAACAGCTTTTGGAATTCTGGAATAGAATTATATATTCAGGTGATTTTTGCGTGGTTTCTTGGGCTGTCTGCAAGTGGGGGGTCGATGTTCAAGCTGATTACTGAGTTTGGCAGCCGTCTGGCTGCAACAACAGAAAGAGCGAGGAGGACAGGGGGTGTATATTATTTGAGTGTTGACGCAAATTTTGTGTCCTTTGTATCTTTTTCTTGATTGTTATTGTTGTTGGTGTTGTTGTTTGTTGTTATTGTTGACGGTGATGATCTTCTTCTTCTTCTTCTTCTTCTTCTTCTTCTCTCCTCCTCCTCCTCCTCCTCCTCCTCCTCCTCCTCCTCCTCCTTCCTCCTCCTCCTCCTCTTCTTCTTCTTCTTCTTCTTCTTCTTCTTCTTCTTCTTCTTCTTCTTCTTCTTCTTCTTCTCCTCCTCCTCCTCCTCCTCCTCCTCCTCCTACTCCTCCTCCTCCTCCTCATCCTCATCCCCTCCCTCCTTCCTCCTCCGCCTCCCCCTTTTCTTCTTCTTCTTCTTCTTCTTCTTCTTCTTCTTCTTCTCTTCCTCCTCCTCCGCCTCCTCCTTCTCCTCCGCCCCTCCCTGCCTCCTCCTCCACCTCCCTCTTTTCTTCTTCTTCTTCTCTTCCTTCTCCTTCTCCTCCTTCTCCTCCTCCTCCTTCTCCTTCTCCTCCTTCTCCTCCTCCTCCTTCTCCTCCTCCTCCTTTTCCTCCTCCTCCTCCCCCCCTCCCTGCCTCCTCCTACGCCTCCCTCTTTTTTTCTTCTTCTCCTCCTCCTTCTCCTCCTCCTTCTTCTCCTCCTCCTCCCCTCCCTGCCTCCTCCTCGGCCTCCCTCTTTTCTTCTTCGTCGTCTTCTTCTTCTTCTTCTCCTCCTTCTTCTCCTCCTTCTCCTCCGTCTCCTCCTCCTCCTTCCCCTCCTCCTTCTCCTCCTCCCCCCCCCTCCCTGCCTCCTCCTCCGCCTCCTCTTTTCTTCTTCTTCTTCTTCTCCTCCTCCTTCTCCTCCTCCTCCTCCTCCTTCTCCTCCTCCTCCTCCTTCTCCTCCTCCTCCTTCCCTCCTCCTTCTCCTCCTCCCCCCCCTCCCTGCCTCCTCCTCCGCCTCCCTCTTTTCTTCTTCTTCTTCTTCTCCTCCTCCTTCTCCTCCTCCTCCTTCTCCTTCTCCTCCTCCTTCTCCTCCTCCTCCTCCTCCTTCTCCTCCTCCTCCTCCTCCTTTTTCTTCTTCAATTCCACCTCCTCCTCCTTCCTCTGACACCTTATTTTATTCTCCTCCTCAATTCTCTTCTTCTTACCTCTTTATTTCATTTTTTGTCATTTCTGTGTCTGTACTAAATGTACATCGCAATGGGAAACAAAATCCCACCTTTCAAATTATTTTTCGGTTGGTCTATTCTGGTTTAACCTCCCTACAAACACTCCCTACCTTTAGAGACTTTACCGCGGACACTTTTCTGTTTGTCTGTCTACACTTGACTACTCCTCCGTGGAAAATCCTCTCCCTTGGACGATTTTGTTTGCTGAAATATTACTGACTATGAGTGTACACGATTGACCACCTTGGACAATGTGTGTCTTTCTGTTATTGATTCACTTCCTAATACAGGCCCCATCTCTCAAAAGACGTGTGTGTGTGTGTGTGTGTGTGTGTGTGTGGTGTGTGTGTGTGTGTGTGTGTGTGCTTGCGCGCGTGCGTGCGTGTGTGCGTGCGTATGTGCTTGCACGCGTTGTTGTGTGTGTGTGTGTGCTTGCGCGCGTGCGTGCGTGTGTGCGTGCGTATGTGCTTGCACGCGTTGTGTGTGTGTGTGTGTGTGTGTGTGTGTGTGTGTGTGTGTGTGTGTGTGTGCACGCGCGCGTGC
>CM065728.1:71184019-71196519 GCA_033310375.1 Conus canariensis | reverse complement strand
CACACACACACACACACCATAGGCGCGTGCGCAAACACACATACAAACACACACACACACACACACACATGAGCCCACGCAGTGAGAAGATGCCCTTTTTTTAACAGGAGGGAGGCCCATCATTCATCCATCTATTTTAACGAACGTGATGACGGTGAAAGGGTTATCTCACCATTTACATGCAAATACGCGCGCACGGTGTGTGTGTATGTGTGTGTGTGTGTGTAGGCGCGCGCGCGCGCCTCTGTGTGTGTATGTATGTGCATGTGAGTGCGCAAACGCTCACCTGTGTGTGTGTGTGTGTGTGTGTGTGTGTGTGGTGGATATGTGTTTAAATATCTGTATGTGCGTGAAAGAGAGAGAGAGAGAGAGAGAGAGGAGGGTGGGAGGGAGGGGCTAAGGTACATGTGAAGTTGTGGGGGGAGTACTGTGTGGTCGTAATATCTGAGTAGTCTCTGTTTTTGAGAAGCTAGGAGAATATGGGCAGTTTCTTTATGATGAGAACTGGTTCGTTTTGACAATAATTATACATTCTCTCTGTAATTTTGATGGACGTCAAACGCTGTATGCTTCTTTGAAGAAAAATGCTGACGGGTAGTAGCGGTGGCAGTAGTAATAGTAGTAGTAAAAGCCTTAGTTGTACTTGTGGTGGTGATAATATTGATGGCAGTAGAAATAACGGTAGTAGTAACATTACTATTATAATTATCATTATTGTTATTATTGCTGTTGTTATTATTACTATTATTGTTTTTTATTTATCATTACAATCATTATCATCATATTGTTATTATGAAATTATCATTATTAGTATAATAATACAATCATCATTATCATCATCATCATCATTATTATTATTATTGTTATCATATCATTACTATTATAATGGTTATTCGTTATTATCATCATTATTATCACATTGTTATTATGAAATTATCATTATTAGTATAATAATACCATTATCATTATTATTGTTATTATCATCATCATTGTCATTATTATTATTGTTATTAAATTATTACTATTATGATTATTGTTAGTAGTAGTAGCAGTAGTAGTAGTATATTATGATGATGACGATGACGATGTTAGGATATTGCCATTCATAGCTAAATCGAATCTTGTGGTCACTGGCGCTGACACCCGGCAACAGACGTGCCTGAAGCTATGGCCTGTTGTCATTGTTCTCACGAGCGACGCTGGAGCTTCCAACATGTAATGAAAAACTCGTTAGTTCGGCTGGTGTCTGGCATAGTAGTCATCCCGAGAAATACGCTGTTAAAGCGACAGATGAGGCACATCTTTCAAACGCTGTGTAGGATGGTTTTCTGGCGGCAAAATTTGTATTTTGTCGTTATTTCTTATTTCATATCATGTTTATGTTACTTTATCTATTTATTTATTCATTTATTTATCTATCTATTTATTTATTCATTCATTTGTTTCTTTATTGTCATATAAAACTTTTGATTGGTGAGTTGTCGGTTTGAAAGTTGGTGTGTCTTAAGGACTCTCATTGCAGAACTTCCCTGAAGTTGGAGTATGGCTGCCTTAATGGCGGGATAAAAAAAAACGGTCATACACACAAAACTCCACTCCCTTTGTTAGGTAGATGGGAATAATACTTGCCTGCCTACACAGGGAATGTCCGCAGGAGTCTCAGCCTGCCTACGCAGAAGATCATTGCAGAACCGTAGTGACTGATGGGTCTCCTCACTATAACACAGACTGGGACCCGATCTGGCGCGACAGGCAGACAGAAGACTGGGAAACAAGTAACCTGCTCAGTGTTCAATCAGACCAGACTCCACTGACCATCACTGAGGCGATGCAGGTGTGCGGGCCAGTGGGTGAGGTTCTCCCGCACCTGATGTTTGTGACAGCCACTGACCTGCTGGCGCTGGGTGGGTGGGGGCGAGGCCACGGAGCCTTGTGTGGCTGTGTGCGGAGAGGTCAGAGCAGAACGGCGTGTGACCAGCTCCGTCCACAGCCCACAGAGCATGAAACAGGAAAGGGAAGGTAGAAGTGGGGGGAGGGGGGGGGGGGAGGCACTGAGAGAAATACTGCCGTCACAGTCTGTAAGGAGGAAATTAAACCACAACCAGATGCTGTCCACATCAGATGACGGCCCGGTGGTGAGGCTATTGATTTCCCACAGCACACAGCTCCCCACCCCACCTCCACCCCCACCCCCTCACCCATCCATCCGCCCACCCACAGAACAGAGTGTGCATTCTCTGCGGACGTAAAGTGGGTCGCCAGAGAAACACCAAGCTGTCCACAGTGAGAGAATACTGGGCCTCGTTGTGTACAACAGATATCGTCAGGGGAGAATACTGGGCCTGGTTGTGTACAGCAGACAGACATCATCAGGGGAGAGAATACTGGGCCTGGCTGTGTACAGCAGACAGACATCATCACGGGAGAATACTGGGCCTGGTTTTGTACAACAGACATCGTTAGGGGAGAGAATACTGGGCCTGGTTGTGTACAGCAGACAGACATCATCAGGGGAGAATACTGGGCCTGGTTGTGTACAGCAGACAGACATCATCAGGGGAGAATACTGAGCCTGGTTGTGTACAGCAGACAGACATCATTAGGGGAGAGAATACTGGGCCTGCTTGTGTACAACAGACAGACATCATCAGGGGAGAATACTGGGCCTGGTTGTGTACAGCAGACAGACATCATCAGGGGAGAATACTGAGCCTGGTTGTGTACAGCAGACAGACATCATTAGGGGAGAGAATACTGGGCCTGCTTGTGTACAACAGACAGACATCATCAGGGGAGAGAATACTGGGCATGGCTGTGTACAGCAGATAGACATCATCAGGGGAGAGAATACTGGGCCTGGTTGTGTACAGCAGACAGACATCATCAGGGGAGAGAATACTGGGCCTGGTTGTGTACAGCAGAAAGACATCATCAGGGGAGAATACTGGGCCTGCTTGTATACAGCAGATATCATCAGGGGAGAGAATACTGGGCCTGGTTGTGTTCAGCAGACAGACATCATCAGGGGAGAGAACACTGGGCCTGGTTGTGTACAACAGACAGACATCATCAGGGGAGAATACTGGACCTGCTTGTATACAAGAGATATCATCAGGGGAGAATACTGAGCCTGGTTGTGTACAACAGACAGATATCATCAGGGGAGAATACTGGGCCTGGTTGTATACAAAAGACAGATATAACCAGAGGAGAATACTGGGCCTGCTTGTATACAACAGATATCATCAGGGGAGAATACTGGGCCTACTTGTACTGGGCCTACTTGTATACAACAGACAGCTGCCATCAGGGAACAATAAAAAGTGTGATTGTATACAACACAAAGCTATTATGAAAGAAACAATGTAGGGCGTGGTTTTATACAGCACAAAACTGTCATCAGGAAGTAACGGACTTTGTGTTTCATTTTGTACAACACAAAGCTATTACCAGGGGAGAATATAGGGTATGTTGTATACAACGCAAAGCTCTTATCCGTCGGAGGACATAAGATGTAATTGAATAAGGTAAGAAAAAACCTTATCATCACCGCAAAAGAGACATTGCATCGGATATAAATATTATCACACAATTGTGAACGGTCTGGAAATCAACTATGTTTAAAACCAAGTAATGTATGTCCATACCAGATACGAGTAATAAGACATCGCAAAAGATTTAGCATATAACATAATATCATTCTGATGCCTCTGAAATGAAGATTACTACCATTAAGTATAAAATCATAAGTTGTTTTCTTCCGAAAAATTTAACTACAGTAATACCGTCCTCTCCCCTCCCCCTTCCACTCCCCAACACACACGCTAAACACCCGCACATCCCCCACTCCTGTCAGCTGCGTACACAACACACACACACACACACACACACACACACACACACACACACACACGCACGCACGAACACACGTACACGCGCGCAGACACACACACACACACACACACACACACACACACACACACACACACACACACACACGTACGCGCGGGCGCGCATGCACCCACAACACGAACGCGCGCGCGCGCGCCACACACACACACACACACACACACACACGCACACACACACACACACACACACACACACACACACACACACACACACTTATGACCCACGAACGCGCGCGCGCACTCTCTCTCTTCTCTCTCTCTCTCTCTCTCTCTCTCTCTCTCTCCACACACACACACACACACACACAGTGAGAGAGAGATAAAGACGCGCACGCGCATACACAGAGAGAGAGAGAGAGGAGAGAGAGAGAGAGAGAGAGAGAGAGAAGAGAGAACACAGAGCTATTATCAGGGGAGAATACAGGGCCTGGCTGTTTACAGCACCCAGCTGTTACCATGGGCAGAATGCAGGACCTGATTGCAAAACACGGAAACAAAAACACACAAACAAACCAAGCTATCCACTGGGGAAGCATACATATAGCAGGGTTTAATTGCCTGCACTACCAAACTATCATCAGGGGAAAATACAAGGTGTGGCTGCGTCAGGGGAAATTACTGGTGATGGCGTACAACACCGCGCGATTATAGGACCTGGTTGTACGTGAGAGAGGTGTGGTGCGGTCTGATTGCATGCAGCACAACACTGTCACCAGGATCACACACACACACACACACACACACACACACACACACACACACACACACACACACACGTATTATATATTTCTCTCCATATACATACATATATATATTTTCTCTCTCTCTCTCTCTCTCTCTCTCTCTTCTCTCTCTTCCAACATACATTCATTAATGGAGAATGCTTAGCTCGAATGTTACAATCTGAAGACGTCATGCTCTTAAGAAATTTAGCAATGTATATATTTTATGCATTTAAGACTAGATATACGCATTTAAATAAGAAGTAAAGCTGCACTCTTGTAATTGAATTGCTGTCTTAAGGTTTTTTGTCTGCTTAATTTCACATGCCAATGTAACTCCCTTGACTTTAGTTTGATTTTGATGTGGGATGTTGTACTTATTTTTTGCGTGTTGTCCTTATGTTATTTGCTTTGATTCACTCATGTTAACGTGTATCCATTGTATACAGGCCGGTGGCCTTACAATTAAAGTTTCTGAGTTCCGAGTTCTCTCTCTCTCTCTCTCTCTCTCTCTCTCTCTCTATATATATATATATATATATATATATATACAGAGAGAGAGAGAGAGAGAGTTTGTTGTGTGTGTGTGTGTTTTGTGTGTGTGTGTGTGTGTGTGTGTGTGTTTGCACGCGTGCGTGCGTACGCTAGAAGTTCTGAAGACTCCTGTCACACACAGATATTCAGAGAACGGCCGTATTCTGCGCGCGTCAGCAATTTCCTTGTTTTTTAGCAGAAGAATGTAGCCAGCCCCAGATAATCACAGTCCACAAGAAGTCGGAATATGGTGTGACGACCGTCGAGTGCCTTGCCCCATACATACATAGGTCAGCCGCCGCACAGCTTTCCATGGTTGTGGCCAAGTCCCTGATCATGCAACACACGCTATGTCAAATAGAAGTTACTTCAGAGAATCAGTTGTGATTCAGAATCCGTTGATTGTACTAATACCAATCAGGAAAAATGTCTTCAACAGTACGATGATTCGTCCTGACAGCCACCAACTTATAAGCATGTGTGTGTGTTTACATATATATATATAGGTCATATATCCCCGGGGGTCTTCAAGTCGGTATTCCGTGTTGTCAATGAAAAGGCCATTTTGCCCTCACATCCCGGCTCCCTTGGGGGCACAGCCTGGGTGAGGGAGGGGGTAGGGACGGTTGGAGTGAGCTGTGCCCCAACCGCTACCCACCCCCACCCCCCACTTCAGCTGATTGGCACCCACCCACCCCCACCACATCCCTTGCATACCCCTCCTCTTCCTACTCATTGATCTGTGTCTGGGTGAAACGCGGGGGAAAGGGGGGAGGGAAGGGGGGGGAGACCGCCCCAAACTCATCCATCTTCCCGGCTCTTTCTCTCTCTCCCCTTTGTGGATCACACACTATCGGCCGGTGGACGAAAAGAGGGGGAGGGGTGGATTCGGGGGAGAGGGGGGGGGGGAGGCTGATCACGCCTCGTCTCCTTCATCATTCCTTCACCATCATTTGCGATGAGGGTGGCGCGAGGGGGGAGTGGGGGGTGAGGTGAGGGGGGGAGAGGGAGGGGGTTGATGATGGCACGATCTTGCGCAAGAACTGACAGAAAGCGTCCCTGCTCCATCCATTGACGTGGGGCCAGACTTTCTGCCCCTCGCCGCTGCTTCGTTGGCTCAGTGGTACTGCAACGACTTAGCGGTCAAGTGTTGCGCGTTCGAATCTTGCTGGTTCCCACTGTACAAATTGCCGTTTTTACAGCCGAAATGTGTTGGTTTAAACAGTTTTATTTCCATGAACATAACATAAACGTTGAACACAAAGCACATTCGCCAGGACAGCAAGAGGACTCTTATATAAAGCCCTGGCAGTGAGACTTGCAGAATAAACATGTGACTGATGGCGGCCTCGTTAAAATGTATAATACAACATATTACTATAACAGACAAATTTAATGTGTTGTCGTTACAGCCAAAATGTGTTGCTGTTCAGGTGGTTGCCATTTTTACAGCCAAAATGTGTTGTCGCTCAGGTGGTTGCCATTTTTACAGCCAAAATGTGTTGTCGCTCAGGTGGTTGCCATTTTTACAGCCAAAATGTGTTGTTGTTCAGGTGGTTGCTATTTTTACAGCTATAATGTGTTGTCGCTCAGGTGGTTGCCATTTTTACAGCCAAAATGTGTTGTTCAGGTGGTTGCCATTTTTACAGCCAAATGTTGGTCAGGTGGTTCCCATTTTTACAGCCAAAATGTGTTGTTGTTCAGGTGGTTGCCATTTTTTACAGCTACAATGTGTTGTCGCTCAGGTGGTTGCCATTTTAACAGCCAGAATATGTTGTTCTGGTGGTCTGTGTAGAGTTAGATACGCTTCCCTACTTTCACTGTGATGGTTGGTTATTCCCAGTTGCTGTCTCGCTTTCTTTTGTGGGTGTGGACGTTTAGTGTGAACTGACAATCTTCTCCTTTCTTCCAATCCTCTTCATCTCATGTTCCTTCATTGAGGGCAGAAACTGGAAACCCGTGTATATTGCTGTTTTCATTCTCTCAGACATTGAGGGCAGAAACTGGAAACCCCGTGTATATTGCTGTTTTCATTCTCTCAGACTATCTTTTCTTTCTGTCACTGGGGACTTTTCAACAGGAACGTCACACCTAAACACTTGCAAGCACACACACACTCGCGCATTTTTCCCACTGTCGCGCGCGTGCGCACACACATACCCCTCTCCTACACTCTCTCTCTTCTCTCTCTTCTCTCTCTCTCTCTCTCTCTCTCTCTCTCTCATACGCACACTCACACATCACCCACGCACGCACAATCGCATGCATGTACACACACACATACACACACGCACGCACGCACGCACGCTCGCACTTACACAATGAGAGAGACATACAGACAGAGAGAGAGAGAGAGAGAGAGAGAGAGACAGACAGACAGACAGATAGACAGACAGACAGACTCTTTAGGTGAAGGTCAGTCTGGTCATGGCACACTGTACGTTGAGAATGAAGACGAAAGTGGGAAAATCCTTAGTTCTTCTGTACTGTAGGATAGGGATGAGTTGAAGTAACACAGGAAGACTGTAAGTCGCAGTTTGGACGACTTCTCACCTACACCTCCCCCCCCCCCCCAATGCCCTTCCAATGCGTGTGTGTGTGCGTGTATGGGTGTATGCGCACGCGTGTGTGTGTGTGTGTGTGCGCGCGCGTGCGTGCGTGCGCGCACACGTGTGTTTTTATATGTATGTGCGTGTTATCTTTTGTGTGTGTGTGTGTGTGTGTGTGTGTGGCGCGCGCGTTGGTGTGTGTGTGTGAGAGAGAGAGAGAGAGAAAGAGAGAGAGAGAGAGAGAAAGTGTCTGCGCCAGCGGGGTTTATACAAGCGCCTTCGCGAGTGTTCATAATGGTGTGCAGCAATACAAATGTTTTTCTCTCCTTCCTAAGCTGTAGCCAAAGTCAACAGCCAGCGGAGTGGTCAGTCCATTCACCGCTGTTGTCAGAGCACAGTCCCATAGGCCGCCAAAGTCCGGTCCTCTTGGAGCACGTTCTGGGGAAGCGGGAGGATTGTGGCCCCTGTCTTTCTCCCAGCTCTATAGCGTCTTTCGCTTCCCTGCCCCCCTTACCCTCTTTCCACCCCCCACCCCCACCCCACCCCCACCCCCACCCCTCACCCCACCTCCTTTCTTTTTTCATCCTGGCCTTCAACCAGAGTGGGCTGCACAAGCACAGCGTTTTGTATCATGTTTGTCGCTCTGCCTGAGCGATGGCACGTTCGCCGCGAGCGCTTGAAACGTTTTCTGTAGCCGCCTTCAGAGGTTCTTCGCACAGGGAACAAGATGGCGGCGATTGTAGGTCGGATTTTGTATTTCATGTTTTTGCGCGTGTTCAAGCCTTTTTTTTTTTTTTAAAGGTATTTATTCAGTTACAATGAAATCTCTACAAAACTGTTCATTCTAAGATGATCTTCGATTACGTCTTTTATCGTTCCATACGGGAAGAATGGTCGCTAATCGACAGCACACGAGTTTTCTCTCTTTGGAAAGCGCTTCGCTTTGGGGGAAAAAAAACTAACGTTGATTAGACAAACAGAGCGTTTTTGTCCAACCACCTTTTGTCTGGCCAGCAAGTATTGACTGGAAGGAAGTGTGTGGTGTGTGTGGGGGGGGGGGGGGGGGGGGGGGGGAGCGAGGTGAAAGGCAAGAAGAAGGGGCTGAGGGCGGGGGGGGGGGGGGGTGGTAGGGGATTGCCAATTCAGCAAATAGGGTGACCCTCTTCTTGTGTTAACATACTAAATGAAGGAGACAAAGATGGAAAAAACAAAGTATAAAAAGGTCTGTGAATCGCTTCTTTCCAACAAAGTGTAAAAAGGTTCTGTGAATCACTTCTTTCAAAAAAGTGTAAAAAGGTCTGTGAATCACTTCTTTCAAAAAGTGTAAAAAGGACTGTGAATCACTTCTTTCAAAAAAGTGTAAAAAGGTCTGTGAATCACTTCTTTCAAAAAAGTGTAAAAAGGTCTGTGAATCACTTCTTTCAAAAAAGTGTAAAAAGGTCTGTGAATCACTTCTTTCCAACAAAGTGTAAAAGGTGAATCACTTCTTTTCAACAAAGTGTAAAAAGGTCTGTGAATCACTTCTTTTCAACAAAGTGTAAAAAGGTCTGTGAATCACTTCTTTCCAACAAAGTGGAAAAAGGTCCGTGAATCACTTTTTTCCAACAAAGTGTAAAAAGGTCTGTGAATCACTTCTTTCCAACACACTGGAAAAAGGTCTGTGAATCACTTTTTTCCAACAAAGTGTAAAAAGGTCTGTGAAACATTTCTTTCCAACAAAATGTGAAAAGGTCCGTGAATCCCTTCTTTCCTTTTAAAACCCACGTCTTCTCCGATTCATACAAGATTAATTTCGTTTGTTAGGCTAGAAGGCTTGAAGGAAATCTTTTCTAATCACATCCCAGTAATGTTTTTCACGTAAACCAGAGCTAGTGCGCTATGTAGAACTATGTTTTTTGTTCCACTTGCTCGGGGAGAAAGGGGGGGGGGGGAGGTAAACAACTGTTTTCTTTTTACCTGCCCCGTGCGAAAATACCTGCCGCCAGTCGGCATCAGTTTAATTTTTTTTTTCAATCCTCCAACCTCCTTTTTCTTTCCCTTTTTTTTTTTTTTTTTTTTTTTTTTTTTGGGGGGGGGGGCATGGCCCGGGGGGGGGGGGGGGTGTCAAAGTGTGGCCTCCATCCTATTTTTCCCCACTTTCCTTTTTGTTTTCTTCTCTCTTTGATGATAATCAATCTTACTCTTACTCTTACCATGCAAAATCTGTGTGTTCAACGACTACATGGACAATCTCTTGCTGATTTTAATACTTTGTCGTTTGATGCACAGCATCTTGCTTTTTCTTATGTACTCATGTTTGGTGTGCTGACACATTGATACTGTTACATTTGCCACTTTCAGCTAGAAGATGAGGTTTAAGTTCAAGTTCATTGTGAAGGACGAAGAAATAGAAAATACAAGTCATAATCGCCTGCCATTTTCTGAACGGGCAGGTGAGAAACTAGGCAACCAGCGTGCTCTATTCTGATTGGCTAGTGTCTTCTGTCTCAGCCAGTCATGTGGCTCAATACATAATCATGCGGATCTCATAAAAAGCCACTTAAAATGGTAATTTCACAAAGCGAAATTTCCGGCAGTCACAATGATTATTACAAATGGACAAAATTACACTCAGCTTCTATTTTTCGACAGCAGATGATCGAAAGATTTAGTTCTTGGCCGGTGGGCATGTCGCAACATTTGTCACGTGCCTGACACAGGTTATTGCCTGACCCGGGCAGTCAGTGCCGTTCTACCATGTCACGTCTTCTGAACGGTCTGGGAAACGTGGCTATTGGTCTGCGCGTCTAGGAGAGTGAGAAAATCTATCCTTTCATCCATCAATCAAACGACCTCATTATTCTCAGTGAGAATTTGCATCGTTTCACCCACTAGTAAGATGACATTATTATTATCACAGTGAGAATTCCCATCCTTTTATCCAGCTATCAGAGAACGTCATCGCTGACAATGATGATCCCTTTCGGTCCATGCCCCATCAGAGGACATTGTTATTCACAGAGAGAATTCCTACAGTTTTCTTCACCAGTCAGACGACACTGTTATTCACAGAGAAAATTCCTACAGTTTTCTTCACCAGTCAGACGTCACAGAGAGAATTCCTACAGTTTTCTTCACCAGTCAGACGACACTATTATTCACAGAGAGAATTCCTATAGTTTTCTTCACCAGTCAGACGACACTGTTATTCACACAGAGAATTCCTACAGTTTTCTTCACCAGTCAGACGACACTGTTATTCACACAGAGAATTCCTACAGTTTTCTTCACCAGTCAGACGACACTATTATTCACAGAGAGAATTCCTACAGTTTTCTTCACCAGTCAGACGACACTGTTATTCACAGAGAGAATTCCTACAGTTTTCTTCACCAGTCAGACGACACTGTTATTACAGAGAGAATTCCTATAGTTTTCTTCACCAGTCAGACGACACTATTATTCACAGAGAAAATTCCCTTCATTTTATCCACCAATCAACCCTGATATAACCCTTTGTGGTCGGCTGGGCTATAAGCAACATTACCATCCACCAATGAGACGACACTATCATTCACAGAGAGAATTCCTACAGTTTCCTCCACCAATAAGACGACATTATTATTCATAGTGAAATTCCTATAGTTTCCATAAGAGGACATGATAACAGTGAGAACACCCATCGTTTTATGAGCCAATCAGAAGACATGCAGTGAACGGAAACAACTTGTGGCGGTGCATGATGAGAAAAGATTGCTTCTCTGACGTTTAGCTCTTGTATACAGCATTCATCATGTTTACATTGAAGACGATGTGGACTTTGACCGGAACGAAAATATTTCAGAGACTGGGTGGTTCAAACTTCGTATGTGGTCTATTCAGCAGGCGTAATTGTTGCTGCTGACCAAGTACCAATCGCGTGCAAGTTTACAGACTTCGCCTGATCAAGTAGCCTGACATGTAAGTAGGCCTACCAATCGCGAGGAAGCTTTCGCCGATTTATGTCAGCTTCCACGCGACTGGTACCTAAGGAGGTCGCACGCATTGACGTGTTGCAGAGATGAAAATCAGAGACGATGTTTGAACAGCCCACTCTCTGGTTTAGCTTCTTTTCGTGTCAAATCCATTGCGTCTCCGCTACAACCACGACAGACCGTGTCTGGAAGGAGCATAGGTCAAACAGTAAGTCTGTTTTGAAAAGAATTGTTAGTTATATTCCTGCAAGGCAGTGTGGACGAACAGATTACAAGACAAGATTATTGTCTTGTAATCTGTTTTTTTCCATATTGTCTGGCAGGAATATAACTAAAAATTCTGTTTAAAATTTGTTTCAGTTTCCGCCTGCAGTCATCTCCCTTTGAAACTAAGTAAGTCTGTTCTGAAGACGTTAGCGCCGTTATTCGTCCACCATGAAAAACAATGTCTCCTGACCGGTACATGAAAAGATCGTGTGTTCTCACTATCCTGGGTCTTCAGCACAGCCAGGGGAGACAACGCGTCCATCGTTTCAGTTTTCTCTCCCCTGTCTGTGTGCAAGATATCGGCACGAGTAGAGCTGGGGGTAGGAAAGGGGTGGAGGGGGGGGGGGGGGGAGGGCAGGGGTTGGGAGGGGTCGGGGTGGCGGGAATCGATCACGCGTGTTACGTGACATTCCATTTCTCCCCCTCCTTCTCCCCCCCTTCTCCCCCCCCCCCCACACCCGGCAATAAAGAGGGTGGATGGAGAGGGCAGGGTGGAGGAGGGGAAGGGAGGAGGAAGCAAGGGGGGAAATTACCGTCCGAGCCTTGCGCAAGAGCCGACGGGAA